>CP139502.1:52386572-52717927 GCA_021014915.2 Artemisia tridentata subsp. tridentata | reverse complement strand
CAACGTGCTCATTTTTAAGTAGCTTATAAGTATTTATTATAGGCAATCACAAACACCCCTTAATATAGAATAGTATGAATAAATATAATTATTTAACTGCAATAACATTATCATCCCTTTCTTTATTAGTTCAGGTCGGGTTTCAATCACCAATATGTTTTCCGAGCTCTCCTGCAAATACGAACATGCTTTTTATTCGAACTTTTGGGAAGGAAAATATAGCATTCTAGATAGTGGGGCTCTAGATGTATTAATGTAATAGCTAGGGATTTAGATAGATTATTATGTTTTGGGCCATCGTAAACCTTTCTTCCACGTAATTCTACATAAAAACTGAACCAGAATGCTGTAATTTATTTTTTACTACAGTGACGTTCTAGTTTACTTATGCATTTCCAGTCCCATGTACAATAACAAGCATCAAATGACATACATTAATTATAGAGAGGCTCCGCCATCACACACTCAATACATCATGCAAGAGCATTGCTATAACAACTTGAACCATATTAATAAAGATACTGCTCTACTTTAGGGTCAGTTCTTAACATAAGATAATTAGCAAAAGAACCTCCGGTTTGTCCAACTACAAATGCCTATGCAAACTATGGACACCTCTAGACTGCAATCACTAGGTTATTATGCATGTGCAGAAACTTCTATACCAAATCCATTAATAAGAGAGCACAGCATCACTAACAAGAGAAGCATGTAGCAAAACTAGTATAAATTTACAGATGTTTATCTCAACATGTTGGCCATTCAACCCGCTTAACTAACCTATAACCAGCACGTAAACTATTTAATTTATAGGCCGACTCGGTACTTGTTCAGACCCTGACAGACGGCTCGCTACCTTTGGTCGAAATTGTCAATGTTTTTCTCCTAAGTGCTACTCGCGAAGGAAAGATCCCAAATGTGCTATTCACAAGTGGATAATGTCTTTTTCTCCTGAATGCTATTCACGAAGTAAAGATCCTAAAGTGTTGTTTGCAAGTAGATAATATCATTTTCTCCTAAGTGTTATTCACGAAGGAAATATCTCAAATGTGCTATTCACAAGTGGATAATGTGTTTTTCTTCTACGTGCTATTCAGTCCTAACTAGATGGGGTACGAGCAAGGGAGGTAAGTTTACTACCTGGCTTCCCCCATCCTCTATTATCCTATTATGTTCCCTTGATACCCTTCCGCCTGATTCCTTTTCGCAGCCTGTTTAAATTTATCTATGCACTAAGAGAAGTACTAAAAACTAGCATTAAACTCGTTAATAAGCTGCTTATACTTAACAATTTCACATTCATTGTATTAAACATAACTTGCAGTAAACTAAACTCATTAAGCTCACGAGCCTTATCAATGTATTAAGCAATGTACTAAAACCTAGTTTAAAATAAAAATTTACAATAAAACCTAAGATTTGATGAAGCGAAAAGTGTACCGCTTTTAGGGGGTCATTTAAGCCCTAAATCGTATTTATTTGATCAAATATTGCCCTAAATCGTTCCTTTTGTCATTTTAGGTACTTTGGAGAAGAAATCTGGAAAAGGAAGCATTTTAGACGTTTTTGGAGCATAAAAGTGAAGAAAACGACAAAGTCTCTAAATCTGCTGGAAAAGTACCTGTGACAGCGTCAAGCCCTAGTGTGACGCCGTCAGCCCTTGATAAGCCAGAGAGGATTTTGGAAGATTAAAGGGGGACGGCGTCAAGAAGGCTGTCAACCCTTGACGCGCCAGAGAGGATTTTGGAGGATTAAAAGGGGACGTCGTCAAGAAGGCCATCAAGAAACCCTAACCGCGGCGAGGTGACGGCGTCACGCTCTATAACGTGACGCCGTCAGATCTGTTTTCCTATATATATTTTCATAATTTTTAGTCATTAGTGTGCAACTTTGTGAGGAGAAACCCTAAGACGATTTTTCTGCCATTTTTAAGGGTTTTATACCCTTGGATCTCCCATGTTCAATTGAAGATAAGTAATCAATTAATCATTCAATATGTCTATGTGTTGTTTGATTATATCTTGTTCTTGTCTTTTATTTAACATGCTAGGCTAGATTTATCTTGTGTTTGCTTAGATCTAATGAAACCTAACTATTGATTATTGGTTGTTGGTGTGTTATTAATTGTTTTGGATGATTGTTTATCGATGTTAGGCTTAAGAAAACTGGCTAACCTCCTATACGGTAACTTGCTTGAACGTCTTAAGAAACATGAACCAATGCGTACTAAGGTTTTTATGGTTGTATTTAATGCATGAGCGAATTCTAGTGATCCCATGTTAGGAGCTTCTTAGCCGGCTCGACATAGGAGTGAAGTAGGAGCTTATAAAGTTGGGGAAGTACGTACGCCACCCCACGATTGGTATTAAGGAATACACCCGTCATCCACGCAATTAATACACACTAATCAACTGGTAAAAGATAGTTAGGGAGTAAGGAAATCTAAGTAAACACATTTCTCTCCATATAAGTTCCACAACCTTTTATTTTCAGTCATTTTATTTTACTTGCAATTGTAGTTATTTGGGTTAGTTGACTAGCAACTAATTCCGCCCACTCCTTCAAACCCGAGATTTTACTTGCTTTCATAAAAAATTATAAAAATACAAAAAGAATCTTCCCTCACCCTTAGACCTATTAGAGTAGTTTTTCAATCCTAACGACACTATTCCCCTAGAGAACGATCAATCCCCCGGTACTTGCCACTACACTATACTACATCGGTCAGGTACACTGCCTGGTGGGGATTGCAAGCCTCTTGAGATCCTTCGAGAGGTAAAACCTGTTGTAAGGTCGCAAAACCACGCATCAAGTTTTTGGCGCCGCTGCCGGGGAATAGTTATTGTTTAGGTTGAAATTTTATTTTTATTAGGTCTACTCATTAGATTCCTATCTAGTGAGATTTTTATTTTCTTTTTATTAGCTTTCTCGTAGTCTATCTTTTCTTTGTGCTTTTGTTCGTAAAGTTTTTCCATTGACTCTTCCGTTCGCCATTATGGAGAACGTGAATCTACCAAATCCGCGACTAGAGTTTTACATGAAGAAATATAATTTTACTAATTTGGATAAATCAAGATGGTGGAATGAAGTAATGAGAACAGGATCTTACATAGATTTTAGTAAGTACCTTGAGAAAAGAGACCAAGTGCATAAAACTTTTGAGGAAATCACCTTAGGAGCCCCATCAAACCCTCAAAATACCTCATTAAGTGAAACCTATGCACCATATGAGCCTTCACCTAGGATAGTTTCTTATGAACCCGACCAAGATTGTAAGATGGTTAATGTTGAACTACCTAGGTGCATGCTTGGATTAGATTTCACCAAGACATATGATGAGTATGAGGAATCCTTTAGGCAAATGGAACATAGTGATCAAGTTATTGAGAATGATTCTTATGAATCGGACCAAGAATTTGAGATGAATAGAAAAGGATTTGAGATACCTAGGTGCATGTTGGGGATAGACTTCAACAAATCACATAATAAGCACATAGGTAATCAAGATAAGATGGAGGATAAAGTAGAAAATCCAAGTCCACCAAGTACTCCACAAAACCCACCATCATTTGAGGCACACACACCGCCCGTGACTTACCCGGAAGAAGTAGAAGAGACTTTAGGAATCCCGATGGAGGTAGAACCTTTGAACCAAACACAACTAGAGGATATAGGTTTGAATGCTTATAGTGATCACAACCTTACTCTTAGTTCTAGGGAATTTCCTAGTTTTGATGAACCGGAGCCTCAACCAAAACCGTTACCTAATCTTCCATCTTTAGATGTGAATTTAGGAATTAAAAAAGGTCCCGATCCACCCATCAAACCATGTAGTCCGGGTAATGTTAAGATTAAGGTAGTAGACTCTAGGCCATTTGGAGTGGAAGCTAATATAGGAGTGAACCATGACCTTACATACTTACATCACCCATTCATGATTGATCACAAGAAACATTATGGGTTTAAACCGGGTTTATTAGGTCAAGATGGATTCCCAACTAGGAATCTCTCAAAGTTGATAGAAGATGATCCCTTTTTAGGAGAAAACTTTAATTCACCCATTGACCAAAGTGAACTAGGTAAGGTTATGATGAAAGGAGCACACCCCTTTGAGTATATAATTCATCCACCACTCTTTCCTCACGCGGCATACTTCCACCGAGATGGTGTGTATCGCTACTATCACCCGCACTTAATCCTAAGTGTAGGAAAAACCTCTCCTTTATCCGTTAAATAAGGGTAGAGTCAGGCTCGTGACTCGAACAAAAACAAGCGCTTCTTGGGAGGCAACCCAAGCTTTATTTGCTTTGTGTGTTTATTTATTTGTTTGTTTGATTTTATTTGCTTCCGTATGTACGTTTAATTTTTATTATTATTGATTCATGTTCGAAACTAAATTGTGAAAATGCTTTATCTTGTTTTTAACTTCGTCTTAACTACATATAAAGGTATTTTGCAAAAGATAAGTGTAAGGGAAATCCAAATCGGTTTATTAGAACAAATGAACATGAATCATAACAATATTAAATTAACATACATATTAGTAATTGTTTGAGTCAAATGCTTGTATCGAGTCATAATGATATTTTGCAGGATTTCCAGGAAATAAGGATTGAGTTTTTCCAGAAATTTTCCGGAAACTTAACATGAAAAAACTGTCAGATCACTTCTGACGGCGTCAGACCCCAGTCTGACGGCGTCAGGAACAGTTTTCTGGAATTTTTTTTTTTGAAAGTTTTGTTTTTCTTCCGGAATCATAAAATGCTTTATTAAATCTCTAACTTATAAACTCCAGGAATCTGCAAAATAATCATTCCACAAGCATTATATCCTTATACAGATTTATCCCGCCGATGTTATGCAGGTTTTCGTGTTTGTTTTCTCAGGTTTAACAGGTTATTTTGGACAAGGAGATGTATGTGGAATCTAGCTTTTGGCGCTGCTTTAGTCTTGAAGCTTCAACATTACCTTGGAAGAAGATCTAACCATGTTACCTCTTTATCCACCGAGCAAATCAGGGGAGTATTTGATTTCATTCTTTTACCTTATTACTTTTACATCTTGTTATTTGAACATTGGGGACAATGTTCATCTTAAGTGTAAGGGGGGGGGGTAAAGTACGACACTTTAGAGAATGCTATTACGCTTGATTCTTCGTTTGTTTGATGGTAGATGTGTAATAAAACTGAGATAAATACTTGTTAGGGCAATTTTAGTGCCAAATTTAAAATTTTTTACAACATTTAGGAGTGAAACTTTGGTCTTAATGAGCGTCTCATGGATAGGAGTTATATGACTAGCACAAAACCGTACCACTAAAAAATTTTTCACCCCCAAATATGTGAGGTTCGCCCCTAGAATTGGTAGGAAAAGCATTTATGCTATGATGTGTGTACTGGTAGCACTTAGATTCTAGAACTTGCGTTAGGACCATTCCGAGGCCACAAGTGAGACTACATTCGTGTAGTTAGATTTACTACATGATAAGAGGCATTAGGATTAACCTATTGTTTTACACCTGTTTTTTGTTATAATTACATTGGCTACATTGGTCAAGTAATTCTCCCACACCCTTTGCGTTGTACTCATTTTTAGTACACGATACCCCTAGTACACCCCTCAGAGCCTATCCTTTCGTTTCTAACTTTAAGCATTTTACTTAAAGTAAGAATTTGTTTACACCCCACTTAAATGTACACCCAAATCGCCTTAGCCTACCTTGTATGCACTCATCTTTAGTGCATTATTGTGACAACATTTGTTTAAACCCTTAGTTAATTATCTAATTGATTACATGGTTGCTAAGTCGAGTCATATCCTTGTACATATTGTTTTGGGACGATTGGGACTCATGGGTAAAGTACTAGTGTAATGGAGTAATGGGGAAGAACAACATTATTACCCCCATATGTGCTAAATATTTTAAAAGTACTCCAAGTGTTTCGATTATCTTAATTCGAGTCATTAGAATAGTTAATTGTAAAGTTATGTAAAAGTTCAAGTGTAAGGGGGATACAACCCCCCTGCGATGTATTATTTTGGATGGTAGGGCAAGAGTGTATGTCAAAAAAAAAAAAAAAAAAAAAAAAAAAAAAAAAAAAAGTAGAAAAAACATACGGACTACCATCCCGTTTCATTTTATGTTTATTTTATCTTTTTGTTATTTTTTTTCATTAGCTTAAGTCGAGTCTAGTCTTGGCTTAGCAACGCCATATTGTACATGTAATTAATCAAGATCTTTAACTCGCCACCAGTAAAATATCCCTTATCCAACAAAACCGTGTTTATCATGTCCCTACACCTAACGTTATAACCCATGTAAAAGCCCTCTTTGATAGTTTATCTTAGGTGTTTACGCCTAGTGGAGAAGGTTTTTGATCCTTTCCCAAGCCTATGGTAATCTATTTGCTATGACAGGTAGTGAGAGATATTATTCATGTTCATTTATGAGATATACTTTTATGACACCTGAGAGATGTGAGTATCGAAACACTACTTGTGAGGTGCTAGTATGTAATCTCCGTGCTTATTATGATTAAAGGGGAACGACATTTTTGTTGTAATTACTTTTATATTAGCGTTAAATGACCCCTAACTTGTATTTTGATTAGAATAAAAGCGCATTTGCTTGAGGACAAGCAAATCTCAAGTGTAAGGGTATTTGATGAAGCGAAAAGTGTACCGCTTTTAGGGGGTCATTTAAGCCCTAAATCGTATTTATTTGATCAAATATTGCCCTAAATCGTTCCTTTTGTCATTTTAGGTACTTTGGAGAAGAAATCTGGAAAAGGAAGCATTTTAGACGTTTTTGGAGCATAAAAGTGAAGAAAATGACAAAGTCTCTAAATCTGCTGGAAAAGTACCTGTGACGGCGTCAAGCCCTAGTGTGACGCCGTCAGCCCTTGATAAGCCAGAGAGGATTTTGGAAGATTAAAGGAGGACGGCGTCAAGAAGGCCGTCAACCCTTGACGCGCCAGAGAGGATTTTGGAGGATTAAAAGGGGACGGCGTCAAGAAGGCCATCAAGAAACCCTAACCGCGGCGAGGTGACGGCGTCACGCTCTATAACGTGACGCCGTCAGATCTGTTTTCCTATATATATTTTCATAATTTTTAGTCATTAGTGTGCAACTTTGTGAGGAGAAACCCTAAGACGATTTTTCTGCCATTTTTAAGGGTTTTATACCCTTGGATCTCCCATGTTCAATTGAAGATAAGTAATCAATTAATCATTCAATATGTCTATGTGTTGTTTGATTATATCTTGTTCTTGTCTTTTATTTAACATGCTAGGCTAGATTTATCTTGTGTTTGCTTAGATCTAATGAAACCTAACTATTGATTATTGGTTGTTGGTGTGTTATTAACTGTTTTGGATGATTGTTTATCGATGTTAGGCTTAAGAAAACTGGCTAACCTCCTATACGGTAACTTGCTTGAACGTCTTAAGAAACATGAACCAATGCGTACTAAGGTTTTTATGGTTGTATTTAATGCATGAGCGAATTCTAGTGATCCCATGTTAGGAGCTTCTTAGCCGGCTCGACATAGGAGTGAAGTAGGAGCTTATAGAGTTGGGGAAGTACGTACGCCACCCTACGATTGGTATTAAGGAATACACCCGTCATCCACGCAATTAATACACACTAATCAACCGGTAAAAGATAGTTAGGGAGTAAGGAAATCTAAGTAAACACATTTCTCTCCATATAAGTTCCACAACCTTTTATTTTCAGTCATTTTATTTTACTTGCAATTGTAGTTATTTGGGTTAGTTGACTAGCAACTAATTCCGCCCACTCCTTCAAACCCGAGATTTTACTTGCTTTCATAAAAAATTATAAAAATACAAAAAGAATCTTCCCTCACCCTTAGACCTATTAGAGTAGTTTTTCAATCCTAACGACACTATTCCCCTAGAGAACGATCAATCCCCCGGTACTTGCCACTACACTATACTACATCGGTCAGGTACATTGTCTGGTGGGGATTGCAAGCCTCTTGAGATCCTTCGAGAGGTAAAACCTGTTGTAAGGTCGCAAAACCACGCATCAAAATTTACAATAAAACCTAAGATTTGTACCAACACATAATTAGCTTGAAGCAATCCCAACAAAGCAATTTAAAAAAACCTAATTACCAATAAACTGTGTTAATAAGCTTGTTAAACGCGTTAATAAGCTCCTTATACTTAGCAACTTCACATTCAAAAAGCTCACAATCCTAGTTTAAACTAAACTAAACTAAACTCATTAAAGCTCACAATCCTAGTTTAAACCTAAGACTCACACCTTAACACATAAGCAGTGAAGCACAAAGAATAAGCAGTGAATCACAAAAATAATCAGTCGAGCACTTCTATAGAACAAAGCCCTAATAAGCAGTTACAATATGGAACAAAAATAAATCAAAGCCCTAATAAGCACTAAAAAAAACTTACCATTTCGTTTTGAGGCCTCTTTCGTTTTTTGCGTCTGATTCTTGCTACTGGAAAAATACTATAGAACAAACATGAAGATGAACCGAGGAAGAAGAAACTGGGAAAAATAAAATGTAGAAATTTACTAAAAACAGTGTTTTAGTGTGTGTTTTGGGAAATATGAGTGTAGTGTGTGTGTGTTTTTTTAATCAAAAATAATAAATAAAAGTACAAGTAAAAGGACTGACAAAAAGTACAATGGAAATCTTTTGGAAAGATATTTTTCAAAAAGGTACGCCGTCAGTCGAGCAGTTTCAAGTCGAGCACCGTCGGTTGAGCATTGACTTTTAAAAAGGTGAATAGTAACAAAGATTCTCTAAAGATTTTGTTAGGATTTATTTTAAAGTGATGGTCATTTGTCATTGTAATAGTTTAATTAATATGTCGTTGTTTGAGTTAGTTAAGTTAATCAATGGGCTTGGACTTAAGCTAATAGGTTATGTTTAGTGTTTAAAAGAGCCCATGTAAAAGCCCACCCTAGTCCAAGCCCATCCATCTCTCAAAACTATAAATACCCTTCACCCTCCTCATTTGAGGGTGTTGCTTCAAGGGGTATTCTCACATCTTGTATCTCATTTTCTTCTCAATCTAATCTCTTGAAGTTACCATCCCATCTCCATCTTTCTATCTTCTAATCTTCTCTTATTCTAATATTGTTTGTTTAGAAAGTGGTAGTCGAACGAGGTATTTTAGTCGAACGAGAAAGGGTAGTCGAACGAGGTGTTTTTGTCGAACAAGCAAGGTCATCGAACGAGCAATATTCATCGAACGTGCAATACTCATCGAACGAGCAAGGTCAGTCGAACGAGCAAAAGGGTAGTCGAGTTAGACTTTCTCTTCCAATTGATCGAACGAGTCACTTGATCGAACGAGGTTAAGCTAGTCGAACGAGTCACTTGATCGAACGAGTTTTAAGCTAGTCGAACGAGTCACTTGATCGAACGAGGTTAAGCTAGTCGAACGAGTCACTTGATCGAACGAGTTTTAAGCTAGTCGAACGAGTCACTTGATCGAACGAGTTTAAGCTAGTCGAACGAGTCACTTGATCGAACGAGGTTAAGCTAGTCGAACGAGTCACTTGATCGAACGAGTTTTAAGCTAGTCGAACGAGTCACTTGATCGAACGAGTTTAAGCTAGTCGAACGAGTAATTTGATCGAACCAGTTAAGCTAGTCGAACGAGTAACCTTGATCGAACGAGGTAATCGAACAATAACTTTAATCGAACGACTCACCTAGTCGAACGGCAACTTTCATCGAAGCAACATATATCTAGTCGAGTTAGACTTCATCAAACCACTTCATCATCGAACCAACTTCATCATCTTCATTCTTCGAGCACTTTAACTTGATCGAGTATCATATTGACTTTGAGGAAGATTTCGACGTGGTGACTCTCGAATTTGGTTTCTTTGTGGTCTTCTCGAGCTTCTTTGTGATTCAGAAAACTGTTGAGTTGTGATGAGTTGATTGTATTCAAATTGAGTCTCTTTTATAAAAATTGTGCTACTGCCATTGCATGCGCTATTATATAGAGAGTATAATATTGAGGTGCTTTTCAGTTGCTTGAGTTGATTGCTTTTGCATGCGTTTTCTTCAATAATATAAGTTGTCAAGAAGTGTTTGCTTTTAACGTGAGTATGCCAAGTTTGCATGTGACTTTGATTTTTAAACTTGACGTGTGTGTTTGCATGTGAATTTGAAGACGTGTGTTGCTATATGTGGTGTGTCTTGCATGTGCTTTGAAAACCAATAGTTAACTGTTTTGCATGTCCTTTAAATGTTTTTCAAATACGTGTTTCTATTTAATCGATTAACTGTTTTGCAATAGTTAATGTTTTTCAAATACATGTGTCTTGCATGTGTTGTTTCTATTTTCAATTAAAAAATACGTGTTTTGCATTATTAAAGTTGCATTTAAACTTTGTGAGTAATTTTCAAGTTTGGGATTTATTAAGTTTGAAGTTTATCTACTTTGTGGACTTATCAAGTTTCTAAATCTCAAGTTTCTCAAGGATTATCAAGTTTCTCACAAGTTATCAACTTTCTCGGTTTATCAAGTTTCTCAACGACTATTCAAGGACAACGACAAAGGACTTAAACCAAACATAACTCGTGAACAGTAACCAACCGTATCCTAGTTCTTTAACCGATCCAACATCATCTTTATCATACAACTTCATCAATGGCCGCTCACCAAAACAATATCACAACTGATTTGGCACATGCGTTTGCATTAATCACCAAAGCATTAAACATCCCACCACATAACAACAACCAATGGAATTCACCGTACACTGACAACATAGGACAAGAAGGCCAAATGGTTGAGGTTATTGAGCGTCAGCAAGGAAATGCTACAGGTATTCAGATGGGGAATCAGATGCAATATGCTGGGCAGAATACGGGAAATCAAATGAATCAGTTTGTGAATCAGAATGGGGTCAATCATAATGAGAATTATTGCTTCATGACTTCTTCTGCAACCCAAAGGAGTGATATAGGTAGAGCTGGAAATGTCAATGCAATGGATAAAGTAGAAAAGCTCCAGTACATGTTGATGCTAGCAAAAAAGGATGATTCGGGAATACCATTGACTGATGAGGAATACAACTTCATGGTTACAACCAGAATCAATGATAATTCTACAGAAGTCACTGGAATCTCCGACCCTATGCCCAATCAGCAAGAATCAACATCAAGCAGCGATTCTGACATTCCTCCTACTTATGACAAAGAACCACTCCATGAGACATCAATTTCAAGTAATGAGGTTAATCTGTTTGCTCAACAAAAGCCACATTATGTGCCTCTCGAACCTACTTATGATACATATATGGACTCGCCAAGTTGTAGCAATATTAATTTGGCATCTCCAGATATGAATCCTAATGAAGTTCAAGTTGCACAAAATGACGCTAATGATGAGGAAACTCGTGCTTTATTTGAATCATTACTGAATAATTGTCGTATTGAAATTGAAAAGGTCAAAAAGATCAATAGCGATGTTAAGGCCGCTAATGAAAAATTGACCACTGAGCTTGAGAGATACAAGGTGAACGAAAAAGCTTTTGAATTTCACCACAAACGACTGTCAGAACTTGAAAATGGTTACAGTGATTCTGTTTCAAGGGAGAAACATTTGCAAATCAAATACGACACTCTTGATGTTAGATTGAACATGCAAATTAAATCCCTAAAAGCAGAAATTTCTGATCTAACCAACCAACTTTCTAAACAAAAATCAATTTGTTCTGATCTTGAAAAAGAAAAGAACGAGTTGCATTCAAAGTTTTCAAAACGAGAAGATGAACTTCTTGATGAAGTCCTTGATAAACAGGAAACAATTAAAAAGTTGGAAGAATTGCTTGTAAAAACGGGTCATTCAACTCAAACGATTAATATGTTAATTAACGACAAAAACCCGATTTTATATACAAGAAAGAAAATGGCTCTCGGTTGTGAAAACCCTTGTTATCTCAAGAAAGCTCAGCAAAAACAGAATGTGCTATTTAATGGTAATCTAATAAATGATGTGCATGATCCACCTGCTTGTTATGATTCGCATGAAACGATTGAGCTTACGAAAGAGAGTCGAAACAAAATGAGACAATTGAATAGAGAAATCAAACCGATTGATTATAATGAAGCCAACAAACTTGCTGGTGTTCATCTTGTTAAAAAGGAGTCACCTTTGTTTTTCAAAAAACCAGTGGCTGCCTCAAAATTCAAAGTTGTTTCAAAACATCTTTCTAACATCGAACAAATGTACTCTACCGACACTTCCGCAAGTGAAGCTAGAATACTATTGGCCGATCTTAAAAGGAGAGTTGAAATGCTTCAAGATGTTGTGGCAACCAAAACAAATGCTAAAATCAACGATTGGTTCAAAAGTTTTGAAACTGAACAGAAAAAGATGTTCGAAACAGAGATTACTCCCATTGTATCTGGCATACATGCAAGAGCAATTCATGTTGAGAACGCAATTATCAAAGAAGTAACTGAATTTGTCAAGGACCACACATCCTTGGTACTTGAAGCCAATAAAAACATTGAAAAAATCAAAGTTTTGGAAAAACAAAATGACGCACTCTCTGAAGAAGCTCTTTCAACTGATATCATGTCCATTATTTATCAAATGTATTCTGTCAAAGATGATGAAAGACTTCGAGCTGAGACTTCCGAAATTGTTTCAAAATATGAAAAGGCGCTTATTAAGATTGAAAAACAAAATGTAACATATTTTAAACAACTTGATCAGAAAAAAGAAGAATGCAAGTATGACAAATTGTCGTATGAGCGTTCTTACAAAAACATGCAAGAACAAATTGATCTTTTGAAGTCTCAGCTTGAAAGTCAAAAAGGGAAGGGTGAGGAAACTAAGTTTGCAAAACCATCAACTTCGGACAAACCGGTTGTACAACCAAAAATATCAATTTCTCAAAATGTTCCGAAAGCTGATGTGATAATTGATTTGACAAAACCAGTCACTCCAACACCCTTGCCCAAGTTTACTGCGAAAAGAAAAGGAAAAGTTGTTGTCGAAAACTCAAATGTGATAACACCTGACCTTAATAGGATTAGTCCCACTACTGCGTCTGCCTCTACATCTCAATCACATAGGGCGATAGACAAAAGTGCAAAAGATAATCCAAAAGAGTCTAGGAATGCTACTACAAATTCAAAGGACAACAAGTTGAATCCTAATGTGTGTGCCCCCAGGAATAGCTCACCAAATGTGACCACAAATACTGTTAAAGAATCTGTAGGTTCAAACAACATGGTCCACAATTCCTATCTAGAAAAAGCTAGGAAAAAGGCACAGATTCGAAAAGATGGAATTTTAGGAACACCGTCTACGGTGATGAATTCTACAACATTACAAGGCACTGCTAGTAGTTGTAAACCACTACCTAGGAACTCTCAACAAAAGACTAGGGATTGACCTGCATCTAAGAGTAGTTGCGAAAAAGAAAATGTTAAACAAGTAGAATGCAACACTAAGAATTCCTCTTCGAACAGAAAACAAGCTCCAAATGACTGTAGTGACAAAGTTAAGGTTGCTGTTTTGAACAAGAATGTTGAATTTGTCTGTCCTACATGTCAAAAATGTGTCTTTTCAGCTAATCATGATGCATGTGTGGCACAGTATATCAAGAAAGCAAATTTGCGTGCTAAGGCACAATCCTCTAAGACACCAAATAGAAACACACCCGTTGATAAGAAGCATAAAGCTAAGAATTCTACCAAGTGGATCCCTACAGGACGTAGTTTTTCTCAAAATGAGACTTCCGCTGTATCTGAAAAGAAAACAACTCCTAGATCCTGCCTTAGGTGGATTCCCACGGGAAAAGTTTTTACCACAGTCGGTCTTAGATGGATTCCCACAGGAAAGATTCTTGATAGTCGCACCACAACAAGTAGTAGTGAAAATCATCAGGATACGAATGAAGAAACCACTACAACCATTGATAGTGAACACCCTCAGAGTGATGATTCATGTGCTGCTAACACTACTATTTGTGCATATTCTTCTTTTGTGGATTCTGTGGATGCAGGTACTTATGAAAGTACAGAAGGTTCACACAACCAATGTGGAAAAGAAGAACTCTATGCCAACATCTCATTTGGAAATCCTGGTCTTATTCCTCTCTTAACTCCACTTCTACTTGTTCATACTTAATTCTTCTTTGTGAATACATTTTTTTAGAAAAAATCAAAAACAAAATACAAAATTTGAAAAACCAACAAAAGCAAAATATAAAAATAGAAAATTTCCAAAAAGACAAAAACAATATAAAATATAAAATTCAAAAATATTCTTCTCCGGCATGTCTCTCGTATAATCGATATTCTGTACGTACCTAGAAATGTCATTCAACAATGATACGGGCATGTACAGATGCTTGAGCGAGAGTTCATTTAAATATTTTCAAAACATGTCGTTTCTCAAAAAATCTCCAATGGCTTTCGTGCATTTCAGTACGAAACCCGCGCTTAACCCAATGGCTTCTGAGAGACTCACTCCAGAACCCGCGCTTAATTTGATGGCTTCTAATCATATCGGATTAGGACCCGCGCCTCAAAGAAAGGAAAGTGCTTATTCAAAATCTTTCAGAGCACTTATCCCAAAAATCTCAATGGCTTGTAAGTATTTCAGCTTACAACCCGAACTTCAAATAAAGGAAAGTGTTGTGCAAAACCAATCTCTTTTTCAAATACTTATCCTAAAAACAAATGAAGATACTTTCCCTACCATATCTTCAAAGATTTTCAAAATCTTCTCTATCTTGAGCACATTTCCTTCAAGAATTTTCAAAAAGATTTTTCAAAATCTTTCATAAAGTGCTCAAGATAACTCCCTCCAAAACACAATACAACATGCTTTATTTAAGGGGGAGTATAAAAATGAAAAAGAAAAAATGTTCCAATTTCATGCTCAAATCCGTCGTTCTCTCCAAAAGGTTTCATTTTAATCAGTTGATATCAAAAATATCACTGCATGCTATTTTTGAGGGGGAGAAGACGTGATTAAAATGTGATCAAAAGGTTTAAAGTTCGTGAAATCTCAAAGTATGCTCTCCAGACAGACTCAGTTCTAACCCTCGAATTGACGAAACCTAAATGTCCGTTATCGAAAAGACTTGTCCGGGACGGGTAATAATTTCAAGATGGTTATCCATTGATGTAAACGTGTCTCGCAAAGGACTTGTCTGAGTAGAATGTACCAATTCGAGAGATGATCATTGAATATGACCGGGACGGGTAATAATTTCAAGCTAGTCCAACTAGTGATGTAAGCATGTCTCGCGAAGGTCATGTTCATTGAAAATCAATCATTTCAAATGTGCGAACTCTACCCAACATGTGCTATTCTTTCTTAAATCTCATAAGCACATGTGAAGGGGGAGTATTTCAAAAATATAAAACTCTCAAAGTGCTAACTAAATGTGTTTATTCATAAACACTTTGAGAGATTTTCAAAAGGTTTTATGGCAAATCTAGGATAGTCATGGAGTTATAAGGTGACTAAGGTTAGGAAAACCGTCCTATGATCCGCCAGAGCCGGAGGGATCTACCCAAGGACAATTCCAATAGATTAGAATTAGAAGTCCTTAGGTATGATTGAAAAAAGGAGTAAATGAGAAAGGGAAAGAAGGGGTTGAAGAATGAAAAAGAAAAGTTGATTGAAAGGGTGAAAAGAAATAGCCCTCCATGAAAACTTAGGGCAGAAATCGGGTCAATACATCTGCTATCGGTATTCACTAAGGTGATACTGATATTGAAGACAAGACGTCATGGACCCAGTGACGCGCTGCACCACCCCTCCTTGCCACTCAGATATCTCTTAAAAGATATTTGTTTCATTCTCACGGAGAACACTACATAATCTATCGGCCTCTCATTCCGAGATGTGTTGATATTGAAAAGGTGGCACTCTGCTCCATGCCTCCGACGTCTAAAACCAAAACGCACAATAGAGTCTAGAGCCATGAGATTCATCAAAATATCTCGTTAGGAACACTTCCAAAATGATACACTTGTGTTCGTCAAAAAGGACACAAGTTGTAAGAGTCTTAATGAGATCCAAGGATCTTGCCAGTTATATCATGATGGTTTCTATGCTTCAAACGGTCTACAGTCGTGGGGTGATCTCCAGCGACTCACTGAATCGTGGGTGCACTTCGGTGTGTCCGTGTAAGCCCTCTCAGGGGTATCCGGTTCAGAACGGCCTGGGGAAGGATTTTGAGAAAGTTTTCACACTATGCTGATGACGATCTCAAAGTCACAACCTGTAAGCGCTGGATGATTATTACTAACGGTTTTATGCAGCTACCCATAAACATCCATTAACCATCACCACATACATCAATCATCTTCACTTCAACATACTCATACTTATGAAGAACATCTCCAACAAAGCTCAAGTGTAAAAGTTCAAGACAAAAGAATCAAGTTAAAGACAGAGTGTAACGTCAAAGTCAAAAGGCTAATCAATATGTCAAGAACAAGTTCATATATCAAATGATGAATGATAAGGGGAGATTGTTAGCATAAGTATAATGTCCAAGATGTATGGGTATGTTGGAGGTCACGACGTCATAATCACATGAAGATGCTGATCGAAGGCAAGAACAACCTCAAAGACGATACTTTGAAGATCACATAGCATGAAGGAATCAATAACAAAGACTGCTATACAACGACACTCAAAGCTCAAAGACATTGAAGACAAAAGACCATCTCACATGGAGCATCATTTGAATGACCATCCCTTAGGGGGAGATTGTTAGGATTTATTTTAAAGTGATGGTCATTTGTCATTGTAATAGTTTAATTAATGTGTCGTTGTTTGAGTTAGTTAAGTTAATCAATGGGCTTGGACTTAAGCTAATAGGTTATGTTTAGTGTTTAAAAGAGCCCATGTAAAAGCCCACCCAAGTCCAAGCCCATCCATCTCTCAAAACTATAAATACCCTTCACCCTCCTCATTTGAGGGTGTTGCTTCAAGGGGTATTCTCACATCTTGTATCTCATTTTCTTCTCAATCTAATCTCTTGAAGTTACCATCCCATCTCCATCTTTCTATCTTCTAATCTTCTCTTATTCTAATATTGTTGTTTGTATGATAAAGGAGTAATATTAAGCATTAACAGATTTGATGGTACCTTTTGCAAGTACAAGGAATGACACATGGCAAGATTCTGGTGGAGTCGAGCGGTTGAGCAGTCGAGCGTGACCAAAATGGGAAAGAGGTGTTGAGAGTGACTATTAGAGTGGAGGGAATGGGAGTTGGGTAGGACTTGGTAATGATCGGCAAAATTTGGCAACACCGCCGCAACCGATCGGCAAAATTCGACAAAGTCAAAATTCGGTAACTATTACCGATTGATAAAGTAGGAGAGCAATGCAATGTAACGGTCGATTTTTTTTATAAAAAGGCTGTTGGCCGCATTCAATGACACGAACAACAGCAACAAGCGAATTACCTTCATCCGACGGCGGCGCGTGAGAAGGAAAGAGATCGGAACAGTCAAGGCAGTTCCATTCGGATAGGGTTAGTAGAGGTGAGGCATGTGACAGTTTGTTGTAACGGTGGGATTAATTTGTCAGATCATGCAACGGTTTTCGTTGTAGCAAGGAAGGTTGTTGTTGCTATCGTGCGCCATGTAATTAAGGGGTTAAGGATAAGAAAGTGAGACTGTGAGTGATTTATTATAAACAGGGGAATATGGGATTAGCAAATGGAGTAGTTTTTTTTTTTTTTTTTTTTTTTTTTTTTTTTTGAGCAAAAGTAAATGGAGTAGTAAGGGGACAAGGAGTGGCTGGCGGGTTGACCAGCGGGTTGCTCATACCATCGGTAATACTATTCCGTTGGCCAGCGGGTTGGCCGGGCGGTTTGGTGAACGGGTATATTATCCGTTGGTGAAGCCGCTGTTTTGAACGTTATATGGGGATTTAATGTTATGTTTTAATTTTATATAGTTTTTGTTGGATTTTATGTATTAAAAAAAAAAAAAAAAAAAAAAAAAAAAAAAAAAAAAAAAAAAAAAAAGTAATGTGGCAAATTGGTGAAACCGCCGCAACCAAATTGGTGAAAATTGGGGTGAATTGGTGAAGTGTGAGTTGGAAGGTATTTATTGGGTATTGATGATGTGGAAATTTGGCAAACTTTGGTGATGTAGTGACCACTCCCTCCACCCTTAAATGGACCATGTTTTTTTTTGAAATACTATTTTGGTAATTACCTCTAGATTTTATTGGTTACTCATGTTCTCAAATTAAAAACTAAACTAATTCCTTTTCTTTTCTTCCTGATATACCCTTCTTTTTAATCAATATTTTGTTTTAATTTATTTTCCTCTGTATTTTATGTTTCATCTCCACGACTCCACCCATACTTGTAAAATTCACGCAGAACTTTTCTCGTCATCTACATGCCCTTGAAGTTTACATCATCATCAAATTATCAAAACTCAACTTTTTATTATAACAAATGAATATTATTCTTTTACTTTGTGAATATGAGAAGTGGTTTTATTGGATGATTCCCTTCGTGAGGGAAATCAATGTGAAATCAATATCTTTGTCTTTCTTGCTTTTATCATATTATTATTCAAGGCACTCTGAAATTCATTATGGTGGTTAAATGGTTAATGTTTGTGCAGTTACATGAAAACACGACAAAGGAAGAAATTATACGATGAAGAAAGTTTTTGAAATAAAGAGAGATATTTATTTTAGGAAGTTATTCAGTAAGGGTATATTAGGCATGATATTAAAACTTTGTTGCACTAATAAAACACTGACAAGTGTCCCAATAATATGGTTAGGCCAAATATTAGGTCTATTTGGTAGGTTCATATATCAACACTTGAAAAATTAATTGGTGAGAAATGATGAGAGAGAATAAGACCGTGCGTAATGGGCGTTGATGCACCCAAAAAAACACCCAACAGCGCCCAACAGCGCCCTTCTCCCCAAAACGGGGGGGGGGGGGGGGGGGGGGGGGGGGGCGCTGTTGGTGTAAAAATCCAAATATTGGTGGTTCTGACAGCGCCTTGTGCGTTTCATTGTTTGAGGAAAAGAGCCGTTGCAAAAATGAAGATGGAGGTTGGTAAAATTAATATGGAGGCAAAATGAAGATGGAGGCAAAATGAAGATGGAGGCTGAGAGAGTGGTAAAGATGTAGGGTAGGTGAAAATAGATAGTGGAACTTTTTTTTAAATGCTATTTAGTATGGCTGCATATGTCCGTGGTTTTTTTTTGTGGAACTTTTTTTTTTTTTTTAAATGTTATTTAGTATGTGTTTAAATTATATGTACTATATTTTTATTTTAATGAAATGAATTTAATTTATTTGGGTATTTGATTAAAAGAAATAAAAATAGATAGTGGTGGGCCCGAAAAATGTTGTCCGATGAGGAGGAGGAGGAGGAGGAGGAGAACTACGATGACGTTAACGACGATTCCGATGATTAGTAGGTTTTGTTTTTTTAATTGTAATTTTAGTTTTATTTGTAATAGTTTTATTTTAAATTATGTGTGACGTTTTTTTTTATTGTAATGTTTTAGACTTTATTTTAATAAAATTGTATTTTTATTTATATTATTTACTATTATTAATTAATTTTTATTATTAAAAAAAATAAAAAGAAATAAAAAAGGACTGCCACGTGTCAAACAACCCCCCACTCTCCACTACACCACTTTTTCAACAAAGCCCCATCCTACCCCACATGACACGTGTCGAACAACCCCCCACTCCCCATTTCTCCCCACTACACATGGTCAGAAATAATGAGAGAGAATAAGTGTAGGACACTTGTCATGAAATGAATGAATTAGGTATATTAGTAGGTCTATGTTTTAGGTCTATATATCAACACTCTTAAAGTTAATATGGTATCATACTATCATATCAAAGCCTCAAGATCCTCTCTCACCAAATCCTTTTGTAGTTGCTGTATTTTGATATCATCTTCAGATTCCTCGTATATACACACGCCAACCTATTGTAGCTTTGATACGTTTTAGTGAATTGCCTCTAGGTTCCAGAAGCAGGCCAAAAAAGTTAAACCAAAATCCAAAAAAGAATATGCCATCTTAATGAATGAGATGTAGTAAAAAAGTACAATGACTAAAACATGACAAAAAAAAGTATAATGGCTAAAACGTGACAGATGAAAACGTATATTGTTACATTATGTGAAAAAATCCTTTGAATAAATATGTGTTTGCATCTTCTTGAAAGCTGACATTAGGGAAAGAATCAACCGGAATGTCTAACCGCAAGATTTGCACCACTGTGTATGAACTAGGACTAGCTGGAGCTCCTTGCCAGTCCATTGTCATTTCGGAGGCCCCACTTAACCTGTTGTAGCTTTATTACAAGTGTACTATCATTATTATGAGTTTAAATGAAGTTTTAATGTTGTGTAAATAATAAGACCTCTTATGGAAAACTACTCTAGCCATTAAGCGTGCAGAAGCCATGGGGCTCGGGCTTCTATGTTGCAGCCCATCGAGCTCATTGAACCCTTAGTTTGACAATATAGTAGAAACCCGCAAGATTTAAATAAAAGCAAGAAAATATAGTGTTAGTGCAAGCAGTCTCGTTTGGGAGATTGCTAGTGCAAGCAATCTCATTTGTTTTGATTGATGACAAACATGTAACTTGATACATAACGTAAAATGTACAAGTTACTTGTAATCTTATCTTATCTCAACATACATTCAACACCTCTCGAGTCCTCGTATGATACAACACATGTTCGTACATGTTTGTTATGTAGCATTATGATCAAACCCTTAACAAACCATTTAGAATGTTTAAAATACGGTTAAGTTATTAAGCATTTTAAAAGGCTAATCATTATACTTAGAACCTCATTTTACACCTTTGCATAAACAAGTATTTTTACTTGTACATCATGTTTCCTAAGTTTAATAGGATAAGTACACTTTAGGTGTCAAACTAACATGATACATCTTGGTAAACATATATCAGTTAAGCTAGTATATATATGCTACATGATCACTATGATACATGTTACATTTTATACATTTACATGTGTATTTCCTAAAATGGAAACTTTATTTTTCAGAAGTTAGAATGACATCACTGCATACATCATAAACACAATTTTGGAAAGATTTTGTAATATTTTGTTTAGATCTTCAAGCTAACAAGTTGACTTTTGAATATATGGCAAGATATGGCAAGATATGAAAAGATTTGTTGAGACATTAGCTGTCAGATCCTGCGGATCCCTTTGGTATAAAGGGCAGATCCCTTTGGTATAAAGGACGGATCCCTTTATCAGGATCCGCCAAATCCGTGAGCTATTTATACATTTTGCCTATAAATAGTAGCCCATTGTTTACCCATTATTTTAAGCCATTAGAATACACATTCCCTTTACCATTTCACACACTTAGATCAGTAGCAAACCATGTAGATTCATACATTAATTACCCTTTACATAATGATCATAATGTTACTAACTTTCATCATGTTGTAAGCATACATTGTTAATGATCCTGTGAAGCAAGCTCAAGATCATGAGACATCATCCATAGCATACTTCCTGATCCACCAAGAAGGTTAGAAGATCTTGAAGTCATTATCCACCATAGCATTCCAACATATGAAGATTCAAGGGTACTTGACATCCTCAATGATTGAAGACTTCTTATTCAAGAAGTTCATGTAGATTCCATATGCATATATGAAGATCCATCACAACAAGTTTAGGGAGCTTGTGATCTTCATCCATTGAAGGCTTCCCATCAATGGAAGTTCATTTAGATTAGCCATTCATACCCATGACCCATTTATATCATGGATCATCATTGTAATCTATTCATACTAGATTAGGTGGTTTATGTGTTTGTGCCATAAAACACAAGGTTTCTATGTTGGGCCATAAAACATAGCGGGAGTGGTTGAACCCTTGTTAAAGAACCAACGGGAGTGGTTGTACCCTTGTAAAGAACTCGACATCTAGCTTAGTGTCGGAAATTGTATAGGCGACGTTAGGATGGTTCTACCTTGAACTAGAACCCGGTGTTTAGCTTAGTACCGGAAAAAGTGTAAGCGACGTGTGTAAGGTTTTCTCCGCCGAGAAGGGAGCTTGTTGATCTAGTGAAGTAACTCTCGATTTGGGTACTCGGGGAGTGGAGTAGGGCGGAGAGGAGCTCCGTGACCGAATCACTATAAATCATCGTGTTCGGTTTGCACTTTCTTTTATTTATCTCTTTACTTTTATGTTTGCATTATGTGATTGTTTGTGTTGTGATTATTTGATAATACTTGTGTGACATCTTGGTAGTCATAAACTACAACAAACATATTTCATATTAGAACAAGCCAAATTGGAAATTTGATACAACAAGTTTTAAGAATTTAAAACGGTAACGTATTCACCCCCTCTACGTTTTTCACATATAGTTTATGACCAAACGAATAGAATGTTTCTCTTAATTAGAGAAACAAAATGGACGGGTTGGTTAACGGGTCAAAATGGGTTCGGTCCAAAAAGTTTATTTTTAGCATATGCCGAGCTGACCCTAAACACTTTTTGTTCAAATTCCTTAATTTGTGCTCGTATAAAATAACCATTGTGTCAATTATGAATACAAAATTTCTATAGCTTCAGTAATAATCAAATTTGTTTATTAAAGAGGCTTTCAGCATTCTAGGTACACTTTAGGCAACTTTGGTTTAAAATCCCAGGATTCATATTTTTGTTTACGCCAGTTTTTGGACGTTTCATGCCACTTGTGTTGAATGGTGACACATCCTGCAAATAAAAGAATAATAACCAGGACATGGATAAGAAAAATGTGCAACAAGATAACTTTATAGTGAAGAGGTTCACAGTAAGTTTATTAGTAAAAATTTGACTTTTGAGGTCAATAGACTACTTTTCAGAAAATCATCACCAAAACTGAAGCAAAAGGTCATCTGAATTTCAAAAGTCAAAGTACATAAACTGATCCATATGCTTATACTAGTGTATGTGCTTTTAGTTTTAATGCGAACAAACAACTCAATAGTACGATAACTAGAATAAAGGTGTCAAAAGAACAATATAAAAAAAAACTTGTGATATTTGTCACAAGTTTGACCTTTTTAAAAGTCAAATGCTGCAACTAGTAAAGAGTAAAGACAATAATCTATAAGTAACATACCGCTGGTTTGAGAAGCTCATCGATTATCTCCTGTGCTTGCCTCAGCCTTAAATCAACAATGCTTGGTGGTAAATCAGCCTCGATTAAGATGTGAAGTTGCTCATTTAAATGTTCATAACCCGGTATTCCCCTTAGCTAATCTTCCTTTAATTGTATATAAAATGTAATCCAAAATTAGATTCAAAAACCATATGAAATCAGATTTAATGAAATCAGTTTAAGTCCTTGAGCTTCTGAACGAGGTTACTTGTAGCATTGGATTCAGCCAAAGGCATTCTTTATCTTCACGCTGAACCCAACCCACCTATATTCTACCGCGATATCAAAACAAGCAACATTCTCATCAACTCCAAAATCACTGCCATAGTTGTTGATTTTGGACTTTCAAGGCTTGCACCACTTTTTGGTAACTATGGAGTTGGTCCTAACTATGTATCAACCGTTCTTAGGGGAACACCCGTAAGTCTTTTTCCATCTTACTTGCTAGCTGAGTGACCTTGGTGTATGGAGCGTCCTTGTTGCTTTCTGTGACTTAGGACAGAAGCTAGCTAGAAGAAGTAGAAAAATGGGCGGGTTGGTTAATGGGTCGAAGTGGGTAATTTCGGGTAGAGGGTCAAGACGGCCTTAATGCAATCACTTGTGTAGTTTTCTCGACATCAGTATTTTAATGAGCTTCATATCTTATTGCATGGTTACCTTGATCCAGAGTACTTAATGACCCCATAAGCTTACAGACAAGAGTGACGTTTATAGCCTCGAAGTTGTACTTTTAGAGATCTTGACATGGGAAAAATATTATACGTGAGGTAACCTTTACTTCTTTTCTTTACCTTAACATTATCCATATCACTAACCATCAAATGGGTAACTTTATGGGTATGGGATGGGTTGACCCGATACACATTTTTGTCTAAAAAAAAATTCTTTCTTTAAACACAACATGGGTTGATGTGATATTGAAGGGATTAGGATAAGGAGTTTGGGAAAACCAAGAGCTAGGCCTAGGGTACTTAAGTGAGTTTGAAACTAGTTTAAGAGAGTCACAAATGTGAAGGGATCGGTTTTCGTGAAAATAAGAAGGCAAGTGGCTTGGTTTTGGTGTACTCGACATTCTATGTGTCCAACCGAAATTAATATGTGACCAATTCATTTTATAAACATGTGTTGAGACATATAAAACCCTCTTGGCTAAGTAACGAGACCATGACCTAGGAAAATATAAGTTTTAGTAATTTTGGTTAAGTTTGTACAATGGTCGAACTTAACTCAGCTTTGGGGTTCGTTTTCCTATTAAACGATCGTACCAAATTTATATTTTTGTCATTCCTGAATCGTTGTTGTAAGGTGAATCGATCCATGTATTTTGTGGCATGACTTGTATATTGAAATCTCAAATAAACGAGGCCAAGTGATGGCGTGTTGAACCGGTTAGAACTAAAAGAATAAGGACTAATGGGCTTAATATTAATGGGCTTGGTTTTAGTCTTTTGGGCTTAATAATAAATAACAAAGGTCCGGTTTGGATTTGCTCGCGATTTGGAATATCGTGGTGCGTGTGTGCTCCAAAGTAATGTGAATCACGTAACAACGTTCTGATTCATTTTAGCATAATAGAACAAAAAAATAACATTTTCTTGTAAAAATGGTTACGTGAACTGTAATGATATATTACTTCTTAATTAACATTTACAAATGACTGGGAAATTTTATGGGATGCTACATCACTGTTAGATGTTGTCCGGGAGCTTGAACAGATTCTTGAAAAGATGCTACAAACAAGTGCTAACTTTTCTGAGCCTGAGTCAAGGTCTTTTGTGGAATCATCATCGACTTCTTTACTTTTTAGCATGTGAAATGTGACAGGAAGTGATCTCACCACCCCATAGTGTATCCTCGATGATACATTAAAATTTTTTGCATGAACATAACTACGCAGATTTGTATATTTGTATATGTGAAAGAAACAACAAAGTTATTATTATTATTATTATTATTATTATTATTATTATTATTATTATTATTATTATTATTATTATTATTATTATTATTATTATTATTATTATTATTATTATTATTATTATTATAACATCACTTTATTAGAAACATATAGGATTTACAAGAAGTTAGTAGGGAGCCGAGATACTAATTGGGCTCCCACTCCTCTAGCTATAGAAAAGCTAATCCTACTAAAAATGTGAGCAACAGCGCGTGCTCCAATGTCTTGAGTCATCGAAAACTTCCGAATACGCTTCAATAAAGTCACAACGTCCTTTTCAAGTTCCCCAAAAGAAGAGAAAGAGAAGGGGAGGAAACCATATCCCATACCTGCGCACTTAGCCTCGTACTTGACGCGTTTACGTTGCGCAGCCTCAATAACCACACGACCCGGCGCGAAATCAACCATACCAGTTTGCGTCAAGGGCGATGATCCAGTTAAATCAACACATACATCAAGTCCTCCATCCCATGAGTAGAGCAACACATCAGCAGGACGTAAAGATTTGTCATTCTCACCACAAAGTCCAATGTCAACCTCTTTACGAGCCGAAACCCCAGATCGAGAACATATGTCAACAAGAACATCACGTACCATGTTATGCCGATGTTTAATACCAATAATACCAGCACAAGATACATCATGGTCCCCATAAATATCACCAGCAAAGACCCTGGAACAGGCTGAGCACGGCATCTGAACAGAAAATAGGGGGACACCAAGCCGATAACATAACACGCAACGATAGGTCCTGGCGTTCATAGTCTGTCCCAACTCAGATATCGGAACTACCCTAAGCCAGTCCGAGGTGTAATCCTCCATTTGCGATTTCCATAACGCCATCTGTCGAGTAGATAAAGAAAATGTAGATTGGGCAGTTCGGGTAACACGTGTGAAATATATATCTGCCAGTTTCTTCATGAGTTTGGGGGCAGCGATCTCACACGGATTACTCAAAAGGTCAATCTCCATTTTCACATTAAAAGCACACAAGGCGTCATCAAAGGAAGTCCCAGGGGTTACGATACCAGAATGTCGGAGCAACATAGGCTACAGGCTAGCAGATTGAAGTCTAGACGCAAGAAATGCATAGTTCAAGACATCGCCTGCAGAATATACACCAAGCCCCCCGAACGCAAAGGGTAATGTAGCAAGTCTCCATTGCCAATCACCAAAACCAGGCCCAGAAGCAGTAACAATACGCTCTAGAGAAGAGCGAAGAGCCCCATCAAAAGAAATCTGAGCACGTTCAAAAACCCGGGGAGAGCAAGTGCGCATAGCAAAATATAATTTGGAAATACCAGCACAAGCACGAAGGAGTAATAACTCACACTGGGGATCATTAATCTTAGCAGTAGCATCCATAAGCTCAATGGTTTTTGAAACTCTTTTCATAACAAGCTCACTACTAAAATCAACGTCCACACTAGCGGGCCCACCCAGTAATTTAACACCATGCAAAGGTCGGGCAATGTTAGGTGGGAAAACACCCACAAGCCTGCTTCTGGGATCTTCCTTAGGCCAAAAAACCTCAGTTTTATCAACATTGAGGTGCAAACCACAACGAGGTCCATCCACCATGATAAGCTCTAAAACCTCCCCCACAACCAAAGTATCTCCAATAATGGTGCCATCATCGAGGTACCAAGCATGAAGGGAAAGGCTAAAAGAGTCTCTAATCTTACATACCAAAGGATGTAACACTAAGGAAAAAAGCAAAGGCCCAAGTGGATCACCTTGTTGTACGCCTTGATGCGACCATAATGTGTGTTCCCCATAATATAATCTAGCTGGGCTGGAGTAACAAAATTCCACCCAACGTGAAATAGCAGGACAACGAAGACGAACCTCATGAAGCATAACCTCACGATCCACCAAGTTGAAGGCGTTTTTGAAATCAACCAACAACATCGAAAGACCCACATCGTCTCTACGCTCTTCAATCACCCGATTCACGGCATGAAGAATAGCCTCTCCTCCTCCAGATACCCCAACACCAAACTGTAGATCATTAAGATAACCATCCAAAGAATGGCCAATCATAGCGGCACTAACTTTGGAAACTAGGCGCCTCCAAATGGTCCCCACAGCAATAGGGCGAATACCACCACCCGGCTTGATCAGCGGCGTAAGAGGAGCACTAGCAATATACTCACCCAACGCCCTGGGGCATTTACCATCAAGAAAAAGGTTCACCACTTGGGTGATAGAAGCGATCAACTCATCAGAAATAGCCACAGCAGCACCACTAATACAATCCAAAAGGTGTTGGGCACGCAAACCATCCCGGCCACAAGAAGTACCACGAGGGAAACTCTTAAGCATATCAAGAACCACAGTAGAAGATGCAGTGAGGGGATGATGATCAATAGGTAAAAAAGGCAGAGAAGGAGCAGCTTTGAAAGGGTGCTTAAACTTTAAGTCCTCAAGAGTTGCATCATTATAAGGTGCAACACCAGAAGAAGAAAGAACTCTGACCGCAGCAGTATAATGGCCATCACAAATCTTCCTCTTACACTGCTTGACATTACGCTCACCCAAGTCCAAGTTATCCGCATCAATATTAGACAATGATGGGGAGGGTTCGGCTAAAGCCTCCCTCACGAGCTGCAAACTACCACCCGGCATGTCCCAATATCGAATGGCATTAACAATATACTCTTCCTGGCGTTGACGTTTAATAGCAGACCTTACCTCTTGATTACTTCTCGGGCAGAAGGTTTTAAGGACACAAGTAGGCAAGACCAATAAACTAACCCAGCAAGAAATGTCATCAGGCGTGCAAATCACCTTATCAAGAGCTCCTTTCAATACCCGAGAGAACCCTAAGCGACACTTGGGAGGGATGGATTTAACGGTGCGCAACCCTTTAGACAACAAAGTGTCAAGAAGAGGCAAATCAAAACCAACATGCTCTACCAGACCCAAATCATCAACAAGGGCAAGTTGAACAGAAGAAGGAATTTGTGGTTTGATGAGATCGTACAACACGAACCTAACAACACCATCACCACAATCAGGGGGTGACACAAATTCAGAGCCATGACGACACTTAGCCCGGAGAGTATGCGTTTTGAAACAAACACCACATAACCAAAGTCCCATACGCTTAAGAGTAACCTCAGCCTTCTCAAAAACAACCAAGTCAGAAACAAGAGATTGCTTAGTGATAGCCTGAGCCTCACCATTACAATGTCTATCGCGAAGGTGTGTGATCAATGAAGTCTTGGTAAGGCCATTTCCACTACCATCGTGACACCCACTTAGCTCCATGAAAGGACATTGAAATCTCACAATCGTCATAGAATAGATAGTGTGTTCCGTGAATACAAAGCAACCACTAAAGACCAGCACTACAGCCCACAAAACCACGCAACAACACTGTAATGCAGAGGCAAAATGAATACTCCACAGTAGCAAGCACACTGAAACACAACTTTGAACCATAAAATCATGCAACTCAGAATTTTTAAACCAAGAAACAATGCACCACAGTATTTTAAACCAAGAAACCCAAAACTGATCTCACTGAAACAAGCACAACACTGTCGCGGTCAACAAGAACCACAGCAACAAGCAAACCCTTAAAAACAGTTTGGAAGAAGTCCCACAACTGTTTGGAAGGAGCGGGAGAACCGTAGCAACACCGAAGTCCAATATAGGAGAACCCAATCACAAATGAAACTTGTAAATCATCATTGGAGTTTCAACAAACACTTTGCGGGCAGTTCTATTGAAAGCTCCAAAAATAGGAAGTTGGTGACGCTCAGTGCGTGTGGCAAGCTCCAGCAAGCGGACGTTTTGGTTGTAGTGAATTAATCAATTTCGAGGTTTTGATCCTTAACAGCAGAATCTTAGAAGTAGAGGGTTTGAGAAAAAACAGGATACAATGTGTTTTATTTGGTACGATGTGTAGTGAATTAAGTACAAAGGGCATACAAGTAAATGATTATTATTATTATTATTATTATTATTATTATTATAGAGTCAAATGTAAATACGTAGTTTTTCTTCTTTTTGAAAATGAGTAAACTTTGTAACATATCAAGCTCGATTTATCTTTTGTCCATTAACAATTACACTAACAAGAATTCTCTTATTTTAACATTCTCATTGCATTATGTATCATGTCAAAACACTGCAGTTGTAAATCGACGAATGAAGTTATTTTTTGAAATGTTTGAATTAAAATTTTGAAATTCACTTATTTAGAGACAAATAAAGGGTGTTTGCAAGTGCATTTAGAGCATTATTTGTTTATGCAAAACTGTCACATTAACTTTTCCCCTTTTCACTTCCCTTTCACGCACACACCCAAAAACACCCTGTTCAGTAACTCAATCCAAAACTTCACTTTTGGGGACCTAACATTTTATTTTATTTTTCATTTTATTCAAACCAACTAATTATTCATTTATTAAAACATAAAAGGCATAATTTCATATATATCATTCCCTGAATGAATAATTACATATATATCATTTGTACCAGTTTTTTATGCATAAAGTACTTAAAAAAATAAAAAAACATGTCAATAAAAATACACACCACACACCATTTTTAATCAATAAACACACACCGCACAATTTAAAAAAAAAAAAAAAAAAATAAAAAAAAAAAAAAATTCGTGACTCACCCTTCGACTTCCTCACACACACACACTCTTAAAAAAAAACACACAACACAAACACAAACACAAACCCATCCATTTTTAATCAATTAAAAAAAATGTAAATTTCTCCCATTTGGCGTGAGCCAAATTCTTGGCGAGAGCACCCGTCAGTGCAGTGGCGCGAGTTGGCGATGGTGCCAGGTTGGCTTGGCAAGGGTGCCTCACAAACAAAGAAATCAAGTTTTTCTTTTCTTTTCTTTTTTCTAATCGTTTATGGTTTTAGCAACATAAGACACACAACATATGACAATTTTTTTAAACACAAGTAAACTTTTTTTGCAGGATATTAAATAATAACTTGAAATTTAAAACCATTATACACATAACACATGACTCACTTAATGTACTTCCAAGTTGGTTAAACATTTATAAAACAATGGAAAAGTAGTCCTAACTAAGATGCTTTTTATAGTTAAATAAAAAGTTTGAGTGGTTAAACTAAAACACCGTCAAAGCTCTGCAATTATTACATGATATTTTTTCTAAAGTGAAAAAAACGAAGGTGGATGATTTATCAAATCATTAACTATATATGGACCATCTTACAACATTAGCATGGCCTAAGTTCAGATTAACCAACAAGCCAACAAATATATATAATAAAAGTAAAAGCCAAAAGTAACTAACTTACTATTTCACTAAGCTTATTCATCATCTTAAAAAAGGAAATGGTTTATTCAACGGTTGCCTTCATAACAAATTTTAAGATGACTAACAAAAAAATGTTTAAATTTATTTAATTAGAAAACATATTTAATTATAATAATTTATAAGTTTAATAAATGTCTATTAAATACAATTTATAATATGAAAAGAAAAATATTTATGTTTTAAAACTATAGTTTAATCAATGATCTCATGACTCTTAAACAATCCCAAAAAGGAAAAGAAATGAAACTTATCAGCACTAAAAAACCAAAAAGGACATGAATATGGGTTTTTTTACCCGGTCCATACCCGGTTGATGTTTCAAATAGCCCAAACACTCTAAAACAACACCCCCAATTAGCTTTTCCAGTCTCTTGCTTCCAAGTTACATAAACTGATAAACCCTAGAAAAAAAAAATTGAAAAAATGTCAGACAACATACCCTGGAAGTCTTTTATTGACAGTTCTGAGTTTATCAAATCTTACGGCGCCCGCCACACGCAGCCACATAGTCATATTCTCTGTTTATCTGGAGGTAGGTTTATTTGTTTAGTAGACGATGATATCGAAACTTTTAAGGTACGACAACGAGAGGTAGCTCCATTTGTTGCGTCTCCTTTGCTTAAACAATATCCTGTTTCAAAGGTTGTTGGTGCGTGCCATGGATTACTGTGTTTTTATGGTTTTCATAAAGGTTATCAAAAACTGAGGGTTGTTATTTGGAACCCTTCTATCGGAAAATCATTTGGTATTGATGTCCCTAGTTATGACCCTCAGGTTACTAATTTTGGTTTCGGGGTTTGTCCTGTCACTAAAGATCCTACCGTTGTTAATGTTGTAAGCGCAGTTAAAATGCCTTGGCATGTTGAAGTTTTTACATTAAGCTCGGGTGTTTGGAATGTGATCCCAAGTAGCAATTTGCCTCATAAATCAATTTTTTTTATGTCATCTCAGGTTGTTATAGATAGGTTTATCTATTGGGTTGCTGAAGAATTGATTGTTGATGATGATGGTGAAGCTACCATGAAATATGTGCTTGTGTCATTTGGTTTGATTACCATGGAATTTAAAGTGTTAGACCTACCAGATACCTTAATAAACGAGATGTACTCACGTGTCTCCGTCTCTAAGCTAAGGGAATCTCTTGTTGTGTATAGATCTATTTATGTCGAGGGAGCACAATGTTGTGTTGTATGGTTGATGGAGCATGATTCATCTCTTAGAAAGTTATTCACAATTGGCGCACCGGTAGATAAAATATTGGGGTTTAAGATGAGTGGTGAAACTATATTTCTAACCCGAAAGGAGGACGAAAGGTTTGCAACAGTTGATGTTTACGACCCCTGCTCACAACAAAGCAAGAATCTTGGGATTTCTGGAGTAGGGAACTTGTCCTTCATGGGCTCTTACAAGGAATCGCTACTTTTGCTTGATCACTCAGATTTACATATTTATTCTCACGATAGTTGATCAAAATGAGAAGGCCACATTTTAAGGTGCGGATTTTAAGCTACCATGAAATATGTGGTTGTATCATGTGATAAATCCTTCGAATAAATAAGATGTTAAAAGAAAGTGTAATGACTAAAACGTGACAAATGAAAAGGTATGTTTGAGTATCATGTGATAAATCCTTCGAATAAACATGTATATCTATTGCATCTTCTTGAAAGCTTACATTAGGGAAAGAATCAAAAGGAATATCTAACTGCAAGATTCGCTTCACTGTGTATGAACTAGTACTAGCTGGAGCTCCTTGCCATTCCGGGGGTCCCACTTAACCTCTGCCATAACAAACAATTCATCACGAGTGTACTATCGTTATTATAAGTGAACATCAAGTGTTAGTGTTGTTTAAATATGTATACCTGTTGTGGAAAACCAATCCAGCCAGTAAGACCTGCAGAAGCCATGGGGCCCGGGCTTCTATGTCGCAGCCTGTTGAGGTCATTAAATCCTTGGTTTGAGAGTATAGCAGAAACCTTCAATATTTCTAAAAAAGGGAATTTTGTTAATGACCAGAAGAAAGAAATAACATATTTCAAATTAGAGAAACAAAATGAACATGTTGGGTAAAGGGCCAAAATGGGTTCATTTGGCATGAGTCGGGTTGGTTTTTTCATTTACCAAGGTGGTTTATGAATTCTAAGTACACTGTGGGTGATTTTTAATCTGTTTGTCTTGTTTATTTTTACGATATTATGCCTTGTTGACCCGCCAGAGATGAAACATAACCCGAACAGACCCACGGGTCAGATTAAGACCTTTAATCAAAATCATACCCGAGTAGAATGGAGAGTACACAAACTTCTTACCAGTGTATAGAACACAAATGCATCAATTAGGTATATAGATATGTAGCCTCAAATGCATCAACTCATGAAGTTTGAACAATGTACAACAACTATCACATGAATAAATTCCTTACTCTACACTTTATACATCCCGTCTATCATTCTATAATTCTATTTTTCTTTTAATTATATTTTTTTCACGTAAAACAAAAAATAGAATATGATTCTCGCTGTCAGAAGAGTCTACCTATACATTTCAATAATGTTTCAAAAATATACGAGGGTGTGTATGCATAGAAATGGACACATAGTTATGCAAAGATGATGATTCCATTTCGAGCGGATCCAGAAGGGGCTTAGTGTATGCACATGAAAATGTTTGTCTTTTGTAGTGATATGATAGTTTTTTTTTTTTTTTTTTTTTTTTTTTTTTTTTTTTTTTTTTTTTTTAAGTAATATTAGCACATACTATGGTTAAAACCTTGGGATCCACGTTTTTGTCTCACTAATGGGATGTTTCATGCCACTTGTGTTGAATGGTGCTACGCAGCCACTTGGACTGGGACTCTATTCTGAAATTTGAGTTTTGCATGGCTAGCTCTCGTAGTTGTTGTATTTTGATATGATCTTCGGACTAGTCCTGCAAATGAATATATAAGATCACTCATAGCGGTGACCGAATGGTTCGGTCGGTCCCCAATTTTCACCGCGTTCCCCCTACCTCGATCATACCGAATGCGTCCCACCCCCCCCCCCCCCCAAATAAATAAATAAATAAATAAAATTGAAAACTTTGATCGCTTGGCCGACTGAATGAATTGAGAGTGTTTGTGTGTGTGAGTGAGTGTTTTTTTAATTTATTTATGTGGGGTATGTTTTTGGTTGTTACTGGTTTAGCTGAGTTGGCTCTGAGGTGGCGGGGCTGTTTGGTCAAGTTTGTGGTCACCACCACTACTAGTCTAAGAATCAGGACATGGATAAGAAAAATGTGCAACAAAGTAACTTTATAGTGAAGAGGTTTACAGTAAGTTTTTTGGTAAACATTTGACTTTTTGAGGTCGAGTAGACTAAACATTTTTCAGAAATTCCCACGTGTTCTGGAATATTTGTTGATTTATTCAGTGTTGATTTCTTGCGAAAATCATCATCAATTTTTAAAGTTAAAGAAGTTCATTTGACCTCAAAAGTCAAAGTACAAGAAACGATCTATTTGTTTATACAAGTCTTCGTGATTTTATATATGCCAAGAAACATATAAAGTAGTACCTAAGTAGGAATTGCAGGTGTAAACAATGTAGAAAAATGTAGGAAGCTTGTGAAATTCACGCGTCTGACTTTTCAAAAGGTCAAATGATGAAACTATTAGAGAGGGAAGAGTAATTTATATAGCAACATACCACTGGTTTGAGCAGCTCTTCAATTATGTCATGTGCTTGCCTTAAATTAGCAAGGCTTTCCGTCTTCCCCTTAGCTTCAAAAACCACATGAAATCAGATTAAATAAATATGTGTTTTAGAATTATAGAACCTTATCGGGATCCTTGATTGACCCAGAAGACGGCCAAAAAAGTTAAAACCAAAATCCAAAAAAGTATATGCCATCTTAATGAATGAGATGCAGTAAAAAAATATAATGAATAAAATGAACAAAAAAAAGTATAATGGCTAAAACGTGACGAATGAAATGTATGTTGTTACATTATGTGAACAAAAAAAAAAAAAAAAAAAAAATAAAAAAAAATAATAATAATAATAATAATAATAATAATAATAATAATAATAATAATAATAATAATAATAATAATAATAATAAATAAAATTTCCTTCGAATAAAGATGTGTTTGCATCTTCCTGAAAGCTGACATTAGGGAAAGAATCAACAGGAATGTCGAACCGCAAGATTCACATCACTGTGTATGAACTAGGACTAGCTGGAGCTCCTTGCCAGTCCAGTGCCATTTCGGAGGCCCCACTTAACCTGTTGTAGCTTTATTACAAGTGTACTATCATTATTATGAGTGTAAATACTAAATACTAATGTTGTGCAAATAAAACACCTCTTGTGGAAAACCACTCTAGCCATTAAGACCTGCAGAAGCCATGGGGCTCGGGCTTCTATGTTGCAGCCCGTCAAGCTCACTGAACCCTTGGTTTGACAATATAGTAGAAACCCACAAGATTTTTCTAAAAGCAAGAAAATATAGTTTATGACCAAAAGAAAAGAATGTTTCTTTGAATTAGAGAAACAAAATGGACGGGTTGGGTAACGGGTCAAAATGGGTTCAGTCCAAAAAGAATATTCTTAGCATAAGCCGGGCTGACCCTAAACACTTTTTTGTCCAAATTCCTTAATTTATGCTCGTATAAAATAACCATTGTGTCAATTATGAATACAAAATTTCTATAGCTTCACTAATAATCAAATATGTTTATTAAAGAGGCTTTATGCATTCTAGGTACACTTTAGGCAACTTTGGTTTAAACCCCTGGATTTATATTTTTGTTCACGCTCAGTTTTTGGATGTTTCATGCCACTTGTGTTGAATCGTGACACACTACCACTTGGGCCGGGACACTCTTTTCTGAAATTTGAATTTAGCATAGCTAGCTCTCGTAGTTGCTGTCTTTTGATATAATCTTCGGACCCATCCTGCAAATAAAAGAATACTAACTAAGACATGGATAAGAAAAATGTGCAACAAGATAACTTTATAGTGAAGAGGTTCAAAGTAACTTTTTTGACTTTTTGAGGTCAAGTAGACTACTTCAGACTAAAGATTCAAAAAAATTCTAGGTTTTCTGGAATATTTTGCTGATTTATTCTACACCGGAGCAGACGGAAGGGGTAGACAAATCGGTGTAAAATTCCTAAGAAAATCATCATCAAAACTAAAGTAAAAGAAGACCATTTGACTTTGAAAAGTCAAAGTACAGAAAATGATCCATATGTTTATACTAGTGTCTCTGGTTTTAGTTTTAATGCGAGCAAACAACTCAAGTAGTACGATAACTAGAAAATAAAGGTGTCAAAAGAACAATAAAAAAAGGTGACATTTGTCACAAGTTTGACTTTTTTTAACAGTCAAATGCTGCAACTAGTAAAGAGTGAAGACGGTAATCTATAAGTAACATCCCGCTGGTTTGAGAAGCTCATCGATTATCTACTGCACTTGCCTCAGCCTTAAATCAACAACGCTTGGTGGTAAATCAGCATCGATTAAGATGTGAAGTTGCTCATTTAAATGTTTATAACCCGGTCTTCCCCTTAGCTTATCATCCTTTAACTGCATATAATATGTAATCCAGAATTAGATTCCAAAACCACATGAAATCAGATTTAATTAAATCAGTTTAAGTCCTTGAGCTTCCGAATGAGGTTACTTGTAGCATTGGATTCAACCAAAGGCATTCTATATCTTCACACCCAAGCCAAAGTATCTGGTTTCGGACTTTCAAGGTTTGCACCAATTTTGAACAAGTATGGAGTCTGTCCTTAACTATGTTTCCACCATTGTTAGAGGAACACCTGTAAGTCTATTTCCATCTTACTTTCTAGCTGAGGAACCTTGGTGTATGTACAGACCTTGTTGCTTTCATTGACTTAAAACAGATGCTAGCTAGAGGGGGTGGCAAAAGTATCTGGTTTGGTGTGTTTGTAGATGATGATAGTGAAACTTTTAAGTTACAACAACAAGAGTTTGCTCCAACTCTTGTTGAGTCATGTTTGCTTAAGCAATGTTGGCTTTTAAAGGTTGTTGGTGTGTGTCATGGATTACTGTGTTTGTCATGTTACTAGGGACCCTACCGTTGTGAAAATTTTACAAACACGCAACAAGCCATGGCTTGTTAAAGTTTTTACATTGAGCTCGGGTGTTTGGAATGTGATAACAAGTAGTAATTTCCTCGTCAATCAATTGAACTTATCAGGTCAACTCAAGTTATTATAGATAGGTTTATCTTTTGGGGTGCTTGTGAATCGATTTTTACTGATGATGGTGTACATTATAAGTATATGGCTGTGTCATTTAATGTGATTACCAAGAAGTTTAAAGTGGTAAACCTACCAGATAGCTTTACAAACAGCTTAACAAACAAAGGCGTCTCAGTTTCTAAGCTAAGGGGGTCACTAGTAACAGAACAAACCCCGAAACCATAAACAGTCCAAATATAAGTCTGACGGTCAAAAACAAGAATACTTTTATTATAAGAAAACAAACATAGTAATATATGACACGCACTAAGAAACACTATATTGTTTAAGCAAAGGAGACATAACAACAGATGGATGTTTTACCTTAAAAGTTTCATTCTTATCATCATCTTCTACTAAAAGAATGCACTTTACCTCATCCACTATGATAGCTGTCGAGAAAAGATCCGTTTCGAAACCATGGAAGTATTTGTTGGTCCCTTTACACGATTAGAATTAACTAGAAAGTTAATCTATTGGTGTTAATGACTAATACAATGTTTAAGGATTATTCTAACAGTTATAAAACGTGAATGTAAAAACAACAATATTTTTCAACGTTTAAATTCTTATTAGAAATAATTCCAAGAATCTATACCCAAGTGTTTTGCGGAACAAACACTTGGGATTGAATAGACAAGGGTATGGGGTGTCTCCTATCGAAACTCAAGTTTTGCTTGAGTGGTAACAATATACCCACTGAGCTATCTCAGTGAGTTGTATACTCTTTGTAGGAGAGAAGTTTCTTTGTAAAAGTTCAAGACTTTAATTATACAAAGCACACTTTAACTTCTCTCACAGTTGCTCTATTTATACACAAGTATTCTAAGTATAAGTGATTAAATATAATACAAGTTGTTGAGGTTGCGTGTCTGACAATTACAAATAGTAATTGTTATTTCCAAGAACCAATAGGAAAGGGCTAAATAAGTCTTTGGGAGTTGTTGGCTGACACTCCATGACTTTTAGCCGCAATAGGGAAGGTTGAGTCTGACAAGAGAAGAGTGTTGGGTTTACACTCTTATCTTCTCAGATCTTTTCCCTATTGTTCCCGCCTTTTCTTCAGGCGTTGGTTCCTCAGTCATTCAATCACTTTGTTGGTTGAGGAGACTGGGGTTCAGTGAGCTCTTATCCAATACTCACTGAATCCATCATCTTCTTCTTTGGCTTAAGTCCTACTCAGGGAGTACCGCCTTCCTGAGTAGTGAATCCTTCTTCTTGAATTCGCCTTAAGCATCCTGAAGATGACTCACTGAGAGGCTGTTCTCTCAGTGACTTGCTGTTCTCGGTTTAAGTTAACACTTAGTTAATTTGTGTCCAAATCATGTTCGAAGCATTCTTGGGTTTTACATGACCCAACAATCTCCCCCTATTTGGATATAAATTATTCCTAAGTGTTTTTTTGATCAGATATGAGTGAGCTAACGACTTCTGCTCATACTGAATGTACTAGAATGTAAATAAGGACACTGAAATAATAAAAACATCATCTTATTAATATCATTTACAAGTCCTAACAAAACTAAGTACAAAAAAAGGATAGTGTTGGGTATTCAGGCAGGTCATCAGTTCAACTTGATTCCAAGGGCTTCAAGCTTGGGCTTCTTCGACTGCAGCTCATGTTGGTCAGGATGTTCATTGATTTTTCTTTTCAGGTCATGACAAAACCTCACATTCTCAGGACTCTTGAGTGGAGAGGCCATCATTAGAAAGCCTAGCATAGCTTTGATCCCTGATAGATCTATATCACTCCACCTCTGGAAGGCTTTGTCACCAAACTCATCAATGAAGAACAACCCTCTTTCAGGCTGTTCAATGACCATATTGTTTCTGAAAGGAACACCTTCAGGGAGAGCCCTATTGCAGTCAAGACCAGGAATCTTGATCTCAGGCTCAGTTTCAATCTTCTTTCTTTTCCTTGAAGAAGACTGAGAGGAAGCAGGTTGTGCAGATTCAGGGAGAAGAGATTGAATGCCAAGTTCCTGAGGTGCTGCTGCCAATCTTTCATACCTCAGACTCAATGACTTCATCAGATTAGGGACCACAACATTTGATTTCTTTGCTATTAATGGACCCAACTCGTCCAATTCAGTGATCCCAAAGTCAGCGAATCTGAAAGGTGAGTGAACATCAAAGTTTCTCTTATCAGCACCTCTGTAGACAGTGACAACGGCAGGATTGGTGTTTCTTTGAATATGAACATCAGTGATTGGTTCTGGCTTCAACCTTTCGGTCATATACCACTGATATTTCTTAATCTTATTCTGCCTGATCTCTTCAGCCCGTTTGGCTCTTTCCTCCCTTTTCTGCCTGAGAGTGGTCATCTCCTCAGACTGAGCTTTCACAAAGGTCATACCACCTTTTCTTCCTGAGAGATCCTTAGCCTCAAGACCAATTTTCTCAGCCTCCTCATGAACAACCTTGATTAAGGCAGACTTGCTTGCCTTCTCCTCTTCCTTCAACTTCTTCTTTGCCTCCTCTTCCTGAAGATAAGTACTGAGTTCATCAGCTGAGAAGTGGTAAAGAACTCCATCAATTTCATATGGGATCCTGGGTGGTGATTCAGGATCCTTTGCAACCGTGATAGTTGCTGGTTGAGGCTCAGGCTCAGTGAGAATGCCTTTGCCTTTATCTTGATGGGAGGAAGAGGCTTCCTCAGTGTGAGAAGGAATCTCCCCCTCAGTGTGAGAAGGAGGTTGTTGGCTTTGGCTTGAGACTCCAGTGTCTTTCTCCCCCTCAACTGTTGCTTGAGCCATGGTGATAGCAAGAGTTGGAGTCACTGGAGCGGTAGGACCTTTGAAGGCCTGATAGATCTCAGTCATCATTGATTTGATGTCCGAGGTGTCTTTTTGAAGACTTGAGATCTGATCTGCCAGAGAAGCCTGAGAAGCCTCGATGCCTGACATCCTTGACCCAAGAGACCATGCCAAGGATGTTGAAGATTGTGCCCAAGTACTAAGATGTTTTTCCTGATGACCCATGGAAGTTCTGAGTGAGTCCAAGGAGGTAGTAAGACCCTGAAGATTAGAATCCTTCAGTAAGCTGAAGAGATCATGGATTTCAGCTGACTGCTTCTGATAAGTCTCAGCAGCTTGAAGGATCTTTTCAGTGAGTATGGGGTCATCTTTAACAGCTGACTGAATAGTACCAAGGCTTTTGGTGATGCCTTCAAGAGAAAGATTGAACTTCTGGAAATGAAGATCAATAGCTGTCAGGGAATGTTTGGTGTCTGATTGGATTTCGATCACATCTTCATGAAAACTTTCAACATCTGCCTTCAGGTTGGCATAGTGAACAGCTGCTTCAGTGTGTTGATCAAACATCTCATCAGTGAGACCAGTGAAAAGAGCATTGTTGGTCTTCAGTAGGAATTTGACCAACTTTCTTTCAGTGAGGGGAAGAGAGTTATCATACTTCTGGAGAATGTCAGTAGATGAATCAGAAGATTGAGAGCCTGACTCTTCACTCTGGCTTGGAGAGGGCTGATGTGATGGTTCAGGTTGTTCAGGTTGTACATCAGTTTCCATATCCTCTCCTGCCTCAAAAATTTCTTCTTCACTCTCTTCCCTGAGCTCTTCATCAGACTCCATAAAGGCCTGATAGTCCCCCATGGACTCAATACCCAAAAAATCAACCGGCTCCTCTTTATAAAAAGATTTGCCTTCGGTTTGGTCAGGTCCTGACCCCTTTGTCATAATAACTGAGTGGGTTGTCTCAGCCTGACTAGCCATAATAACTGGGGTAACACCAGCCTGGCTTTTGGGGGCAGTTCCTGAAAGACTGGATCCGCCTGAGGGGTTGATGGGTTCCATATCAGCGGGTTGTTTCTTTCCCTCTGAGTCTTTGTCCCCCTTAGCACCTTCAACTACTGATGGGTGCTTTCCAGTAGTATCACTAGGTACTGATTGTGAAGATTTGTGAACCCCCTTCCCATCAGGATTGTGCTGTCCTTTAGGGGATTTAGGGTCCTTTTCTCCCTGAGATCCTGAGGGTGATTTCTCAGGAACGTTAACGGGATGTGAGTGTTTGTGGGTTCCCTTCTCAGTAAGGTAGTGCTGCCTTACCGAGGATTTAGAACCCTTTCCTCCCTTGGGAACTGATTGTTTTTTGACAGCTCCTTCACCGGGATGTGAGGGGGTGTGGGTCCTCTTCCCAGTAGGGTGGTGCTGCCCTACCGAGGGTTCAGGACCCTTTCCTCCCTTGGGCACTGATTGTGATTTATCAGTACCTTCATCGGGATGTGAGGGGGGAATGCTTCCTGATCCTTCTGACTTGTTTATGTCAGTTGGACCATGTGGAATGGGTGTGCCCGAGGTCACTGAGGATGATTGCTCAGTGACTTCCGTTGGCCTTTGTTTTGAGGTCAAGATGGTCTCAGAAATGGGTGTCTCAGAGGTCTCGGCCTTTTTCAACCTCTTTTTGAGGTTGAGTTGGTTTTGAGGATCAGTCTCAGTGGCGAGTGGCTTGGGTCTAACCACCTGGCTGGACTGACCCTTCTTAGTCTTCTTCACCTTTTTGGTCGGTGAAGGAACTGGAGAGATAGCGTCATTACCCTGAATGACTGATTGCATGTATTCAGTCAGGGCAATATGTGTAACCTCACTGATGCTACTAGTGAAGTTTGACTTGTGCAGTACCTCAGGCTTCGTACCTTCTGCATCAGTCCTCACATAGTCAGAACCGAGTAGGTCCTGAAGCACACAGGAAACAAATCTAGGATAGGACATGTGCCTTTGCCTATGTTTTCCTGAGAGCTTAGCAACGAGGTCTCGGAAGATTATTCCTCCGATGTCTATTTTTGTACCCTCAAGGAGACTGAACAACATCAATTGTTGTGATGAGTTCAACTGTTCCGTAGAGGATTTGTTTCCACCCAGGACCTGAATGACAAATGTCATCAGTATCCTCCAAATAGGGTGGAACCATGTTTTGACTACTGGAGCCTTTTCCAGTAAGCCTCCCACAGACATTCCTGGACGTCTGGGGTCATGGGGTGCAAGAAAGATCAGTTCATTCTTTATGTCCTGATCAGTAGGGTTGGGAGAAAAGGCTTCAGCAAAGTCAAGGCCTGTGGCTTTGATGAATGCTGAGTAGTCAAAGGAGAGGGTTCTACTCCCATTCATCACCGTGAAGGTGATGATTGACTCTTTGGTGTCTTTGGGGCTGGTTGCCACAGCCGTACACCAGAATTCCCTCAAATAGTCATGATAGATGACTGAGGGGGTATGGGTGAAAGACTTTGCAAGAAAACAATTACGAAGATATTTCATAACGTTCTTGTAGGCTGGGTAGATTTGTGGATATGAGAAATTTCCCACCACATTATTTTTGGTTAGGTCTACACCCTCCATTGTGAAATCCACGTTGGGGGCATATTTCACAGCTTTAGAAGAAGCCATTTATGGGCAAGTCTGGGTTTGACTAAGGTTAAAGGGGTTCTAAAGCTTAAGAATGCACACACAATTTGTTTTTGAGAATAAAAAATGGCAGAGTTTTGCTTAAAATTCTATAAAAACGTGTGTATGTATTCGTCTGGTTGGGGTATTTATAGGAAAGAGGAGATGGGGGTGTTTTGGTCATTTGAGCAAATCGTTATTTATTCAAAAAAAAATTATTTGGAAATTGATTTGAATAATAAGTTTTGGGATCCGCATTTAATGCCAACACTCCACTTTCCTGGTTTAGCGCAACAGTCGAGGTGAACAGTTGAGCAGTTCTGCAAAAGTGCAACTTGCAGAGATGAGTCATCACATATTTGAAATGTGATTGGAGAGGCATTTAATGCCAAGTGGGAATGTGGTGGCCCATAGGTGGAAGCCAGAAAGGCTAAAAAGAACAAATATTCTTGAATTAAATATGTGTTCAGTTACCAACCTCGGACATTTACTAACTAGATACTTAGAGCATTTAAGTTAGTATTTAATGTCCTTTTCAGGGTCCTGAATGACTTTTCATTCAGTGATTGGTTTTCAGGGACTTGGGTTTAGTCACTGATGATTCAGGAATGAGGATTGATTCCTGAGACAAGGATTCAGGAACTTGGGTTTAGTTCCTGAGGATGATGATTCAGTGAGATGTTTTCACTGATATACATATTGAGTCAGGGACCAGAGATGTTAAGAATTTACACTTTTGTTGGGGAGAAAAAAATTAGTCGGTGGACTGATTCTCTATATCCAACATTCCTAATTCAGCTTTCAGTCTTGTGAAGGTTGGTTCATCCAAAGGTTTGGTGAAGATATCAGCTAACTGATATTCAGTAGGAATGAAGTGTAATTCAATGTCACCTTTTATGACATGGTCCCTGATGAAGTGATATCTGATATCAATATGTTTTGTTCTCTGATGAAGAACAGGGTTGTTAGAGATTGCAATTGCACTTGTGTTGTCACAAAAGATGGGTACCATCTTGTACTGAATTCCATAGTCACTGAGTTGACTTTTCATCCAGAGTACATTTGCACAGCAACTAGCTGCAGCAACATATTCAGCCTCAGCTGAGGATAGGGCAACTGATTGTTGCTTCTTAGCACTCCAACAGACTAATTTCCCACCTAGAATTTGGCAGGAGCCTGATGTGCTTTTTCTATCCATGTTGCATCCAGCATAGTCAGAGTCTGAGTATCCTTTGAGATCAAGTCCTGAGCACTTTGGATAGTATAATCCAAGGTTAGGAGTGCCCTTCAGGTACCTGAATATCCTTTTCACAGCAGTGACATGAGATTCTCTTGGGTTAGATTGATATCTGGCACATAGACATACTGAGAATTGGATATCAGGCCTTGATGCAAGTAGATACATCAGTGATCCTATCATTCCTCTAAAGAGAGTTTGATTGACTGGTTTACCAGTTAGGTCAGGACCAAGGTTGTTTGGGGGAGCCATGGGAGTTTTGACTGAGGCACAGTCACTGAGATCATACTTCTTCAGTAGATTCTTTACATACTTCTCTTGACTGATAGTGGTTCCTCTATCAGTCTGCTTGATCTGAAGACCAAGAAAGTATGTCAGTTCCCCCATCATGCTCATTTCAAACTTCTTTGCCATTAGTTTTTCAAATTGTTTGCAAAGTTTGAAACTTGTTGAGCCAAAGATGATGTCATCAACATACACTTGTACTAGTATGACATCATTATTTGTCTTATAGATAAACAATGTGTTGTCTATCTTGCCTCTGACAAATTTGTTTTGGATTAAGAAGGCTGAGAGAGTCTCATACCATGCCCTGGGAGCTTGCTTTAGTCCATAAAGGGCTTTGTTAAGCTTATAGACATGATCAGGAGACTCATGGCTTTCAAATCCAGGAGGTTGCTCAACATAAACTTCTTCTTTCAGTGATCCATTTAAGAATGCACTTTTGACATCCATTTGGTACACCTTGAAGTTCATGTATGTAGCAAAAGCAAGGAAGATCCTGATGGCTTCCATCCTTGCTACTGGTGCAAATGTTTCTTCATAGTCAATGCCTTCTTGTTGATTATAGCCTTTGGCTACAAGTCTGGCTTTGTTTTTAATGACTATGCCATTTTCATCAGTTTTGTTTTTGAATACCCATTTCATGCCAATGACTGAGACATTCTCAGGACATTTGACCAAGGTCATTACCTTGTTTCTGTCAAACTGTTCTAGTTCATCATGCATGGCCTGAACCCAACTTGGATGTTTAAGTGCTTCTTTAACACTTTTGGGTTCAATTGTGGAAATGAAGTCCACAAATAGGCATTCGTTGGATGAGGCTGCTCTCAGTTCAGCAGCCATGCTTCTTGTAAGCATGCCTTCAGAAGGCTCACCAATGATATTGACAAGTTCTATATCCTGAGATCTGGTCCAACTATCCTGAGGTCTTGGGAGTGGGTTAGAACTTGTAGAAGCCTGATGGGTATGATCAGGATTGGACACAAGATTTCCATTTTCTTGTGTGTCTAAGTGGGTTGTGTCATCACTGAGATTGTTTGGGTCCTGAGTATTTTGTTCAGACTGAAGGATATCATCAGTTCTTGTATGTGCTTCAACAAACTCAGTGATGGTTGGGTTTGGTAGGTTGTGAGGGATAATGTAGTAGGAGAGGTTAGCATCATCTTGATACTGGGTAGAAGAATTGTTTTCAGACAGATATTCATCAGGAGGATATCTAGAAGAATTATCAATTCCTATTTCTTCTACTGAGGCAGTTGAGAACCTGATTGTATCAGTGCTCTCATCAAAGGTAACATGAAATGTTTCCTCAGTCTGCTGTCTCCTTGTGTTGAACACTTTGAAGGCTTTTGAGACAAGTGAGTATCCTAGGAAGTATCCATCATCAGCTTTTGCATCAAATTTTCCTAGGTGATCCTTGTGATTATGAATAAACACAGGACACCCAAAGACATGAAAGTAGCTGATGTCAGGGATTCTTCCTTTGAATAACTCATATGGGGTTTTCCCATGTCTCTTGACAATTATGGATCTGTTTTGTGTATAACAGGCAGTTTTGACTGCTTCAGTCCAAAAATGGTTGGAAAGGACTGATCCACATAGCATTGTCCTGGCAGCTTCAATGAGTGTTCTGTTTTTCCTTTCAGCAACACCATTTTGTTCAGGTGTGTATGGAGAGGAAAAGTTTTGGGAAATACCTTTCTCATCACAGAAACATTCAAGTTCATTATTTTTGAACTCAGTCCCATTGTCAGTTCTAATTTGTTTGACCTTAATGTCATTTTGATTTTCAATGTTCCTGACAAAGGACATGATTGTTTCAGCTGCCTGACTCTTTTTGATCAGGAAGAATATCCAGGTGTATCTTGAGTATTCATCCACTATGACCAGAGTATACTTCTCATGGTTAATAGACCTTGGACTGACAGGTCCAAATAGATCCATATGAAGAAGATGTAGGCAGTTCCTGATGGAAAAGTTGGTTTTGGTTTTAAAGGATGCTCTGTGATGTTTACCTTTTTCACAAGCTGAGCATGGTTTATCCTTAGAAAACACAAGTGATGGCAAGCCAAGGACTTTGTTTTGTTTTACAAGATTGTTAATGTTCTTAAAGTTCAGGTGGGTTAGTCTCTTATGCCAAAGCCAGTTGAGTGCATCAGTGGCTTTAGCAAAGAGACATGTTCCATCCTGAGTTAGACTTGACATGTCTAATACATAAACATCTTGTCTCCTTGGTGCAATGAGGACAATTTCCTTATTTGCATTGAAGATGGTTCCTTGCTTATCATCAAACTGAACTATGTACTTAGCATCACATAGTTGACTGACACTGATCAGATTATACTTAAGACCATTTACATATGCTATCCTAGTAAAGACAATACCATTGCAGTTAACTGAACCATAACCTTCAGTGAGACATGATGAATTGTCAGCAAATATCACTTTGGGTCCTGGTTCTTCCACATATTTGTGCAGACACTCCTTAACACCAGTCATGCTCCTTGAACATCCACTATCTAGATGCCAAACAGGATTCCTAGCATGTTTCTGCACAAATAGTAAACTAGGTCAGTTCTTTCTAGGACTCCATTTCATGGAGGGTTTGGTATTGTAGGTCCTTATGAAGGTATTAATTGATTCATGGTCAGTGGTTGAGTGGACTGAGCTACCACATGTTTTGCATTTGGTAGTAGGGTTACCCTCAGTAGTCTGAGAGGATTGCTTCAATCTTCTTTTTGACTGAATGACCTTGTCTTTTCCTGAGGATTTCTGAGTGGAGCTTCCACTAGATTCACCATGTTTGTCATATTGACAATCGTCAGGATGGTGGTCATTAAATCCACACAAAGGGCAGGGAGGAAAAGGCTTGGCCTTTTGCTTCTGTTTCTGCTTAGAATCAGAAAGATAGTTCAGGCACTGAGCCTTGAGTCCTGAAAAGTTTGACATGACTGAGCATTGTTTATGATCAGAGGTCCTGTGATCTTCCTTTTTGCAAATCATGCAATAAAGGACTCTATAACAATCATCAGTGAGATGATTTGTATAGTTGCAAAGCTCACATCTTTTCAGTGGTTTGGTGGGCTTGGGTTTGGTCTTTGAGGAAGTTGGTTTTTGTTCCTTCTTGGATTGAGAAGATTTCTCAGAAGAGTCAATCTTTTCTCCTAGCTTCCTGACCATTTCAGCCAACTGATCAATTTTTGAGTCAGGGCTTTGGGTAGTTTCTTCAGAAGGGACTGAAGTTGATGAGTCATCAGTATTTACTGAGACATCAAGGTTTGCTCTTTTCAGGATGGTTGTTCCCCTTCCTGATCTCTCCTTAGGAGAGTGTGGTGAGAAGACCATAGGTGGGAGGCCTAGGTTAGGTTTAGCACCCTGAAGGGTATTCAGTGGAGGAAGTGGAGGGTATGATTCTGATTCAGACTCATCCAAGGACTCAGTGAGTGGTTCAGTGAGTTCAAGCTTACTGAGTTTTTCAGTGAGTCCTAGCATATTTTTCAAGGCCTGACTTTCAGGAAGCAAGATCTTTCCAGTCTCAAAGTTTGGTAACTTACTGACTGGGTTGTCCCTGACAATCCAGTCATTTGACTTGGGAAGCATTTCTTGCTCAAAAGATATGCCAGCTGGAACAAAGTTTAATTCATTTTGACACACAATTGGATCAACCATAAGAGGGTCAATGCCAATGGTTTTCTGAGAGATTAATCCCATAGTGTCAAAAACCTTAGGGTTCTTCTTGGTCCAGCTTTGAATGATAGCCTTTTCTTTGTTAAGTTCAGTTTGAAGGACTTGGTTTTGTTTCAAAATCTCAGTGTTCTGAATTTGTAGAGTTATTGTTTCTAGTTTGGCTTGCTTAAGTACAAGCAGTTCATCTCTACATTTATTCAATTCTGACACAATAATGTTATATTTTGAAAGCAAGTTAAGCCTTTGTTCTTCAACAAACTTTAAATCAACACAAATGTAATTCATGTAAGACTTCCAATCAGAATCATCATCCATAGAAAGTAAAGTATTAACCTTTTTCATGGTGATGTTGACCCACTCTCCATTTCTAGCATGGCCTTTTCCTACAGCCACCTGATCCTCTTCAGAAAGTGCCATCAGTGCACTAACTCTTATTTCCTCATCCGAGGAAACCTCTTCATCATCCCAATCATATGCTTCAGCTAATAGAACCTTGTTCTTTGTCTGAATAGGTTTAGATGTTTGAGCAGCCTGAGACAATATGGGGTTAGTTTCAAGAAGTGCAAGTTTAGCTTTGACATTCCTATATTTTGTTTCAAAATCCTTTTGACCCTTGTTTTGGTATTGTTGGGTGGACTGAAATATTTTAGGTTGAAACTTGCTAGTTCCTGAAAATTTGTAAGAGGGTTCTGAGAAAGTTTTAGAATAACAGTCCTTAGCAAAATGACCCTTTTTACCACATTTAAAGCATTCAGTGGTTTCATTTGCTTTTGATTTTGTAAAGTTGGACTGATTTCTTTTGATGAAACGTTTTGAACTAGCAAGGAGTGCCCTCTCTTGGAATTCCAAGTTCAGGTCATTCAGGTATTCCTCATCAGTCCTTTCATCAATTTCTTCTTCAGAAACCTCTTGAGTATCCTGCACAACACCATTAGAATAGAAAGCAGTTGATATGGGTGTTGAGGTTAAGGCCTTTTTGGACTCATGTGTTTTTGAGTCAGGGTATCTCCTTGAGATCAAGTTGTCTTCATAGACAAACTTCCCATAAATTTCAGGGAGCTCGAGGGTCTGAATGTGGTTAGCATTCCTTAGGCCTTGTGAGAAGTTGAGCCACTTCTCAGGGAGACTGTTGACAAAGCCAACATTTGTCTCATGTTTGGTCAGTACAACACCATCATTTGATAATTCATTTATCAAAGTTTTGTATCTGGTGTAGGTCTGTGAGAGACTTTCAGAGTCCTTTGCCCTGAAAGTATTATACTCAAGTTTAAGGTCCATGACCCTATTTTCCTTGGTATCTGAGGGACCCTCAAAGCTGTTTACCAAGTCATCCCAAGTTTGCTTGGCTGTTAGACAGTTGATGACTGATTCCATTATATCGTCAGGAAGACATGATATAAGGATGCTTTTCAGGCGTTGGTCTTGATTGACCACCCTCCTCTCATCTATGGTCCATTGGGCTTCAGGCTTGTTTAGCCCTGTGCCAGTCTTAGGGACAAATGGGCCATCCCTGATACAGGTGATGTAGTAGGGTTCCATACCAGTAAGATAGCAAATCATACGCTTCTTCCATTTGCTAAATTTCCCAGTTTCAAGTCTGGGTGCAACAGCTGAGTAGCTGCCACCCTTTTTGTCGACTAGCTGGGGTACATTGATATCAGCCATAGTAGGATCTTGGTTTTAAAAACCTAGAGCACTCTTGGTTAGTTTAAAAGATTTTATAAATCAGAGGCTCTGATACCACTTGTTGGTCCCTTTACACGATTAGAATTAACTAGAAAGTTAATCTATTGGTGTTAATGACTAATACAATGTTTAAGGATTATTCTAACAGTTATAAAACGTGAATGTAAAAACAACAATATTTTTCAACGTTTAAATTCTTATTAGAAATAATTCCAAGAATCTATACCCAAGTGTTTTGCGGAACAAACACTTGGGATTGAATAGACAAGGGTATGGGGTGTCTCCTATCGAAACTCAAGTTTTGCTTGAGTGGTAACAATATACCCACTGAGCTATCTCAGTGAGTTGTATACTCTTTGTAGGAGAGAAGTTTCTTTGTAAAAGTTCAAGACTTTAATTATACAAAGCACACTTTAACTTCTCTCACAGTTGCTCTATTTATACACAAGTATTCTAAGTATAAGTGATTAAATATAATACAAGTTGTTGAGGTTGCGTGTCTGACAATTACAAATAGTAATTGTTATTTCCAAGAACCAATAGGAAAGGGCTAAATAAGTCTTTGGGAGTTGTTGGCTGACACTCCATGACTTTTAGCCGCAATAGGGAAGGTTGAGTCTGACAAGAGAAGAGTGTTGGGTTTACACTCTTATCTTCTCAGATCTTTTCCCTATTGTTCCCGCCTTTTCTTCAGGCGTTGGTTCCTCAGTCATTCAATCACTTTGTTGGTTGAGGAGACTGGGGTTCAGTGAGCTCTTATCCAATACTCACTGAATCCATCATCTTCTTCTTTGGCTTAAGTCCTACTCAGGGAGTACCGCCTTCCTGAGTAGTGAATCCTTCTTCTTGAATTCGCCTTAAGCATCCTGAAGATGACTCACTGAGAGGCTGTTCTCTCAGTGACTTGCTGTTCTCGGTTTAAGTTAACACTTAGTTAATTTGTGTCCAAATCATGTTCGAAGCATTCTTGGGTTTTACATGACCCAACCATGGAAGTATTTTATCGACATCATAAACTTTTTAATCCATTGATAAACTTTTAATATTAACTTTTGAAATAGGTTGAATTAGTGAAAACTGAAAAGTTGTCATTGGAGAGGATGTGATTTTTGGATCTCGGTTGTATGGTGCAGTGTGTGTTTGTGTATGAGGGTATGAGTTTGAATTAGTGAAAACTGAAAAGTTGTCATTGTGGCATTGATTGGGGAGTTTCACAGTTTTAGGTGCTGTTTGGTTTAGGTGCATGGGTATGAGGGTATGAGTTTGAAAGTCATTATAACTGTTGGGTATACATGTATGACTTTCATATTTTGGATTCAAACATTTAGGGTTTGTTTGTTATGCGGATTTTAGACCAATGGAATACTTTGATAGACTAAATTGATTGATTGGTTGATGCTTTTAGAGAAAGGTAAAGGAATCATTTTTAAAAATTCATTCCATGTCATATGGGTGACTTTTGACAACGACTAAGACACATTTCTCAGCCACACAATATCTTTTTTTCTTTGATATTTTTTTTGTCATTTTGTTACCAATTTATCTAAGTCACACAATTAATATTTTTAAATAAAAATATAAATTAATAATTATTAATTTTCTCTATCCTACTTTTCTTTCAAATCAATCCCAAATCCAAATCCAATTCTAAACCCACTTACAAACCAAACGGGCCCTTATATATGTCATACTCCATTCCACTCTAATAGATAAAATTTGTCATGCAAACACATATACGGAGTAATAATGTATTAAGAAAATGCATTTAGAAACATGGACAGGTTCAGAGTTATTAAGTACTGATGAGAATTATAAATTGCAGTCATGTTGATGAATTGAAAAAGAAAGTTGTAAAGTTTGAATTACCTGGGTTGTAGCATAAAAAGATTGAATAGTCAAACATCTTACCCCAATATATTACTTAAGCAAATACAATATTGACTACTTTTTACCTCTTCACAAGAAATATATGTCAAGGTGAATTTATATGTTTTTTGAAATGATATAACTAGATCAAAAGTATTTGAAGCAAAGCTAACATTTAACAAGTGATTTCTTCTTAAGTTATGACATGATAAAATTACCTGAAATTAAAAATGGTGAGATTTTTCATCATTTATACAATCTTTTGAAATGAATTATCATAATATCGTCTATTTACTTTTAGTATGAAAATGTTAAATCCAAACTCATACTATCATCATTTTAAATCTTTAATATCTCTAAAACTTCAACTTATACGTCCAAAAATAAAATGATGACAACCTGTCACATAACAAAATTAGAGAAATCCATCTCTAATCTCATCTTTTAAAATTTGCCATATCTCTTAGAGCACTAGGTATGGTTGAGACGGATAACACGTTATTGGTATGCCACATCAACGCTACATCATCACCTCCTAATAACACACCAATCACTCAAACACGCCTTCCTCATAACACACCACTAACATGTTATTAGGTCTCACAAAATACCCCAATAAAAATACCACTCACTCCCAATACGCAAAAAAAAAAAATGGTTTTTTGCTTTTGTCGTGAGCCGGTGGATTGGCTGAATCTCATTTGGCATGTTTGGTGGTACGATGATGGCGCGCCATCTGTCAATTTTGGGAGCATTTGGCGAGTGAAAACATTCCCATACCGAGTGCTCTTACTTAAACATTTCAAAATAAACTTACACAAACATAGCCCTTTCAATAACATGTTTACAATTTCACTATATTTTATAGGTCACGTTTAACAAGTGATTTTTCCTTTTAGTTATGACATGATAAAATTGCTTAAAGTTAAAAATGGTGAGATTTTTCATCATTAATACAATCTTTTGAGATGACTTATCATGTATTTACTTTTACCATGAAGATGTCAAATCCAAACTACACTTTCATATTAAATCTCTAGTGTCTAGTATCTTTAAATACTTCAACTCGTAAAAAAAATAAAATGATGACAACCATCTCTAAGGCAATCTCATTTTTTTTAACTTTGCAATATATATTTATTATCTCTTGCTTATTTCAAAATAAACATACACCAAGATAGGCCTTCAACAACCTATTTACACAAAAGCAACGTGCCCAAAAATAGAAAAAACGTATACCAAAACAACTCATAATTAAAATTACTGTCAAAACGCAGCAAGATGCTCCCACTCTCATACTACCACCCTATAAGCTACTCTCACTCCAGTTTAAAATAAACTCATTTTTTCCGGTTCATCTCACTTTTTTTCCGACGTAATGCCGTTAACCGTACATTTTATCTACCACCCTATAGTCATTTTATCTATTAGTGATTTTATATGTGAGGAATTACAGGTGTAAACAATGTAGGAAACTTGTAAAATTTGTCACACGTCTGACTTTTCAAAAAGTTAAATGGTTCAGCTATTGGTTTGAGCAGCTCCTTGCATCACTGTGTATGAACTAGGACTAGCTGGAGCTCCTTGCCAGTCCATTGTCATTTTGGAGGCCCCACTTAACTTGTTGTAGCTTTATTACAAGTGCACTATCATTATTATGAGTTTAAATGAAGTTTTAATGTTGTGTAAATAATAAGACCTCTTATGGAAAACCACTCTAGCCATTAAGACCAGCAGAAGCCATGGGGCTTGGGCTTCTATGTTGCAGCCCGTCGAGCTCATTGAACCCTTGGTTTGGCAATATAGTAGAAACCCGCAAGATTTCACTAAAAGCAAGAAAATATAGTTTATGACCAAACGAAAAGAATTTTTCTCTGAATTAGAGAAACAAAATGGACGGGTTGGGTAACGGGTCAATATGGGTTCGGTCCAAAAAGTGTATTTTTAGCATTGATGTGTCGCGTTGTGTACAAGTTTTAAAAATTTATAAACACGATTTATCCAATTCTATAATCAACACATACGAGCAAGTATACTCGTCCATGATAGTAAAGGTGGGTAAGTCGAAATCGTCCCAAGGGAATTGTTGTTTGTACTTGGTAAAGTAAGTTTTAACAAAAAGGGTTGTCAATCCAATTTGGTGAAAAATTCTAAAGCAAGTAAAATTCAATCAACTAAAAACATATATTTGTGTGTAATTCTTTAACTAATTGCATAGAGTATTCTAACAAGTTGGGTGTAACTTGAAATGATGTACAACTTAAAATGAATGACTTGCAATCGATGGTTTATCTTTTGAAAATCATTTCTAAGAATTCAATTGAATAGTTAATTCCTTTCGGCCTTTTCACTATTACGACAATCCCACTAAACTCTTGGTTGTTTGAAAAGCAATTCTTATTTTATGAATTCTTATGAATCCTTTCGCCCTTTTTATCCGTGATGAAATCATCTCAAATCTGTTTTAATAAGTTAACATGGTGCTTGTCACACACCATATCCCATACTAATCCGTGCACTAACATTTTGGAATAAAAACATAAAGAAAATCCTTTCAGCCCTTTTGATTCTTTAAAGTTGTTTTCACCAACTAATTAAGCAAGATTAGATTGTACTTCAACAAACTCATAAAACAAGATATGTTTTCATACATCACTTATGAAATAAGAATACTCTACCAATTGTTACATCATACACACAAGTATACTAAAATTCACTCCATAGCAAATATCATCAAACACAAGCAACAAATCATTCTTTCATTCAACTTAAAGTAAAAGTAGTTCATAATAACTTAAAATAAGAAATACCTAGTTTCGGAATTACAAGAACTAAAATTGTGGAACTATAGCAACCACACTCCTCCAATCGCCTATGATCACACGTAAACAACTCCACACTCGAACACAACTCTTGAGACTCTAACTCAAGGTTCCCTGGACGTTTTCACAGCAATAACAAGCTTTCGAGCAATGATAATAAGTTAGTATTAGCTTGGTGTAAGCCTTTACTAAGTTTGGGGTGTCACACCTTGCAAACTAGCCTTGGATCCTATATATAAGTGAAAGAATCCCTCCTTTTCAAGTAAAAATGTCCCTTAGTGGTAAATAAGCAGGAAATGATAAGCCACCATGATTATGGGGCTTAAATTCGTCATTAAATGGCTTTTGGTAACTGCAGCATCATCCAACCGATCGGTATTGGGGTCCAACCAATCGGTTGGATCTTTTAGTAAATCACATTTTCCCCATCCGAATCGGATGCGGTCACAATCCGATCGGATGGGGCCTTCTGTCATGCAAACTTTATTTTTTCTTTCTTTTCTTGTCGCGTGCTTGATCCTTTGTTGTAGCACTAATTCCTTCCATAGAACTTGATCTTTTCTCGTTGTTTGAACATAGAAATCTTGACATTATCAAATCCTTGAGATCTCGTGTGGTTTCTCTCTTGTTTTCATCTCGGTAATCTTCCAATGTGCATAATCACTTCAATTCTTGATCTTTTTATCACTTTTTCCTGTACTTGGCTATATTTACTTGCATAAACACTTTTTCACAATTTAGTAACAAATACATACAAATATAACCCAATATGATGCACAAAACTAACGATAATGCGACTAAAAACATGTTCAATTTGAGCGTTATCAAAATTCCCTCGCACTTGAGTTTTGCTCGACCTCGAGCAAGTCTAGCCTTTAGAAAATCCGATATCAATGGTATCTTTATCATGATTCTAAAAATCCAACAACTATCCCAATGGAACAACTGTTATTTTTTACTTTAAATGCGAAAAATTCTTGAAACAAAAACAAGTTAATTTGAGCTTGATAACATAACTAAGCACCTCACAAGGAATTTTAAATTCACTCAACACTCGAAGGGTAAATTTATTAGTAATCACTCAATGCTCAATCATGATTCATGTTTCTTACCATAAGCTTGTACAAGTATCAAAACAACAAAATAAAACAGCAAAGAGGTCTTTTATTCGGGTTTAAGGTTAAGGGTTACGGTTACCTGGCTAATGTGCAAATATTTCATACAAGAACATAATAGCTCGCTAACAACGAATTCTTGACTAGCTAAGCAATGGATGGTCACTAGATTGTATCTTGGTTCGCTAACGACGTTACTTACATAACGGATAGTCACCAAAACACGCACTAGCTCGCTAGCAACCTCTTTCAACTATTCAAAAACTCGGATGGTCACTAGAACATCCATGTACTACATATCTAAACAAAGCCATCACTTAATCCGGATGCTCGAAAGCTAACAACGAATAAAGCAATCTGGTAAAGGTAGGGATAAGACATGGGAATTATTTGTGATTGGTTTCTACAAAATGAAAAATAAATAAGAATCAAGTCCAAATTTCGTTCCTAACTCTTTATACATCAAATGATCACTTCACCGACTTCTCTGATTATTATTCTGCATCTCATACTAACTCTTTTCTTCCTTTATTCTTATATACTCATACATTCATAGCTCATTGGCTATTCACTTTCCTTTCTTTCTTTCTTTCTTTTTTTTCGCATTTTTTTTACACTCAACCTTCTCCTCGTCACCCCCACACTTTGGATGAGCACATGCTACAAAAAATACGAATAAGAGTAGCGACCTCCTTCTTCATTGAAACAACACATACACATAATAAGGTGTGATCAACGCGTAATCATCAAAAAATAAATAGTTTTGAACTTCCTTTGAACTTGATTCGGGTAAAGCTAAAGTGAAAGGTGTAAATTTTTTTTGTATTTTTCTGGGTTTAATCAAACATGAATAGAATAGGCTCAGAAGGTGTAACTAAGAGTATCTAGCGTAAAAGATTAACGCTAACAAATGGGTTCCAATTACTAGGATAACTAACCGATTTGGTTAGCAAAAATATTTTGTAAACGAATGGCCATTTGGTGTAAATCCTAATTTACCTCTTATCAGTTGATTATATTTTATCACTCGAAAGTACTTTTAACCGTAATGTATAACAAGTACAAGTTCTAGAATCAACATAATCACCGGCACACTCATAACGAAATATAAAGCATAAGAAATACTTTATACAAAAAGGCTTAAATCCTCACAATTTAAGGTGAGTTATAACATATACTAGCAATAGTTATCAATTCCAAAAAAAATGAAATAGCTGTCATAACTTAATTAAATTCCAAAAAATTTCAAATAGCCTCATTTTTACCATTGAATCAATCTATTTCTTAAAACTATATATATGATATAATAAAACAACTAGAACATCAAGGGCAAACTAATCTCTAGTTACTCGATTCCAAAATCGATGAAACCTAAAAAAAAATTAAAAAATTAACCAATTTTTTTTATTTTCTTCCCTCCCCCCCACTTAAGTTTTTCATTGTCCTCAATGTAAAATAAAAAATAACTTCAAAGTAAAGAAAATGAGAAAAATTTAGTTAAAAAGGTACTACCAGGGAAAAATACGCGTACACATATTTGATCATACTAAGCACATAAGTTCTTCCAACTCCAAACATTGATCAACACTAAGCTTCCGGTAATTCTTCCCCTGCAAAAAAACTGCAAAATATACGCGAAACAAACAAAACAAAACAACTAAAACAAACATAGATAATTCAAACAAACCATAACTAATTAAAAACAAACAAAAGTAATTAAAAATCCTAAGAAAGTTAAGTTAAAGTAGTAGAAATAAAAAGAAAATTGTTCGACCCATCATTGTTTTTAAATCAAAATAATCATCTCAACCCACGCCAGGTAGTTATTGGTTGAACATCTAAAACTTCTGAAAGTCCTCTGAGTTTCCCATTCTTGCTTTCTCGAAGATGTGTGAACCCCTTGATGTCAATGCTCAATGGAATAACTGGTTCACTAAAAAGACTCATCTCTTCCTTAGTAAATAGCCCAAGATTCCTTGCTATTCGTGAAATAAAATGACCTGCACATATATAATTTCTTGTCCCAATCGCTGCGCATTGGTGCAAATGTTGCACTATCACCCAAGCTACGTTCAAATGCCTAAAGGGATGCTTCTCGTCTAATGCTTGAAGAACCCATAAATCACATCGACACTAGACGTCCTATGTAACAATGATTGTACCACAACCCTGTGTAGCACACGTAACAATGGTTTCTTAATTTTCGAAACTTTACTCTCCCCAAATACTAACTTGGCTTCCGTGCTAATCCTTTTCCAATATTTATGTGCGTCAAAGTTATTTTTACTCCTTTCTCCACTCATTATAAAAAACTTGAAATCCGTATTACTCAATTCCTCATCAGAGTATAAACCTAACAAATTTCCAAACTCGAACAGTGTGACCTCATATTTCTTACCTCCTAGTCTAAAATCGAGAAATTTATCGGTTGTAACTCCGATATCTCTAACCTCCTTTTTCATCCGCATAGTACATAAAAACTCCAGGCACCATTCCTTATATATGGGTTCTCTTATGCTTAATGCTCTCATCCACATGTTGGAAGTCAATATCTTGTTGTTCCATAGAATCCTAACAAGGAACATATCTTCCAAAAAAAACTCATCACAACCAAGTTCTTTCATTGCATTCCAATTCATAACCCTTGGTGAATGAATCACCCATCCGCCAATCTTTAGAAGAATAACATTAAAGGATTTCCGAACTATCGGATCTTCCCCTCGCCATAGGAGGTTAGGATGATATTCCGGAATTGGCATTTTTTCTCTCTTCTTGATTGATTCTCTACTCCTTTTGCAATCCCTGATCCTCCTGCAACATTCTTAAACAAAGAAACATTCGAATTTACTCCAACACGTGATGAACTCGAACTACCTGCAAAATAACTCTGTAGAAAACATGATCATTTGTTAGTATAAGAGCATAAGAACCAAGACTACATGATTTAGAAGTCCCAAAAACCCATTTTAAAAAATTTCATTTTTCTTTACCGAGCCCTCCATCCGATCGGTATTGCTCTCCATCCGATCGGATGGAGTAAAGTGCCATGCCCAACCGATCGGTTTTACCTCGCAACCGAATCGGTTGGGACTTTCTGTTTCGAAAATTTTTTCCTCTTCGACTTCAAATCAATCCTATCAAATTCTACTCTTTCCTATCATGCATTTGATCAATTTTAGTGGTTTCTACATATCCCATTCATCTCTATAACAATCCATAATATTTTCGCATGATTCCTCAATCAGTCCTAGAACACATGAACACTACCAAATCAAAACTCCTTAATTTGTTTTCTAATCAACAATGTACCATTCTAACAACACTAATTAACAACTAAATAACATCTGGGAATCAACAATTGCAACTTAAATCGATTCAAAGTTTTGACCCATTTTGATCCGAAAATTAAATCAATTAATTCTTCCTCAAAATTTAATCAATCTTTCTAATTCTTTTTGCAATGAATTCCTCAATCATTTACCTATCTATTCCAGAAAAAAATTGCATCTTAAGTCGAACTATATATCAAAAATACCCAAATTTTGACCTAATTCAATAATTCCGAATTAAAACCTAATTAACACAAATTGATGATGTTACTTACTTGTTTTGGTGCCATAGATGATCCTTCAACACTCCTGCAACACTTAATAGTCTTCTAATGGTCGAATTTTTGAACCCCAAGTTTGGTGGATTGTGTGTGAGTGAGTTTTTGATGAAATTTGAAATTTTGAGTATATATATTTCACTCCATCCAATCAGTATTTGACCCAATCGATTCGGATTGAATTTTTACAAAAACTTCACTTTTCTATTCTTTACACTTTGTAACTTTTGTAAGAACAAGTAGAAGCGTTTTTTTTACTCTTCAAAAATACTTCTTTTTTATAAATACTCCACCACACTTAATCTCCCAACTTGTTTTCCAAGTCTATCTCTACAACTTCTTAAACAAAACTAACTCTTAAAAACTTAATTAAGACATAACTTCATAACTTAAACTTAATAAAAATCAAGACAAACAAAAAGGTCTTAACTTAAATTGAACTTAAATGCAAACATTAAACTACTAGAAATGCATAAAAGAACTTAAATGCAAACATTAAACTACTAGAAATGCATAAAAATTAAAAAGAAAACAAACAAACACTAGCACAAGCTTTGTGCTTTTATTCTTCAAACTTGTCTTTCATCCTTGGAAATACTCGTGCCTCAAGATATCTTCATTTTGAAACTTCCCGGACAAATTCCGATTAGTCATTTGCGTTTTAAACTTCCTTGCAAAGTTTCTTCCATCCGGACAAACTACATCAAACTTCACGTGCCAATCTCCGTCTCCTTCTTCCTTCTTGTAAACACTAGCTCCTTCGGGTCCCCATTCCAAATTCTTTAGTTGAACCGATAACGATCCAAGAAAATATGTCAACTTATTAAACACAAAAACATTTTTAAAGGGGTTATAGAAAGCCTCCATCGCTAGAGCTCTTTCCATCTCATCTTCAATATCAAAATAACTCGGAACAACTGGCCCATATTTAGGCCTCCCTTCTTCCTCTCTACCCACTTCAAAACAACCCAAGTGGTCTTCTTCATCATCTTCATCATGCACTTCTTTCACAATCTTGCCTCTAGGTTTGGGATAATAAGTATGCTTCAAGATCCCATCATTAATAGTCATAGTACCTCGACCCATATCTATGATAGCTCCACACGTTCTCAAAAACGGTCTACCTAACAACAATGGTAACTCCTTATCAACCGGAATGTTAAGCACAAGAAAATCGACCAAGAAAGCTTGATACCCTATTTGGACTCTAACATTCTTTACTTCTCCCATCGCTTTTGATTGTGAATTATCGGCCATAGTAAGATTATATTGATTTGGTTGAGGATTACCAAGTCCTAATCTCTTATACAACGGATACGGCATGTAACACCCCCAAAATTTTTCATTATAGCAGCGGAAGTCTAATTAGGGTATTACTGAGTGGATCGAAGACAAAATCATAGAAAACAACCCAAGAAGGCATTCTTAAATATTTTTATAGGTCTATAATATAAATTTAGGTACAAAGCGTTACATCAGAGTGCAAATCGTTTCTCCAAATAAACATCATTTTAACTGAATTACAAACTTTATTTTACACCCTTATTTAAGACAGGTTTTGCCCGCTCCATGCCTTGATCCGCTCCGCTAATTTCCTGAGATACATGCTTAAATGTCAACAAAATGTTGAGTGAAATCATAGAGTTTACAGTTTAATAATCAGTTCGATACACAAGTAGGATTGTATTGGAGATATAATCAGTTTAAAAGTTGATATTGCAGTTCATATATTGCCCTAAGTCTCATGACACGCAAACGTTAACAGAGTACCGTAAAACGGAGGAGTCACATCAGGGATACTGATGGATATGTGCCCTCGAGTAATAGGGGATCTGCCAATTCTTTTTTTTTCTCAAATATAATGCATCATGACTAATACGACTAGCAAAAAGCATTCTGTCAAAGTATTAGTGGGACAGGTCGTCAACCTCCAATAGATCTATTCATTATATTCGCATTCACATACAAGTGATTAATGGCTCATGATAGAGGGTCTTATGGCAATAAGGTAACTTAGGCATATATCAAGTCAGGTAAGCATACAGAAAAATACTTGTGATCTGTTTATAGCATGTATCCCCCTCACGGAGTTTAAAAAATAGTTAAATCAGTAAAAGTGAGGCTATGACTCACCTTAAGCGTTACTAGTGATGGTGAAAGAAATTTCAGAGTTGATTATGATATTGACTTCAGTACAGAACCTGGTAAATATAAATGTCTGAGAATCTGACCAAATACTAGTGGTGGGTGTGAAATAAGTAGTGAATGATGAATGACGATTTGATCGCTAAGTGTGAATGAGTTGTGCTTAATATGCTTGCAATTCAAAAATAAGGATATATATGTATGATGATATTGGTTTTTATGTCAATTATCTCGAAATGTTATTCTCTAAATGAACGAATGAATGTGGATATTAACTCGTAACGTTTCTCGTTATAATAACTAACGAAAGTTAAATAATATGTAAATAAAATGTACAAATATGCATGTGATGTGATGATGAGACGAAAATGGAAAATAAAATAAGAATGTCAAGTAAAAACAGTAGGTCCTTGTTCTTTTCCAGGTTTTACACTTTTTACCCTAACTGCGTTTGCGTCACACCGTTAGTCCTTCGTTAAGTCCAAAGTCCAAAAATAGTCCAAAACTTGTCCATATGTACATATAAGGCTTGGAATTAAATCATTGGTCAATTTATATCCTATATAAACTATTTTCACAGTTTCAGTCCACAAGTTTCTCGATTTGGCAGTTTTGGTCCTTCCAGTTAGTTTGCGTTACATTTTTAGTCCAAAAATAACAAAAAGGTAGGTAAAAATATGGCGATTTTTCCTAAGGCTTATTTAAATGATTTTCAACTTATTTCAACTATTTATTTGGCTATTTGCTTATTTTAACTATAAATGGGCTTTAACGTGTTATATATGTGGCCCGTTAACAACTTTTGATCCATGGGCTTTGGGGAGGGTTTGGATTATCAAAATAGTTTGTTTTTACATCAAAAGTTTATCCTCAAAGTGCCATGAAGCTAGCTTATTAGTAGCTTATTGAAATTTCTTTTTGGGCTTTGAGCCCATACGTTATGATTTTAAAGTTTTCGAAATAGTTTTTTGCGAAACACTTTGTTTAAATTAAAGGGTCGATTTGTGGGTTTCATGACTCGTGATATAAATGAAAAATGTAGGTTGCTAAGTCGTTTAACAGGTCGTGTAAGGAAATATACGTATTGTATGTCTAAATTACAAAATACTCGCGTGTTTACTAGGCGTTATGGCACGTTTCTAAGTTAAAAGTCTTAGACAAATTTTATATACTTCCTATATACGTTTGAACGTGTGGTATTTTATGTTCTCGTGGGTCCTGTTAACGTGTTTGTGACTTGTAGGGTTGAGTGACGAGTATGCAATAATCCTTATGGGTTCATTTGCCATTTATGTAGTTTCTTCGTTTAAATGGTTATATATATAACTTAATAATATGACGTTCGAATGTAAATGTTTAAGAAGAGTGGGTTGCATGAGAAGTTAGTCTAAAGGGTACGTGATTTAAGTGGCTCTAATCATGTCGTGATCATAACGTGAGATCCTTTTCATTTCATTTAAACGTGACATGCACAAAGAAATGTGATACATTCGTAATATGCATACATGTTATGAAATGCTCAATGTGTTAACGTGTAAGTAAGTGAGCTTATTTCATTCTACATGTGAGTAACCCACTCTACAACACTTACTTAACTATGTCAACGTGAAAATGAATGAAATAAAACGTGGTACGTTCGAATAAAGGTGAGTTATGCATGAGTATGATTTCTAACGTGAAGAATTAAGATAGAAGGCTCATGAAATACTTACTACACCTTAGAAAGGTGGTGGAGAATCTATGTGGTTTGAACGAGACACAAGGACGAAGGCAGTAAGCTTTTAGGCGTTCAAATACGTTTTAATGTATTCCTTTTTCGTTATTCGATTTGCTTCCCAAAGAGAGACAAGTCTTCTAAGAGTTTAAGGTTGTTTTGGCATTGAAAAGTGAGTATGTCGAGTAGGTAGAGGCTGCCAAATGGCGGGAGTTATATAGAATGGTTATGCACACACACTTCTTGACTCTTCAACCTCACAAACAATCATATGGAGTTACTGTGGTGGCCACAGTAGTTGGAGTACAATAGAGATCATTTGAGATATTATAAGATCTTGGGAATGATCTGAATGATTGGTTAAGTCACCGGTTTGGCTTGTGTGAATATATTCACACGTTTTCTATACTATCGACTTCAAATAATGAAACCAACATTCCACACTGGTCTTCTGTGGTTCCAATGTCGTTTAACAAGTTCATATATACTGGAAATGGTCCTAGGAGGTTGTAGGAAAAATCAGGAAAGGATTTGGTTGAGTTTTGCATTTTATGTGTATACGTATGGTTCGAATTTGGGACAAACGAAGTGGCTTTAGTTACTGTATTGATACACGACATCCATGGCTGGGAATGTGCACAAAGATAGTTCGTCATGTGGTGATTACGATGGTGTAAAGACATGGGTATGTTACATTCGAATATTGGAAGATACGATTGGTTTTTGGGTGTGTTGTTTGAGATCGGGTTAACAAGAAAGGAAGAAAGAAAAGAAAATTTGCAAAGGGGTAATGGGCTTGATCTTTGGGCTTTTGGTGGGCTAATACTTTAAGGGTCCGGTTGGTTTGTGATAGAGGATTAGTGAAATGGTTAAGTTAAGTTAATTGTAATTAGTTGAAATTTAAATGTAGTATTTGGTAATGATTTAGGGTAATTAGGAAATGATAATTATTTCGATATAAGTATTTCCTTATTATTTGTCGTCATTCATGACTTTTGCATTTAGTGAAAACGTGGTGTCGTGATCGAATTGTGTCTCGAGTTCGTATTATATTTAATATATATCGTGAAACGTATCGTGTTAATAATAACATATAAAGAGAAAATTTTAAATTTCCCGTAAAAATGGGTTTTATTAAACGGTAATACAAGATTATTATTAATCATCGAGATTAATTACAACGGATTTTCGTAGAATCCTACACGGCATTACATTCACACTTGACCCTGTGTCAGCCAATGCATACATCGCATCTTTCCCATTCACTTTAATCGGTAACACAAAGTTTCCCGGATCGCTCATCTGTTTAGGCAACCCATTTTCAACTATTCTCTCCCTTTCAACCTCATCAAAATTCTTGTCTTCTAACCTAGCCCTTGCCATCATAACTGCATCCAACTTCTTACGATAAGTCATGTAATTGTTCAACACATCAATAACCGGCTTCTCTTCCATAAGCACTTTCAACTTAATCTCCAAATTTTCCAAAATCACTTCCTTTTGCTCTTGAGTTAAAGTTTATATTTGTGGTGATTTGGGTGGTGAACTAGATGAAGAATTTTCATTCTTAGGGGTGGAGGGTTGGGTAAGGTTGTTAAGTGGTGTTTTCTTTCTATTTGCTTTGCCCATTTTAACAATCTATCCCTTTCCTACCTTCTCTTTTAACATATCATCCACATCAATCCTCATCTCTCCTAGTGCAAAATCAATCCTACACTTAGTCTTAACCATAAAATCTCTACTAAACACAACTTCCGGTTCATCCGCATTCCCATATTCCAAAACAACAAAATCAACTTTGAAAATGTGACCATGAATATTAACACTTACATCTCTGTTGGGTATGCTTCTCACACGAAAATGTGACAACATATTCAGGATTACATTAGTTATCTTGTTAGGCTCAAACACAAGGACTAGAAGCGTCAATATTGTAAAGTCTTGTGTTTGGCCCTTTATATACCCCCCTAGACTTCACTAGGAGGGTGAGCTTTGTGTGTGTTTTTCATATTTTCTTATTATCAATAAAACACATAGTATCCATCTTTATCTCTCTACACTTTCTCTCTCTAAAACCATTACCATGAAGATGATGTTCTTTCATCTTCCAAGACCTCCCGATTCACAATATATCAACCAAAACACGATCCAACAATTGGTATCAAGAGCTTGGTATTAGTTTTGGTTGATTTTGTTGTATTTTTTCTTGTCAAAATACGTATGGTTGAATCTGTTGTACCATTCTTTCACTGTTTTTTTTACTCTCTTTTGGGTCAACAGTTTTGATACAAGTCAGTTTCATACAAGTCTTAAACTGTTATTATCAACATCAGTGAATATAATTTCTGTCACTGTTTCTTTGTATCATCCCGTGAAGATTTTAAGGTCAATACTGGTCAAGTTTAGTGGTCAAAACTGGGTCTGATTCAAGGTCGATAAGCTGGTCTGGTCTGGGTACTAATAAAAAGTGGTCGGAAAACAAGTAAATAAGGAGATGGCCGGAAAAGTCATCGGAAAACCGCCGGAATTCATGGTCAACAAGTCAAAACCCCATTTTATCGCAAATGCTTTACAAGCATTTGCGATAAACCCTTTTTTTATCGCAAATCCGGACTGATATCGCAAATGCTTGTAAAGCATTTGCGATGAACCCTTTATTATCGCAAATGCTTTATCGCAAATGCGCTATCGCAAATGCCTTATCGCAAATGACATAAGATCACTTATCGCAAATGACATAAGATCACTTATCGCAAATGATGTCAACGGTCAAACCGGTCAACGGTCAAATAGGTCAACGGTCAAACTTATTGACATATAATGAAAAGAAGATGAAACAGAATTAAAAAACCAGCAACGACATCAGTCCATGTTCGTCATCAATCAACCAGTATTCTATACACATGAAACAAAAACTCCTCATCAATTTACACCAATCAAAGAGGGCTCAAGATCTCTGTTTTGTTCACTTGTTTTTTCCAAATCTTCATCAGATTTTTTGTGTGAACAAGAGTACATCATCGATCTTTCATCACCCAATACCAATAACAAAAACCAATCCTAATCTAGACTCACCCTCACCGACACTCCACTCCACAACTCTCTTATCATAATACTGATTACAATATAATTATACGATCTCAGTTTTATGGTATATGATATCTCGTATGAGATATCTTAGATCTTTTAGATCTATACCAACATAAACCATCATTGATCTTCTCGAAGCATGCATTTTTTCTATATCCGAATATAACAAGAAAGAAATATAACAATAATGTTACTTTCTTTCTATCATTCGTTCAAGTCTCTCAAACAAAATATAGAACCTACCGTGATCTCTCAAAGGATCTTGACGCCTTCAAAGTTGTTTCTTGATTCAGTATTGTGAAGAAAAAGTAGATATAGGTCCGGCTGTGTTTGTTTTCTGTTTGTGATATACTATTCGAGTGATGTTGTACTCGGATAATTAGATGATGATAGAGATCTATTGGGCTAATGTATTTGATTTGGGAGATAAGATGAGAGGCAGTTGGGGGGAGATGAACTTTTGGTTATCAAAAGTGACGGATTTTTCTCTCTTTCCCAGCTCTAATTTTTCTTATGAGGGGGGCGGACTGTTTTTGAGGAGAGAGGCGGATCATAACAATATTAGGGTTAGTTATGTATGTGTTTAAAGTGGCTTTAAATACCCATAATATTAGGGCAGCGAGAAAAGTGGACCGACTGAGTTGGATCCGGACTTATTTCTTTTGGGCTGAAATATTATAAAAGCTAGAATGGGTTAGTGGTATTGGGCTGTCATGGAACGAATTTTGTTTTGTTGTTAAATACGAAAATTAATCTAATTTTTGTCTATAGACTCAAATTTTTTTAAAAGATTAATTTTTGGTATTATTATTGGTTTATTGGTTACTTTTGAGGTTCATGATGACAAAGTGAATATTTCACGGGGATACGTTTTTTGACAAGATCGGGATAAAACCATTATCATAGTTCACTTAAACCGTCAAAAGGCTAGTTTTGGGCATATAACCGCAAGATGTGACTACGGGGATAATTCTTTATTATTTATTTGAGGTTGAAGTGGAATATCACGGGTGCGTGTACTTAGTATCTTGAAGATATCGGGGTTGGTTGGATGCATGATTCTTCGAGATCCTTGTTCGAGCTTATAACCGTTAAAGTGATTAAGTCTTGTTTTATCTAGTTTTCATAGGTCAAGGGGTGGATGGACGAAGACCTAGTTAACTATCACTTAAAGGAGATACGTTGTAGTACTCAGTGTCACACAAAGATGTGGATAATTCAAGAGAGGTTCATATACAGTTAAGGAAGGTTGGATGGGTATATGAAACGACTTATGCTTAAAGGAGTTACGTTGTAGTGCTCAGTATAGGTTCTTAGTTAGACAATAGTGCAAACTTAAGTCACAAGTTCGGGTTATTTTACTTCGGTCTCAAGTTCGTAATACTAGGTTTTCTCCATCAGTGGTCACTACAAAAAGCCGTCAGAATGATAATGGGGTCGGTAAAGAGTTAGCAGAGAAGAGTATAGAAGAGTAGAGATTTTATCAGCAGTTGATTCTCACGGGCTATTTATGGTACTTCACACATCTTCGACAAATTGGACATACAGGGTGTACGCTGCCTCCGTTTACATCGTAACCATAGTGTGTATGCTTCCGATCCCGCGAAGACATCGTGGGGGAAGAGAGAGTATATTTACTTTGACTTTTCTTGCATTTTTTGCGAAAACACTCTTTTTCCAGATGGATCTGCATTCAGGGGGAAGACATGTGCACATCGGGGATGCATAACAGATTCACGTGATCGAGCTTACAATTTTAGTACTACCGGAGAGACGTCCGCAGAGATGATCAGTGGTTCAGTTTTGTGATTTTGGTGTACTCGTTTCAACTTTCGCAGGTTGTGAAGTGTGAAGTAGCCTACTTATGTGAGAAGATCTTGCTAATTTCTTGCATGTTACCCCCGAACGGAGTTTCGGTATTGAGCATAATCGTTACTGAGTATTATTTAGATTTCCTTGGTGTGGTTTACGATGTCATCTACAAATTCCGCTGCGTACTTACAACCTTCAAAAGTTGGAAGACATGTTAACTACATCAAAGTTTCGAATCTGCTGACGACGGTTGTCATTTTGGGGGGAAGCTGATTCAGAAACTTCGCCAAAAAGAAGTATATGAAGAAGCCGTTAAAGACATGCAGCATGAATTGGGGGGAAGTTAATCCAGTTCATGCATATTACATCGTTTACCTACAAGTGATGAAAAGTTCTCAAGCCAAGGTACAAGATGAAGACAAAGAACGTCAATTGTAGTCATCCTCAGCACTTGAAGAGCTTATGAAAACCTTTCTTTAGTTATATTTGTACTTGTAGGAAATAATGTAAGTAATCCCATATGTTGCCACATTGGGGGAAGATTGTTGGGTATGCTTCTCACACGAAAATGTGACAACATATTCGGGATTACATTAGTTATCTTGTTAGGCTCAAACACAAGGACTAGAAGCGTCAATATTGTAAAGTCTTGTGTTTGGCCCTTTATATACCCTCCTAGACTTCACTAGGAGGGTGAGCTTTGTGTGTGTTTTTCATATTTTCTTATTATCAATAAAACACATAGTATCCATCTTTATCTCTCTACACTTTCTCTCTCTGAAACCTTTACCATGAAGATGATGTTCTTTCATCTTCCAAGACCTCCGGATTCACAATATATCAACCAAAACACGATCCAACAATCTCTAACCATCTTCCTTCCATAATCCTCATAGTCAAGTCTAACAAAACCAAGCTTACCAAGCATTTCTTCCGTAATATAGTTGTCTCCATATTCCATATTAAGTTGAGCATCCCAAGCTTTTATACCTTCCACACCACAAGGTGTAGAATACCTCATGAACGGTGCATCAAATTCATTAGGTGGTGCTCGTGTAAACACAACAACTCTCTTCTCCTTAGGTAAACAAACATGGCTTTCTCCAACTTCTTCTTTCCTTTCAAAGTCAACCTTAGCTTCTTCCAAAATATTTTCCAAACGCTCCAAAGAATCACCCGAATCTTTGAACATCTCTTCCAAATTTCTCAAGTACTCCGAAATATTGCTCAAACTCTCCATTCTACTTAAGTAATTAACAACTATAACATAACCACAAAAACAAGAAATCCAAACTATTAGCATGAGGGTTAGTTATAATCGAAATAACTTAAAAATGAAATCAAAGCAAGTAAACAAACAACTTCAAACTCTTAAAACATCAAAACAACTAAAAATTAATAATTTAAAAATCTTTACTGAGGCATCCATCCGATCGATATTAGCCCCCATCCGATCGGATGGTTGAATCGTTAAAAATTACTATTGCCCAACCGAATCGGATGCGGGCAACATCCGATCGGTTGGATCGAATTTTCTAAAAAAGAAACTTTTTTTTATATTTATTTTTAATTAAAACTAAATTGAGACTTTTTAATATAAAATCTAATAATTAAAAATAAACTAACTTATGAAAAATAAAACATCATTACTAACTTAAATTACCATTAAACTAATTAATTACTAGTTATTAACTAACATATAAATAAAAACTATTAACTAATTTTCATTAAATTTATAACTAACTATATTAACTAAATTTAATAAAACATTAAAAACATTTAAAACTATCTAAATTACCCATATTAATCATCTTAATTAATTAAACACTTAAGCTTATTAAACATAACATTAAATTAACATTAAAACTAAAAAATAAACTAATGAAAATCATTTCGGCCCTTTTGATTCTTTAAAGTTCTTTTTACCAACTAATTAAGCTAGATTAGATTGTACTTCAACAAACTCATAAAACAAGATATGTTTTCATACATCACTTATGAAATAAGAATACTCTTACCAATTGTTACATCATACACACAAGTATACTAAAATTCACTCCATAGCAAATATCATCAAACACAAGCAACAAATCGTTCTTTCATTCAACTTAAAGTAAAAGTAGTTCATAATAACTTAAAATAAGAAATACCAAGTTTCGGAATTACAAGAACTAAAATTGTGGAACTATAGCAACCACACTCCTCCAATCGCCTATGATCACACGTAAACAACTCCACACTCGAACACAACTCTTGAGACTCTAACTCAAGGTTCCCTGGACGTTTTCACAGCAATAACAAGCTTTCGGGCAATGATAATAAGTTAGTATTAGCTTGGTGTAAGCCTTTACTAAGTTTGGGGTGTCACACCTTGCAAACTAGCCTTGGATCCTATATATAAGTGAAAGAATCCCTCCTTTTCAAGTAAAAATGTCCCTTAGTGGTAAATAAGCAGGAAATGATAAGCCACCATGATTATGGGGCTTAAATTCGTCATTAAATGGCTTTTGGTAACTGCAGCATCATCCAACCGATCGGTATTGGGGTCCAACCAATCGGTTGGATCTTTTAGTAAATCACATTTTCCCCATCCGAATCGGATGGGGCCTTCTGTCATGCAAACTTTGTTTTTTCTTTCTTTTCTTGTCGCGTGCTTGATCCTTTGTTGTAGCACTAATTCCTTCCATAGAACTTGATCTTTTCTCGTTGTTTGAACATAGAAATCTTGACATTATCAAATCCTTGAGATCTCGTGTGGTTTCTCTCTTGTTTTCATCTCGGTAATCTTCCAATGTGCATAATCACTTCAATTCTTGATCTTTTTATCACTTTTTCCTGTACTTGGCTATATTTACTTGCATAAACACTTTTTCACAATTTAGTAACAAATACATACAAATATAACCCAATATGATGCACAAAACTAACGATAATGCGACTAAAAACATGTTCAATTTGAGCATTATCAAGCATATGCCGAGCTGACCCTAAACACTTTTTGTCCAAATTCCTTAATTTGTGCTCGCTTAAAATAACCATTGCGTCAATTATGAATACAAAATTTCCAGAGATTAAGTAATAATCAAATTTGTTTATTAAAGAGGCTTTCTGCATTCTAGGTACACTTTAGGCAACTTTGGTTTAAAATCCCAGGATTCATAATTTTGTTCACGCCAATTTTTGGACGTTTCATGCCACTTATGTTGAATGGTGACACATCCTGCAAATAAGAATACTAACCAGGACATGGATAAGAAAAATGTGCAACAAGATAACTTTATAGTGAAGAGGTTCACAGTAAGTTTATTAGTAAACATTTGACTTTTTGAGGTCAATAGACTACTTTTCAGAAAATCATCACCAAAACTGAAGCAAAAGGCCATCTGAATTTCAAAAGTCAAAGTACATAAACTGATCCATATGCTTATACTAGTGTCTGTGCTTTTAGTTTTAATGCGAAAAAATAACTCAAGCGTATGATAATTAGAATAAAGGTGTCAAAAGAACAATATAAAAAAACTTGTGATATTTATCACAAGTTTGACTTTTTTAACAGTAAAATGCTGCAACATAATCTATAAGTAACATACCGCTGGTTTGAGAAGCTCATCGATTATCTCCTGCGCTTGCCTCAGCCTTAAATCAACAATGCTTGGTGGTAAATCAGCCTCGATTAAGATGTGAAGTTGCTCATTTAGATGTTCATAACCCGGTATTCCCCTTAGCTAATCTTCCTTTAATTGCATATAATATGTAATCCAAAATTAGATTCAATAACCACATGAAATCTAATTTAACGAAATCAGTTTAAGTCCATGAGCTTCTGAACGAGGTTACTTGAAGCATTGGATTCAGCCAAAGGCATTCTTTATTTTCACGCTGAACCCAACCCACCTATATTCCACCGCGATATAAAAACAAGCAACATTCTCATCGACTCCAAACTCACTGCCATAGTTGCTGATTTTAGACTCTCAAGGCTTGCACCACTTTTGGGTAACTATGGAGTTGGTCCTAACTATGTATCAACCGTTCTTAGAGGAATACGCGTAAGTCTTTTTCCATCTTACTTGCTAGCTGAGCGACCTTGGTGTATGGAGCGACCTTGTTGCTTTCTGTGACTTAGGACAAAAGCTAGCTAAAAGAAGTAGAAAAATGGGCGGGTTGGGTAATGGGTCGAAGTGGGTAATTTCTGGTAGAGGGTCAAGACGGCCTTTATGCAATCACTTGTGTAGTTTTCTCGACATCATTCTTTTAATGAGCTTCATATCTTATTGCAGGGTTACCTTGATCCAGAGTACTTAATGACCCCATAAGCTCACAGACAAGAGTGACGTTTATAGCCTGGGAGTTGTACTTTTAGAGATCTTGACATGGGAAAAATATCGTACGTGAGGTAACCTTTACTTCTTTTCTTTACCTTAACATTATCCATATCACTGGCCATCAAATGGGTAACTTTTTGGGTATGGGATGGGTTGACCCAATACACGTTTTCGTCCAAAAAAAGTCTTATTTTATGTTTATAAGTAGCTATTTTCATATATGATCAGAAATATGTTCTATGTTTTACGCATACAAAATACTCTTTGGGCGACTTTCCATATGTTAAAGTTAAAACATAAGCAATTAGTTAAAAAGTCAACCTCTAAAAGTCCTCGATTAAATATAAGATTATTGGAACAAAAATATGTTTTTGTTGAGGTGAAAATAGCTAATCAAGCCTGAATAATGTTTTCGATCATTGATAACACAATGGTTTCATACCCATCCGAATGTATTGAACTATTTGTATCTTTAGCTCTTTGGTGTTGCAATGATAATCCGGACAAAACGCCATCAATGTTAGATGTTGTCCGGGAGCTTGAACAGATTCTTGAAAAGATGCTACAAACAAGTGCTAACTTTTCCGAGCCTGAGTCAAGGTCTTTTGTGGAATCATCATCGACTTCTTCACTTTTTAGCATGTGAAATGTGACAGGAAGTGACTCACCACCCCATATGTATTGATGAGTTTGTAAATACTCATCATTTTATACCCATAAAAGACACAAAAATGACCTAAAACACCCAATATATATTGCAGATATCCTTGGTTTGTGTTTTTATGTGTTTAGGTACTGAAGGATTGAAAACGGAACAAAAACGAATATTTTTGGATCGACTCGACAACAATTGATCAAGTGAAGACAAAAGTCAAAGACAAAGTCAAAATCAACCCCCAAAAATACCAAAATGACACAAATGGTCCTTGGATATAATTATTACTTTTGGCAGCCTTGGTCCTTGGATTTTCAGAATATTACAACAATCGTCCCTCAAAGTTAAATCAAATCCATTGTTAATCCTAAAATTAAACCCACCCATTTCTATCCTAACTTAAATAACCCATCCAAATAATTAAACCCAGCCCACCAAAACAGATAACCCAACCCAAGTCCAATCCCTACAACCCGACCCACCTTTTCTAAACTAATACCGGTTTGACCCCAGTCAAACCCACCCTTCTTCAAAACCATTACCCGTCAAACCATACCACCATAGCCACCACCCTTATCCCTGACACATCCACCCCCCTCCAAGCTTCCTCAACACACTTCCTAACAAGCCAAGAAGCATTAATTGATTCTTCCCCATCACACTTCATCAGAATCAAGCGGTATTTTCCACTCACACCATTTTGGCACCAAAATCTGTTTAGAGGGCTGAGATGAATTGAAGACTATCCAAGGGTCAAGAAGTGATCAGAGGAAGATAAGAGGCTTATCCCACTTAGTTGTAGTATAAATAGAACCATCTTGTAGCCTTAATTGGCAAGTAGTAGTTTATGTTTAATCGTATTGTAATTTTAATTATTTAAGTTTATCAATTTTAATTTCCAGTTATTAATGCAAGTTACTTTCAGTCTGTTTATCATTAATCTTTGTACAATTTCCATTAGTTAATGTTAAATCCAAGTTTTTAAGTTTCTATGTTGTACTGAGAATTCGAATTAAGTTAAGTATTATTGAATATAGCCTCTTTTCTGTTTCTATAAGCTCATATAAGCTTAATATAGCTTAGTGTGAGCTTATTTTAGTTCAGTTCAGTCTCATTCCAAGATATCAAGAAAAGTCAAAGAAAGTCAACTGGAGGTCAAGATAAGCAGTTCTGGATGATAAGCTGCTCATGGAAGAGCTTATGGGGTTTTCTAGCTTGTTTTTGACAAGCTAGGTGTGTTTCTGATCTAGTTCTACTGTTCTATAGGCCAAGTCAATTGTAAGCTCATTCTTCAAGTTTTTGCATTCTACTACACTACTGCTTATTACACTGCTTATTGCTTTCTATTTGCTTACCTGTTCTATTTAAAGTATTTGTAGGCTAGTTTGGTGGTTAGTATAAGCTTGATCCTCATTTTTACTTAAAAAGCTAAAAACAGTCCTAAATAGCATATATAGGATATAGCTTAATAGTGCTTATTTCAATTTGAAAAGTTTTTCAATAAGGTCTAACTAAGTTATCAAATCAGTTTTTATCAGAAACCTAGCTTAATTTGGCTTTTGCTATTGATAAAACCAAAACAGTCCTCATTAAGGGTTGTTTCGCTTAATGGGTCAAAATGGGTTGTTTATGTTCATTTGCAATCTTGGTTAGTTCTATCTAGCTTATAGTCACTTAGATAAGCTGTTGGTACCTTTTTCTAAGCTGATTTGTAGGATTTCATAAGTTTGAGTTTGTAGGGAGATTTTTAGAGCATTGACTACTCAAATAAGCTCCTCACAAGCCAGAGCTTATTGTTCCTCATTTTTGGCATTTGTAAGTACAAACCAGTGGTTGAAGTGAATGTTCACAAGTTGGTACCATCTCAATAGGATTTGAACAAGTTTTGACCATTTTTGGTCTAGTTTGCACATCAGACTTCATTAGTGCAGTCTGCAACAATTTTCATGTCTCCATTAAGAGCTTATTTGTCATAATAAATGCCTGAATTTCAGTAATCAAATAGTTTTCCAGTTGATCTTTGCTTATTTCCATTCCCAGACCCTTTCCTAGCTTATTTGAGCTTGGAATCAAGCTCGAAAGTCTATTATCCACACAAGCATACACTGAGCAATCAGTGTACACTTGTCTGGACTAGCCACTTTCTCAGCTTATTTTTAAGCAACAAATAAGCTACTCTTGGTCTACTTATTGGTTTCTGAGATCCTTGCTAGGTCAACTTTTAGTATTATCAGTCTTTGAGGTGTTTATTTGTCATATAAGTGCTTAAAATTAAGCTTGAATGTGCCTTGGTTGACTGCAATTGCCCTGTGCAATCAGTCCTCTATTTGCTTATTTGATCTTCATTCAGTGCTTATTTGTTTGTTCTTGTGCTTTTTCAGTTTTCATTGTAGCTTATTGTCAGTCTCTTAGCTTATTTCAGTTTTTCCCTTAGCTTATTATAGCTTATCAGACCCTTTTTCTTAAAAAGCTTGGCTATTTCCCTTTTAACCAACTGATCAGCAATCATTGGCTTTTTCTGGGCTTATTTTAGGTTTTCAAAATAAGTGTTAGTTATAAAAATTGCTTATCACCTTGTGCTTAATCAGTTTCAATAAGAAAATCAAAAAAATAAAAAGTTAGCAAAAAAAGTGCATGCTGGGATTCGAACCCTGGCCACCCAGCTCACCACACACACACCTTACCAACTTCCCTTGGGTCTTTTTCAGTTAAGGTTTGCACCCATTTATATATAACCCCTTTTTCCATATTAAGCTATCCGAACCTTTTAGCTTATTACCAACTTATCCCAATAAGCTGGCATCTTTTTTATATTTTTCCTAGGCTTGTTTTAGTGTTAAGTAATTTCTCAAAAAGTTTCAGAATTTTTAGAAAAGTTTTAATATTTTTTATGCATTTTTCTTTTTAAAACAGTTTTTAATTCATAATAAAAAATATAAAACTCAGAAAAATATAAATCTTTTTTCTAAAATTTTCTTTTGTTATTTATAACTTAGGAAAAATAATTTTGCACTTGTAAGATTAGATTTCCATATATCTTAGTTTTAAACCCGTTTTTGTAATTTCCGAATCGCGTTTTTAATATAATTTGCTTTAATCTCAATTTTATTTTGAGAATTTGTTTCTCATTATTCAATTAGAATAAACAAGCAAAATTCCATATTCCAATCATCAGTCACTCTAATTCCAAACCTTACACGATTGTCCATTCCAACCTCGCTGGGACACGACCCGGGAAACACTTGCCCGGTATCACACATAACACAAACGTGAGTTTTTGCAAGTTAGCCTTTTTCCTAAAGGGTTGGTTTGTCTTTATTCACGTGTATCCGTCTGATAATTAATTATATATACATACTTTCAAACGGATCAAAGTGTATCCTCGATGATACATTAAGAAATTTTGCATGAACATAACTACGCAGATTTGTATATTTGTATATACGAAAGAAACAACAAAGTTTATTATTATTATTATTATTATTATTATTATTATTATTATTATTATTATTATTATTATTATTATTATTATTATTATTATTATTATTATTATTATTATTATTATTATTATTATTATAGAGTCAAATGAAAATACGTAGTTTTTCTTCTTTTTGAATGTAACATATCAAGCTCGATTTATCTTTTGTCCATTAACAATTACACTAACAAGAATTCTCTTATTTTAACATTCTCATTGCATTATGTATCATGTCAAAACACTGCAGTTGTAAATCGACGAATGAAGTTATTTTTTGAAATGTTTGAATCAAAATTTTGAAATTCACTTATTTAGAGACAAATAAAGGGTGTTTGCAAGTGCGTTTAGAGCATTATTTGTTTATGCAAAACTGCCACATCAACTTTTCCCCTTTTCACTTCCCTTTCACGCACACACCCAAAAACACCCTATTCACTAACTCAATCTAAAACCTCACTTTTTGGGGACCTAACATTTTATTTTATTTTTCATTTTATTCAAACCAACTAATTATTCATTAATTAAAACATAAAAGGCATAATTTAGATGAATAATTACATATATTCTTTGTACCCGTTTTTGATGCATAAAGTACTTTAAAAAAAATAAAATACACGCCACATACCATTTTTAATCAATAAACACACACCCACAATTTTTAATTAAAAAAAAATGAAAATTGTACACACCACTCACCCTTCGTCTTCCTCACACACACTCCATAAACACACACTCTTAAAAAAAACACAACACAAACACAAACCCATCCATTTTTAATCAATAAAAGAAATGTAAATTTCTCCCATTTGGCGTGAGCCAAATTCTTGGCGAGAGCACCCATCAGTGCAGTGGCACGAGTTGGCGACGGTGCGAGGTTGGCTTGGCGAGGGTGCCTCACTAAAAAAGAAATCAAGTTTTTCTTTTCTTTTTCTTTTTTCTAATCGTTTATGGTTTTAGCAACATAAGACACGTAACATATGACAATTTTTTTAAACACAAATAAACTTTTTTTTGCAGAATATTAAATAATAACTTGAAATTTAAAACCATTATACACATAACAAATGACTCACTTAATATACTACATTGGAAAAATAATTCTAACTAAAATGATTTTTATAGTTGGTTCATTTTAGTTAGAACTATTTTTCCAAGTTGCTTAAACATTTATAAAACAATGGAAAAGTAGTCCTAACTAAGATGCTTTTTATAGTTAAATAAAAAGTTTGAGTGTTAAACTAAAACACCATCAAAGCCATGCTATTATTACATGATATTTTTTCTAAAGTGAAAAAAACGAAGGTGTATGATTTATCAAATCATTAACTATATATGGACCATCTTACAACATTAGCATGGTCTAAGTTCAGATTAACCAACAAGCCAACAAATATATATAATAAAGGTAAAAGCAAAAAGTAACTAACGTACTATTTCACTAAGCTTATTCATAATCTTAAAAAGGAAAATGGTTTATCTAACGGGTGCCTTCATAACAAGTTTAAGATGACTAACAAAAAAATGTTTAAATTTATTTAATTAGAAACCAGATTTAATTATAATAATTTATAAGTTTAATAAATGTGTATTAAATACAATTTATAATATGAAGAAAATAAATTAAGTTTAAAAATGTAGTTTAACCAATGATCTCATGACCCTTAAACAATTCCAAAAGGAAAAGAAAAAAAAAAAAAAAAACAAAAAAAACTTATTTATCAAAAACCAAAAAGGACGTGAATATGGGTTTTTTTTTACCCGGTCCATACCGGGTTGATGTTTCAAATAGCCCAAACACTATAAAATTAACAGCACCCCCATATAAGCTTTTTCAGTCTCTTGCAAGTTACATAAACTGATAAACCCTAGAAAAAAAAATTGAAAAAATGTCAGACAACATACCCTTTGAAATCCAAATTGAAATCTTCAAAAAAGTTTCTAATCTCAAGTCATTGATTCAGTTCAGATCAGTTTCGAAACCATGGAAGTCTTTTATTGACAGTTCTGAGTTTATCAAATCTTACGGCGCCCGCCACACGCAGCCACATAGTCATATTATAAGTTTATCATTGGTCTCTGGGGACAGGTTTATTCGTTTAGTAGAAGATGATATCGACACATTTAAGGTACAACAACAAGAGTTTGCTCCATTTGTTGTTTCTCCTTTGCTTAAACAATTTTGTATTTATAAGGTTGTTGGTGCGTGCCATGGATTACTGTGTTTGTATGGTGTTCATAAAGGTTATCAAAAAACGATGGTTGTTATTTGGAACCCTTCCATCGGAAAATCATTTGGTATTGCTGTCCCTAGTTATGACCCTTACACTATTTTTGGTTTCGGGGTTTGTCCTGTCACTAAAGATCCTACCGTTGTTAAGCTTGTATGCGCAGCTAACATGCCTTGTCATGTTGAAGTTTTTACATTAAGCTCAGGTGTTTGGAATGTGATCCCAAGTAGCAATTTGCCTCATAAATCAATTATATATATGTCATCTCAGGTTGTTATAGATAGGTTTATCCATTGGGTTGCTGTAGAAAAGACTGTTGATGATGATGGTGAAGCTACCATGAAAGATGTGGTTGTGTCATTTGATTTGATTACCACGGAATTTAAAGTGGTAGACCTACAAGATACCTTAACAAACGAGCTGTACTCACGTGTCTCCGTCTCTAAGCTAAGGGAATCTCTTGTTGTGCATGGATCTATTTATGTCGAGGGAGCACAATGTTGTGGTGTATGGGTGATGGAGCATGATTCATCTCTTAGAAAGCTATTCACAATTGGCGCACCGGTAGATAAAATATTGGGGTTTAAGACGAGTGGTGAAACTATAATTCTAACCCGAAAGAAGGACGAAAGGTTTGCAACAGTTGATGTTTACGACCCCTGCTCACAACAAAGCAAGAATCTTGGGATTTCTGGATTAGGGAACATGTTCTTCATGGGCTGTTACAAGGAATCGCTACTTTTGCTTGATCACTCAGATTTACATATTTATTCTCACGATAGTTGATCAAAATGAGAAGGCCACATTTTAAGGTGTGGATTTATAAAGTACAAGTTACCTAAGTTTTCCCCCACTCTTTCATTTGATTCATAAGTTTTCCCCCACTCTTTCATTTGATTCATATAGAAATTTCTGTGATTCTGGAATGGATATTGTTGTTGTTTGGATACCTTTCAATTACCGAATCAATTTTTTGTTGCACTAGCTGTTTTACCTGGTCTATATGAAGATGTTTTTGGGTTATGGGATTATCCTAACAGTGGCGACCCCGTTGCATCCTTTGTCAAGTAGATGTTTTTTGAGTTAAGTTCACGGAAGTCCAAACCGTAATCTACCTCGTAAATTGGTTTACATGGACTTAAGTAGCTATATATAGTTGCCAGTTTCCATAGTGTACATTGACAAACCAGGGGACGTTGTTCATTTAAATGCTCATAGCCCGGTCTCCCCCTAAGCTTCTTTTCCTTTAAGTTGCATATAATCAATAATCAAATACTAGATACGAAAACCACATGAATCAGATTATATAAATCTTTATGTTATAGACCCTTATCGGGATCCTTGATGGATCCTTTTCCTCGTATATACACACGACAACCTGTTGTAGTTTCTATACATTTTACTGAATTGCCTCTAGGTCCTGGAAGCCGGCCAACAAAGTTAAACTAAAATCCAAAAGAATATGTCATCTTAATAAATAAGATGTTAAAAGAAAGTGTAATGACTAAAACGTGACAAATGAAAAGGTATGTTTGAGTATCATGTGATAAATCCTTCGAATAAACATGTATATCTATTGCATCTTCTTGAAAGCTTACATTAGGGAAAGAATCAAAAGGAGTATCTAACTGCAAGATTCGCTTCACTGTGTATGAACTATTACTAGCTGGAGCTCCTTGCCATTCCGGGGATCCCACTTAACCTCTGCCATAACAAACGATTCATCACGAGTGTACTATCGTTATTATTAGTGAACATCAAGTTTGAGTGTTGTTTAAATATGTATACCTGTTGTGGAAAACCAATCCAGCCAGTAAGACCTGCAGAAGCCATGGGGCCCGGGCTTCTATGTCGCAGCCTGTTGAGGTCATTAAATCCTTGGTTTGAGAGTATAGCAGAAACCTTCAATATTTCTAAAAAAGGGAATTTTGTTAATGACCAGAAGAAAGAAATAACATATTTCAAATTAGAGAAACAAAATGAACATGTTGGGTAAAGAGCCAAAATGGGTTCATTTGGCATAAGTCGGGTTGGTTTTTTCATTTACCAAGGGGGTTTATGAATTCCAAGTACACTGTGGGTGATTTTTTATCCATTTGTCTTGTTTATTTTTACGATATTATGCCTTGTTGACCCGCCAGAGATGAAACATAACCCGAACAGACCCACGGGTCAGATTAAGACCTTTAATCAAAATCATACCCGAGTAGAATGGAGAGTACATAAACTTCTTACCAGTGTATAGAACACAAATGCATCAATTAGGTATATAGATATGTAGCCTCAAATGCATCAGCTCATGAAGTTTGAACAATGTACAACAATTATCACATGAATATATTCCTTACTCTACACTTTATACATCCAGTCTATCATTCTATAATTCTATTTTTCTTTTTATTCTATTTTTTTCACGTAAAACAAAAAATAGAATATGATTCTCGCTGCCAAAGAGTCAGCCTATACATTTCAATAATGTTTCAAAAATATACGAGGGTGTGTATGTATAGAAATGGACACATAGTTACGCAAAGATGATGATTCCATTTCGAGCGGATCTAGAAGGGGTTTAGCGTATGCACATGAAAATGTTTGTATTTTGTAGTGATATGATAGTTTTTTTTAATGTAATATTAGCGCATGCTGTGGTTAAAACCTTGGGATCCACATTTTTGTCTCGCTAACGCCTGGTTTTGGGATGTTTCATGCCACTTGTGTTGAATGGTGCTACACAGCCACTTGGACTGGGACTCTATTCTGAAATTTGAGTTTTGCATAGCTCTCGTAGTTGTTGTATTTTGATATGATCTTTGGACTAGTTCTGCAAATGAATATATAAGATCACTCATAGCGGTGACCGAATGGTTCGGTCGGTCCCCAATTTTCACCGCGTTCCCCCTACCTCGATCATACCGAATGCGTCCCCCCCCCCCCACCCCAAAAAAAAAAAAATAAAAATAAAAATAAAAAAAATAAAAAAAAAATTGAAAACTTTGGTCGCTTGGCCGACTGAATGAATTGAGAGTGTTTGTGTGTGTGAGTGAGTGTTTTTTTAATTTATTTATGTGGGGTATGTTTTTGGTTGTGACTGGTCTAGCTGAGTTGGCTCTGAGGTGGCGAGGCTGTTTGGTCTTGTGGTCACCACCACTACTAGTCTAAGAATCAGGACATGGATAAGAAAAATGTGCAACAAAGTAACTTTATAGTGAAGAGGTTTATAGCAAGTTTTTTGGTAAACATTTGACTTTTTGAGGTCGAGTAGACTAAACATTTTTCAGAAATTCCCACGTGTTCTGGAATATTTGTTGATTTATTCAGTGTTGATTTCTTGCGAAAATCATCATCAATTTTTAAAGTTAAAGAAGTTCATTTGACCTCAAAAGTCAAAGTACAAGAAACGATCTATTTGTTTATACAAGTCTTCGTGATTTTATATATGCCAAGAAACATATAAAGTAGTACCTAAGTAGGAATTGCAGGTGTAAACAATGTAGAAAAATATGTAGGAAGCTTGTGAAATTCACGCGTCTGACTTTTCAAAAGGTCAAATGATGAAACTATTAGAGAGTGAAGAGAGTAATTTATATAGCAACATAGCACCGGTTTGAGCAGCTCTTCAATTATGTCATGTGCTTGCCTTAAATTAGCAAGGCTTTCGGTCTTCCCCTTAGCTTCAAAAACCACATGAAATCAGATTAAATAAATCTGTGTTTTAGAATTATAGAACCTTATCGGGATCCTTGATTGACCCTTTTTCTCGTGTATCCTTGGTAGACCCTTGTCCTTGTATATACTAATATACGCACGCCAACCTATTGTAGCTTTGATACGTTTTGGTGAATTGCCTCTAGGTCCCAGAAGACGGCCAAAAAAGTTAAACCAAAATCCAAAAAAGTATATGCCATCTTAATGAATGAGATGTAGTAAAAAAATATAATGAATAAAATGACCCAAAAAAAGTATAATGGCTAAAATGTGACAAATGAAATGTATGGGTTTAGTGTTTTATATAATATGGTCTGTGCTAAATAGGACTCAATGACGCAGGTCTTGTTCACGGGTGAAAAAGTAGCTAATAGAATGGGTAAGACGAGAAAGGATGCACAACAACAGGCTGCTGAGAATGCCCTTCGTAGCTTGGCTGGTAAGAATTTAATTTGATCTATAAAATACATGATTATTAATGCTTTCCTTCGCTTATTTCATACCTTCACTGGACGAATCGGCGCTATATGAGGTCCAGGTGATAATTAAGTTATTCCTGTTCTCGTGTTATTACAGATGAATATGTAACATGCATCATCTCCCGGGCTGAAACTATAAACAAAGATCCTGATAACCACTCTGTTGAAATGGAAAATGAATTTCTATGAGAAACCCCGAAACCATAAACAGTCCAAATATAAGTCTGAGGGTCAAAAACAGGGACAGTTGCAATACCAAATGATTTTCGGATAGAAGGGTTCCAAATAACAACAATACTTTTATTATAAGAAAACAAACATAGTAATCTATGACACGCACTAAGAAACACTATATTGTTTAAGCAAAGGAGACATAACAACAGATGGATGTTGTACCTTAAAAGTTTCATTCTTATCATCTTCTACTAAAAGAATGCACTTTACCTCATCCACTATGTGGCTGCGTGTTGCGGGCGCTTGATAAACTGAGAGCTGTCGAGAAAAGACTTCCATGGTTTGGAAACGGACCTGAATCGAATAAAGGTCCGTTTCGAAACCATGGAAGTATTTTATCGACATCATAAACTTTTTTGATGATTCCATTTGGATGTCGAATGGTTGAATTAGTGAAAACTGAAAAGTTGTTATTGGAGAGGATGTGATTTTTGGATCTGGGTTGTATGGTGGTGTGTGTGTGTGTTGACTTATTGAAATGTGGTATTGATTGGGGGAGTTTCACAGTTTTGGTGATGTTTGGTTTAGGTGTATCGGGTATGAGTGTATGAGTTTGAAAGTCATTACAACTGTTTGGTATACATTTATGACTTTCATATTTTGGATTCAAACATTTGTATATGTCTTACTCCATTCCACTCTAATAGATAAAAATTTTCATGCAAACACATATACGGAGTAATAATGGATTAAGAAAATGCATTTAGAAACATAGACAGGTTCAGAGTTATTAAATACTGATGAGAATTATAAATTGCAGTTATGTTAATGAATTGAAAAAGAAAGCTGTAAAGTGTGCATTACCTGGGTTGGAGGTTTAAGATTCGGATTTGGATTTGGTTTAAGATTTAGATTTGTAGGAAGAAAAAAAAAATATAATATGTAATTAAAAAAATAATATTTTATAAGTTAGTTAATAAAATATTATAAAAAATTAATGATAGTGATAATTTTTTATTAATTTATTGAAAATGTTGTGAGAAAGTAAATAAGGATGCGTTTGGTTTGAGGGTGTCACTGGGTGTGGAATCAAAGATTGTTTGAATACTTTGTTTGGTAAATTTAATTCCCTCCAACACATGAATCTAGAGTCATAGAACCATTCATCATCTAGTTGGTGGTATTTGTCAGCCATTCATGTGGGGCCTATTATATCTTTTCATTTCATCCACACATTTTTAGTAGTACTGTAACACATTTCTATCTCATCAAGTAGTTGACGTGATTTTGTTTGACCATGTGATAAATTGCTATTTTTTTCATTTTTATAATATAGGAAAACGGGTCCTACTTATATATATAATAATATTATATAAAATCTATTCTCAATTACATTTTATAAAACAAACAACATTAATACTATCATTCAATTTCTATTTCTTTCAATCCATACCAAATCCAATACCCATTGTGATTCCTAGCAACAAACCAAACGGCCCCTAAAAGTGGGACCCATCTTGGGTATGGATTGGCCAAAAGACACCATATTAGTATGTAATCATATTTTGCTAGCATGGCCCACATAAATTCATTCCTATTTTGTCCCAAACAATTGTTATTGGTTTTGAAAGAATTCCTTAAATCCAAAAGTACCCAACCAAACGGGCCCTTAGTTAAAAGAGGGATAAATTATTGCAAAAGACACCAATCCAAACATAACATCTCATTTTTTGAATGTTTTTTTTTATCCTTTTGTGGTTGTGGCATAACTCTAAATTATTTGTGTGCATTATGTGATTTTATTTTCTACTTTCTAAAGCAATAATTTTTCTTTATTTTAATACGTGTGAGCTTATATATGTTTACTAGATTTTAAGCTCGTCCGATAGAAGGGCTAGCTTCGTTATTTCATTTAAAATAAATACACGATTACATCATGATTCATGAACAACATTGTGCGTGTATGCCTGATAAACCAGAGAATACATTGAATGTTTGAGTTACAAAAATGTACTAGTAGATTGACTTGAAAAAAAAAAGGACTACAACTTTCGGAAAACAAACATAAGCGTTTTGGTAAACCAAATATCGTGAATAGACAACATCAAACAAAATGTGACAGCTTTAAAAAATATTGTTTTGAAAATAAAAAAATGATTTATGAACTTGTTTGTTGTTTGATAAAATGCATAGTAATAGGGTGTAAAATACATAATTATATATAGGATAAAGATCAAATAAAAAGACAAATATCCGTACACTACGTAAAAAGATTTTTTTTTTTCAAAAAAGTTCGCGAAAAAGTCCAAAAAAATTCCACAAGATCGGGAATGTTGGTTCATGGAAAAGTTGTGAATGAAGTTTTTCTAAAAGTAGATACTTTTTCCGAAAATTTTTTTTGAAAAATTACGTTTGTGCATTAAATCATTTTTTTGTGCATCAAAAATTCGTTTTTGCACCCAACTTGTTTTGACTTTTTTCATCAAAATAACATTGCGCATCTAACTAAAACAAGTTGAAAATTTTGTGCATCAAAATTTTTTTGCGCATCAAAATTCGTTTTTTGTGCATTGAAAAAAACGTATAAAAACTCAAAATTAGAAAAACTTCTTTCACAAAAGTTTTATGCACCAACATTCCCGATCTTGTGGAATTTTTATGGATTTTTTCAATAACTTTTTTGGAAAAAATAATCTTTTTACGTAGTGTACGGATATTTGTCTTTTTATTTTAACTTTACCCATTATATATATATATATATATATATATATATATATATATATATATATATATATATATATATATATATATAACAGGAGGCGTTACAAGTAGATAATTCAAGATATGTCCACCTCATTGCCATGTAATTATCATAGCCGCCATGTGATTAAGTCGTTTTCCAAAGGAATATTTGTGAAAATATTTCCCCGAGTCATTCTCCCAACGAAGGTTTGACGGCGTTTAAATTGATTCGGTGTCGTGAATAAGTGAACGTGAAAGATTATTTTGGTATTGTTTAAACTAAAATATGGAAAATTAAAAGCAATCTACGTTATCAAAATAAAATGCACACAAAAAGAAATCAAATAACGCAAATCCCGGGCTAATCCCGAGACTTATAAAACTAATAGTGAAGATATAAACCTAAAATGCAAAGCTAAAAACTCAAGGGACTGAAAATGTAATTTATAAAAACTAATTTTATAAAAGAAAATAAAGAAAACAAGAGTTTATAAAAGTTTAGGGACTAAAAATGTAAAAACTGAAACTTTAAATATTCTCAAACAAAGACATGGACTAACTGGTACTTTTCTGAAACTTGTATAAAACTGAAAACGATTTTAAAAGAAAGATAGGGACTGAATTAGACTAAATTGAAACTAGGGGACTAATTGGTAAAAACTGAAAATTAAAAACGTTTTAGAACTAGAAAACAACCCAGGTTCGATCCTGAGTTACTACAAATTTACTAAACTATATTTTTTTTTCTTCTTTTGAAATTCAATTAACAATTAACAAACACTAATTTTTTGAAGAGAAATGAATTTAAACAAGCTGGAAAACAGCTCGAACACAAAACAGTTAAGTTTTTCACACTCTTTTGAAAACAGTCAAACAAGCTCAAAAATGAGACTCAAATAAGCTAACCAAATAAGCTGAAAATAGAAAACCAAAAGCAGAAACTGATAAACAGCTAGCTTGACTAGCTTTTGCCCCAAAAATCTCACTCTTAACTCAATTAGATAGCTGGAAATAAGCTTATGAACTGGAGCTTGTGACTGAGGTGCAGTGTAGCACTAATGCAGACTAGCAACTTTGAGCTTAAATTTAGATAAGCTAATGAGTTCCAAACTGAGATTTCCTTGTTGATCTAGATTCACAAGCTGGCAAGCTACTAAAATCACCAATCCAAACCTATTTCCAAACACTATTGAATCCTACAAGTGCTCTAGAAATCTATGCTATTTCTGCTTATACTAATTTTTTTTACTTTTTGATTGTTTTGAAAACTTTGACTAAATCCAACTTTAGGCCTATGAATTAGTTAATCTATGTTCAGTGATCAAGTTTAAGCTTAGAATTCACTTTCACAATCAACCAATGAATCAAATGACCAGTCAAACAAACTTAGTATACTAAAATCACAAGGAGTGAAGTAATTTTCAAGCAACTTTGACTTTTCTATGTAATACTACTGACTTTATGCTAGATTCCTGCTTCTTATACCTTATGTGACAGCAAACAACCAACAATCCTTACTCAATACCAGCCTAGGTACCACTAATCCTCCAATTAATAGCTTGTTCCAATCACAACTTAACTAGAACAATAACACTACCTTTAGCAGATTTGGAACACAAGCAACAAACTAATGATCAACTATAATGCAGAATCAATATCTAAAGTTAATCCAACAGCAAAATGCAATTATCTAACACAGAATCTCAGAATCACATATATTATCAAAACAGAAACTGAAGTGAGGCAGATTCAAACTAAAACTATCAACTAATGATTAAACAAGTTTTACTAATATAAAATCTAACAAATTAACATCAAATAATCAACATCAAACAAAAATCAACTTGACAGCAGCAGAATTAAACTATAAAAATTGAGGTGAAATGTAAATAAGAGAGAACTCACAATGAATCCCCTCAGCTCAACAGAGGGTACTCCTTAAGCTAGCCTATCTTTGGATAGGCCAAACACTTCCAGTACACTGTTTGATCTATCAAATTACCCCAGAATCATCACCATCATGGACCAGTTAACTTTTGTTGACTTTTTGATGATATTTGAGAATCAGACTGATTGAGACCTTACACAAGCTCACTAAAGCTATGGACAGCTAAAATGAACTTTATCTAAATGAAATCAAACTTATTGAAGCCTGTTTTTGAAATTTGAAAAATATTTTTATTTTTTTATGTATTTTCTGATTTTTTTTTTTTTTTTTTTTTTTTTTAGATTTAGATGAATAACAATAAACTATCAACTAAGATACTGACTGAAATTAATTGCTAGATTATAATAAAACAGTAACAAGCTATTTAAACTAAAATTAAACTAAATAGAGATTAAAAGTAAGATTGAAGAAGCTTGAAATATAAAGAAGTAAACTAAACTTTCATTGATTAAAAACTGGATTACACTATTAAAAGGAGATTACAATTGAGAAATAAAAACGACAGAGTTTCACTACTAAATCCTACACACCGAAATGAGGAGAAATCCTCTTCTATTTATAGAGCTCGAATGAACCTTCTGGGTCTTCCAGCTCATCAATCCGTGTGCTCCTCAGCTCTCTATTCACCCTTAGATCACCCTTGCTCCCTACGTTTCAATCTTGGCCCTAGGATTAGAATGGATGAGGTGGCTCCTCCAATAAGCAAGCCCCACGTGTCCCTGCAGCTGTCAGGTGCTTCCAGAAGCTTTTAATCATTGGGTAATAATTTTAGTACGAGGTAATTTTGGAGGTACAGTAACTAGGGTTCTTGGTAATATTTTGGGGATGAAAAGGTTTGGGCGCGTTTGTGTGAGGGTGTGTGTTTATTTTTATCTTTAACCGGGTGAAGATAATATAAGAGGGGTTTGACTGGGGTATGGTTGGGTCGGGTATGGGTCAAAGAGTAAGGGTTGGGCTGGTTTAGTTTGGTTGTGGGCTGGGGTTGGATTTATAAATCCGGGTAGTATGGTTTGTAGTTTTATTTTGGTTTGGCAAATAATGACTAATATTGTAATTTCTGAAATCTCGAGGACTAAATCTGCCATTTTCCAAAAGATGATCTAAGGGTGATTTTTGACTTTTTGGCCAAACATGTCTTGCCCGGCATCGGCTTTGAGTCCATTCCATATCTCGTGCTCGTTTTCCCGGATTTTCCGTGTCTTCTGTCGTTTTTTCTCGATATCCGTCCCTGCATATACAAAAACACAAAAAACACAATATCTTTTGGCATTTTGGTCGGGTTTTTGGTTATTTTGGTCTTAATTTGGTAAATAAAAGGTATGTGTTTAAGCACATACCAAATTCCCCCAGACTAAGCTATTGCAATGTCCTCATGCAATGTTATAAAAACACGTTTTTGAAACCGAAAATTTCCAATCTCTTTTTACTAACTTTGAAAAGTAGCAAAATTTTCAAAAGAGATTGAGAAATCTTATGTTCTAAAAACTCCCCGATTTTCCTTTTTTTCTATTTTTTTATTTTCTTATTATTTAAGTGACGGCTTTGTCGACAATCATTATCTCACGATAACTTTTAGGGTCTTCGAGCAGGAAACACGACTCATAAAGAAGTGACCATACGGATAAAATTCGTCGTTCCTGATTTTTCACGAGTCCCCAAACTAAGCTTAAAAACGAAATCATTGTCATTTACAAGTTAGATTGCCAACACTACTCAGAAAGCTAATTGTGGACTCCTTGTTCCCAAATTCCTATTTTCCTCTATTTATTTTATTTTTGGTGAGAAATGAATTTCTTCATATTCTCGTTTCGATAATTTCTTAGTCCGATAAAGATACCTAGTTTAAACGCTAAGTAGTTTCAAAACCTTCCCTCGAAAACCGTTGCATACAAAAATGAGGTCCACATCAAGGTCTCTGATTTAACACGATTTTGAGAATATCCCTTTTATTTGCGACCGAAACAACTCATCTACGAGTCCAGAGACAGAAGCCTTTATTAGGATACCCCCGGAGTCGGAGTTTGGCATTTTTAACATTATTAAGCACATTAACGTATTTGGTCCTTAGCCCTTTATAACAATCACAACATCGGCTGCGAACCGGCAAGATGTGATAGTCTATTATGACCTTGGAATTTTTCCTCTGCCTTTATTAGAAGTCTACAACATCGGCTGCGAACCGGCAAGATGTAGAAAACTTTTTATGGCTTTGGATTATTATTATACATTATTATTCATTAATTATTTGCCAAACCCCAAGTCCTACGACTTTTATAACAATCCCAACATCGGTTGCGAGCCGGCAAGATGGAATAGTCTATTACACCGTAACACTGGCAGTACCTTGATGTGTACCCAACTTTCATAAGCAAGGATCCTCTAAGGAAGAAATAAAAACTAATTATCGCCAAAACCAAAATACCTTTAATTATTCCTAGATTACTATTTTCGAGTGAAACAAGCTTATGGGAACAAAAAGCCACAAATATCTTCGATGAGCTCTAAAGAGATCCAACGACTCCATGTTTAGCAATCTAACTTATAAACAACTCTATCATTTCTCGTTCTTCGCAAATTTAAAATCTTAAATAATAAGATCCGCGAATGCTTAGCCTTATAATCAAGCCATGCATATATAAAGTCAAATACGGGAACTTGCAAACTCTTAAAAAGAATTCGCGTTTTCTAGCTCCTTATGTAAAAGACTAGCACGAGCTTATAAATTATAAATGGTTAAGGGGACAAGCTAGGGCTCAACACGCCCGGTCAAGTCAGAATTTTATTCCTACTCTCTCCAGCGGAAAGTCAACAAAAATGTCAAAATTTATTATATTTTTGCAAAAATTTTTTAAAATTTTCTCATTTTTTGGATTTTTTTCAATTTTTGAGGAAAAACGGGGTTGCATGAGAAAATGGCAAAAATGCAAGGCAAAAATCAAATCGCAAGATTACACCCCCCCCCCCCAGACTAAAACGAGACATTGTCCTCAATGTCTTAAAGGTAAGGGTTCTCCTACAAAAATCTAAGGCCGTTTATTAATTATGCCAAAAGATAGATGTAAAACGATAAGATTTTAGGATATCGGATAAGCAGCGGATGATGAAACTCGAGTAGCATGAAGGAAACTACGAGCACGAGAGTCTTCATCATCGGGCATTCCTGGACATACCACAGAAAACAACGAGACACAAGAAATGGAGAAGGGAATCCTCCTCATGTTTTATTAGAAAATAAGAAAGAAGATAAATGGATAAGCATGGGGTGCCTCCCACGAAGCGCTTGTTTTTGTTAACCGAGTCACATGAGCTTGACTCGACCCTGAATTTAATTGTCCTTGGGGGAGCATGTGGAGGAAATAATCTCAATCGGACTTTCGTTCAAGATGTTTGGATAAACATTGAAGCACACGAAAGTTTCACTCTGATTGAGATACCCATGGCTTTAGAAGATAGAAGCGGTGATGCCGGGGTCAAAAACTTTGTCTTCGTTTCCGGCTGGAAACGATAGTAAAGTTTCAAGCAGAGATAACTCCGGACAGAATGGGAGTTTTTGAATAGAAAGAAGCAGAGAGGAATCATTTTTCTTCAGAATTGAAAGTTCCTTAGATGAGGCAGGAAACTTTAAATTCGTAGCACGAGTCAATTTCATCAAAGGATGAATGTCACCATCAATGAGTAAGCCTGGCTTAAATACTTTTTCCTCACAAGGAAATTCAGCAGGGTACTCGATGGAGGACTCAAAAAAGAAATCATCTTCGGGAGAATGAGGAGATAAGTCATGAGAGACAATTGAGGCATCCTCAATTATGGTTTCAACTTTAGGGCTTTTTTCAGAAGGTTTGCCATATAACAGATTTCTCCATTCGGTTTGATCGGCCCTAAAATCGAAGAGGTCATCATCATTTTGTAAATTTTTAAGCTCGGTGTAAGAATCAGATGATGGAGCATAGTATAACAGATTTTCAACTTCTTTAAAATTAGCCTGAAAGTCGAAGAGATCATCATCATCTGATGGAAGTGGATCGTCATGAGCGAGTTCATTGGCGAACTCCTCGGGATAAGAATCACATTTAGATGGATCCTGGTTCAGCAATAATTCCAATTCTCTTAAGTCTGATTCAAAATCAAAGTTATCGTCCTCATCCCCTGGTGGGATTGGATCGATGTGAGCGAGTTCATCGGCGAACTCCTCAAGAAGAGAATCAATATAAGAAGTGGTACTGCCACTACTTTGCTCTTCTGATTTTGAATCAACAACTGGAACGGATTTAGGTGTCTTTTCTTTAACTTCTTCCAGGGGAAATAATGGTTCATCAAATTTCAAGACATCTTCCCCTGGATCACTATTGGTCTCAACAATTTCCGGCGAAATTGGAGCATCATCAGACAACACCTCGAACTCTTCCCTCGAGATTTCACTTCCCTCAATCGGAGGAGAAGGATGGGAAGAGTCGGAAAGGATAGAATCAACAATATCCACACGATAAACCAGCTCCGGAGGTGGGACAAAAGGTGTGCTCTTAGAGCTAGCAATTTCCACCTCTTCTGTTGTGGTCTCCGAATCAGATTCATCATCATCAAGAATACTCTTAGTATTTGCAGCACAACACTCAAACCATTTGCTCGATCCAGGATTAATTTTCATGGCCTTGAGTTCAGCACGTTTTTCTGACATACTTTTGACCGTGAATTTTGAAAGGTTTGGATCAATTCTTTTAGGAGCAATTACGGGATCGGACTTTTGATCAACCGTAGCAACATTGCATTTGTCGGTTTGAGGTTTCGAGTTCGGATTGATTTGAAACGTGACTTTTTCATTATCAACTCGCAGAGTTATTTCTTCTCCGTATACGTCAATCAAAGCCCGCCCGGTCCTCAAAAATGATCTTCCGAGAATAAGAGGAACCCGGAGGTCAGCATCAAAATCAACTACCACAAAATCGGCAGGGAAATGAAACTTCCCCACCTTGACAAAGACATCCTCGGCTACACCTTCAGGACGGGTGATGGAACGATCCGCAAGCTCGAGAGTCATGCAAGTGGGGGTAAGTTTGGGCAGAGAAAGCTTTTGCCATACTGACAACGGCATTAGGTTGATGCTAGCACCGAGATCGGCCAAGGCGGAGCATTCAACCATTCCCGGAAATTCACATGGAATAAGGAATTTTCCGGGATCTCCAAGCTTTTCCGGAAGCTTTTTGAGAATTACCGCTGAGCAGTTTTCATTCAGATGAGTTTTTGCTAATTCAATTAATTTTTCCTTGTTATTCAATAAACTCTTGATGGTCGAAACAAACTTAGGCATCAGAAGTAAAGCATCCGCGAAGCTTATATCGAAATGCAATTCTTGAAAGATTTGGAAGAATTTTTCCATTAGATTTGAAGCTTTTTCGCGGAGCTTTTGATCATTCTTTCTCGAAGGATACGGAAGGTTTGCTTTGACGGGAATTTCTTTTGGCTCAACATTCTTTGGTTTAGATAGATGGACGACCGGAGGTTGGACGTCTTTGGTTCCTCCGTTGTTAGTAGGAGGTTCCATGTCCTTGGTCACCTCGGGTTCACGGACGACTACCTTGGGAGGTAGAGAAGAAACGGTAGCCGGAGCCGTAGGTCCATCATACGAAACACCGCTCCTGGTGGTGATTGCTTTCATATCACCCCTCGGGTTAGCAATTGTGTTGCTAGGAAGAGAAGATGTACCCGAGGGTGAGGGTTGGTTCATTTGGAAAAATCCACTCATCATGTGCTTAAGCTCATTAGTTTGTCGATTAATCGTCGTATCAATCTCCTTCCGAAAGTCAGTTCTCATATTGTTGATTTGTCCTTGCATGTTTCGTATGCTAGTATCGGTTGCTTTCATATAACTCACAAAGTCAGGAGGAAGTGCAACTTGGGGAGGAGGAGGTTGATAGACTTGTTGCGGTTGAGCTTGATAATTGTTTCCACGATTTTGGTTGTAGCTTTGATTTTGATTGTAACCTTGATTGGTTTGAGGTAAACGGTTTTGGTTGTTTTGAACGGATGTAAAACCGGGTGGTCCCATTTGGTTGCTAACTCGGTAGTTAACTTCACCTTGAGGACGAAATCCTTGATTTTGATTGTAGTTTGCAGCTGCTGCAGTAGCATTGCAAACTTGGCTATCGGTAGCTTGACAATCATAATAAGGATGGGGACTGATGCGTGGTTTTGCAACCTTACAACAGGTTTTACCTCTCGAGGGATCTCAAGAGGCTTACAACCCCACCAGGCAGTGTACCTGACCGATGTAGTATAGTGTAGTGGTAAGTACGGGGGATTGATCGTTCTCCACAGGGAATAGTGTTCGTTAGGTATGAAAAACTACTCTAATAGGTCTAAGGGTGAGAGAAGATTCTTTTTGTGTTTTTATAATTTTATGAAAGCAAGTAAAATCTCGGGTTTTGAAGGAGTGGGCGGAATTAGTTGCTAGTCAACTAACCCAAGTTACTACGAATGCAAATAAAATAAAATAACAGAAAATGAAAAGGTGGTAAAACTTATGTGGAGAGGAATGTGTTTACTTAGATTTCCTTACTCCCTAACTATCTTTTACCGGTTGATTAGTGTGTATTAATTGCGTGGATGACGGGTGTATTCCTTAATACCAATCGTGGGGTGGCGTACGTACTTCCCCAACTCTACAAGCTCCTACTTCACTCCTATGTCGAGCCGGCTAGGAAGCTCCTAACATGGGATCACTAGAATTCGCTTGTGCATTAAATACAACCATAAAAACCTTTAGTACGCATTGGTTCATGTTTCTTAAGACGTTCAAGCAAGTTACCGAATAGGAAGTTAGCCAGTTTTCTTAAGTCTAACATAGAAAACAATCATCCAATACAACTAATAACACACTAATAACCAATAATCAATAGCTAGGTTTCATTAGATCTAAGCAAACACAAAGATAACCTAGCCTAGCATGTTAAACAAAAGACAAGAACAAGATAGAATCAAACAACACATAGACATATTGAATGATTGATTGATAACTTATCTTCAATGTAACATGGAAGATCTCAAGGCAAAAAGCCTTGAAAAAGCTGCTAAAATCGTCTTAGGGTTCTTACACACAAAGTTCCACAATAAGTTCCACACTAATGACAAAAAATTGCAAAACTATATATAGACTTTCAGATCTGACGGCGTCACGTTATGGAGTGTGACGCCGTCACCTCGCCGCTTTTAGGGTTCCCGGATGGCCTTCTTGACGCCGTCCCTCTTTAGCTCTCCAAAATCCGTTCTGGCTTATCAAGGCTTGACGCCGTCAGAATTAGGCGTGACGCCGTCCCTCTTTAAATTATACCGTGACGACCTTGATCATTCCAAAGGGTGACGCCGTCAGAATTCCCATGAAAATTTCTCTGGCTTATCATGAGTAATTTTCATATCCACCTTTTTCTTGCCAAGCCATGACGCCGTCTAGACCAATATATGACGCCGTCTAAGGTACTTTTTAGCCGATTTTGAGACTTTGTCGTTTTCTTCACTTTTATGCTCAAAAAACGTCCAAAATGCTTCCTTTTCCAGATTTCTTCTCCAAAGTACCTAAAATGACAAAAGGAACGATTTAGGGCAATATTTGATCAAATAAATACGATTTAGGGCTTAAATGACCCCTTAAAAGCGGTACACTTTTCGCTTCATCAGGGACCACCACATATAACGCAATTCTCTTGCACCGCTTTCACTTGTGCGGGCGGAGAAGAGTGTTTCTTTTGTTCTGAGAGAATGAAAGCTTGGAACATATCTGCAAGCTTGTCGATCTTAGCATCACTGCTAGAAGCTTGGGTACTCACCTTAGAAACAACCGGTTTGTTCCTTGAGGTAGGTACCTTAGATTTGTTCTCAATAATTGAAAGAATTTCTCTCGGCATTCGACTCATGATATTGCCACCGGCGGCTGCATTGAGTGAATCCTGATCTGATTGAGTTAAGGCATTGTAGAACGTATCGATTTGATGCAATTCTGAGAATCCGTGATGTGGGCATTTCCGTAGGAGATCCTTGAATCGTTCCCATGCCTCACCGAAATTCTCATCAAATCGTTGCTGGAAATTTGTGATTTCATTCCTAGCATTGGTCATTTTAGACGGAGGAAAGAAATAGTTCACGAATTTATGGACGAGATCTTCCCAAGTATGAATTGATTGAGGGGGTTCTTTCTCGAGCCAAATTCGGGCCGCCCCCTCGATCGAAAATGGGAATAACATCAATTTGATTGTTTCGTGAGGGATATCCTTATGGTAGTGTGTTGAGGTTATTTATTGAACCATCGGATGTGATTGTAAGGATCCTCCCGATCAAAACCATGAAATTGATTTTCCGAGACAAGTTGAATTAAACCGGTCTCGAGTTTAAAATTTGTATTTCGAATCGAGGGTATGACAATAGCATCTCCGTATCCCACGGTGGGACACTGGAGTAACTCTTGCATAGTGCGGATATCGGGAGCTTGCCCTTGGTTGTGATTGTCAACACCCACCGGAGGATGTTGATTGTTTTGGTTGTTGGCCATTTCCTCAACGGTTGAGAAATGAACACGGTTGTTTTGACGGATAATCCTCTCGGGATTTGAAAGTGGTGAAAGAAGAGGTTGAGAAGAAGAACGGGTGTGCATACACCAAAAACAAACACAAAATTAAAACCGAAAACCAAATTTGAAAATGAAGATATTTTTGGATTTTTTTTTTTTTTAAATGAAAAATTAGATTTATTTTCTTTTTGGTGATCGTTGATCAACCGTACTTGTTTCTTTCCAAACAACGCGCAGCGTGGCGGGAGAGAAGAATGGATCTCTCTTCGGTCTGCAATTTAATGTCAAGACCTCCTTAAACCCCGTGTATAGGTTGTAGTAAAGAAATAATCCAAGAAACGTTTAATTTTCCGATCTCTTTTGTTGTTATTTGGAATGGTTTACAACGCCCTCTCGAGAGCGAGGATATTTATTAATGGTATTTTTGAAAACACTTTAGGAAAAGTGTTTTATTTATTTATCTTTTTGTATTTTTGTATTTTTCAAAAACAAATAACTTCCGAGGAAGGATCTTCAAAACACAAAATATGATACGAATCAACGACAACTTTTCAAGCCTTCCCCGGCAACGGCGCCATTTTGATTAAGTCGTTTTCCAAAGGAATATTTGTGAAAATATTTCCCCGAGTCGTTCTCCCAACGAAGGTTTGACGGCGTTTAAATTGATTCGGTGTCGTGAATATGTGAAGTGAATAAGTGAACGTGAAAGATTATTTTGGTATTGTTTAAACTAAAATATGGAAAATTAAAAGCAATCTACGTTATCAAAATAAAATGCACACAAAAAGAAATCAAATAACGCAAATCCCGGGCTAATCCCGAGACTTATAAAACTAATAGTGAAGATATAAACCTAAAATGCAAAGCTAAAAACTCAAGGGACTGAAAATGTAATTTATAAAAACTAATTTTATAAAAGAAAATAAAGAAAACAAGAGTTTATAAAAGTTTAGGGACTAAAAATGTAAAAACTGAAACTTTAAATATTCTCAAACAAAGACATGGACTAACTGGTACTTTTCTGAAACTTGTATAAAACTGAAAACGATTTTAAAAGAAAGATAGGGACTGAATTAGACTAAATTGAAACTAGGGGACTAATTGGTAAAAACTGAAAATTAAAAACGTTTTAGAACTAGAAAACAACCCAGGTTCGATCCTGAGTTACTACAAATTTACTAAACTATATTTTTTTTTCTTCTTTTGAAATTCAATTAACAATTAACAAACACTAATTTTTTGAAGAGAAATGAATTTAAACAAGCTGGAATAAGCTGGAAAACAGCTCGAACACAAAACAGTTAAGTTTTTCACACTCTTTTGAAAACAGTCAAACAAGCTCAAAAATGAGACTCAAATAAGCTAACCAAATAAGCTGAAAATAGAAAACCAAAAGCAGAAACTGATAAACAGCTAGCTTGACTAGCTTTTGCCCCAAAAATCTCACTCTTAACTCAATTAGATAGCTGGAAATAAGCTTATGAACTGGAGCTTGTGACTGAGGTGCAGTGTAGCACTAATGCAGACTAGCAACTTTGAGCTTAAATTTAGATAAGCTAATGAGTTCCAAACTGAGATTTCCTTGTTGATCTAGATTCACAAGCTGGCAAGCTACTAAAATCACCAATCCAAACTTATTTCCAAACACTATTGAATCCTACAAGTGCTCTAGAAATCTATGCTATTTCTGCTTATACTAATTTTTTTTTACTTTTTGATTGTTTTGAAAACTTTGACTAAATCCAACTTTAGGCCTATGAATTAGTTAATCTATGTTCAGTGATCAAGTTTAAGCTTAGAATTCACTTTCACAATCAACCAATGAATCAAATGACCAGTCAAACAAACTTAGTATACTAAAATCACAAGCAGTGAAGTAATTTTCAAGCAACTTTGACTTTTCTATGTAATACTACTGACTTTATGCTAGATTCCTGCTTCTTATACCTTATGTGACAGCAAACAACCAACAATCCTTACTCAATACCAGCCTAGGTACCACTAATCCTCCAATTAATAGCTTGTTCCAATCACAACTTAACTAGAACAATAACACTACCTTTAGCAGATTTGGAACACAAGCAACAAACTAATGATCAACTATAATGCAGAATCAATATTTAAAGTTAATCCAACAGCAAAATGCAATTATCTAACACAGAATCTCAGAATCACATATATTATCAAAACAGAAACTGAAGTGAGGCAGATTCAAACTAAAACTATCAACTAATGATTAAACAAGTTTTACTAATATAAAATCTAACAAATTAACATCAAATAATCAACATCAAACAAAAATCAACTTGACAGCAGCAGAATTAAACTATAAAAATTGAGGTGAAATGTAAATAAGAGAGAACTCACAATGAATCCCCTCAGCTCAACAAAGGGTACTCCTTAAGCTAGCCTATCTTTGGATAGGCCAAACACTTCCAGTACACTGTTTGATCTATCAAATTACCCCAGAATCATCACCATCATGGACCAGTTGACTTTTGTTGACTTTTTGATGATATTTGAGAATCAGACTGATTGAGACCTTACACAAGCTCACTAAAGCTATGGACAGCTAAAATGAACTTTATCTAAATGAAATCAAACTTATTGAAGCCTGTTTTTGAAATTTGAAAAATATTTTTATTTTTTTATGTATTTTCTGAATTTTTATTTTTTTTTAGATTTAGATGAATAACAATAAACTATCAACTAAGATACTGACTGAAATTAATTGCTAGATTATAATAAAACAGTAACAAGCTATTTAAACTAAAATTAAACTAAATAGAGATTAAAAGTAAGATTGAAGAAGCTTGAAATATAAAGAAGTAAACTAAACTTTCATTGATTAAAAACTGGATTACACTATTAAAAGGAGATTACAATTGAGAAATAAAAACGACAGAGTTTCACTACTAAATCCTACACACCGAAATGAGGAGAAATCCTCTTCTATTTATAGAGCTCGAATGAACCTTCTGGGTCTTCCAGCTCATCAATCCGTGTGCTCCTCAGCTCTCTATTCACCCTTAGATCACCCTTGCTCCCTACGTTTCAATCTTGGCCCTAGGATTAGAATGGATGAGGTGGCTCCTCCAATAAGCAAGCCCCACGTGTCCCTGCAGCTGTCAGGTGCTTCCAGAAGCTTTTAATCATTGGGTAATAATTTTAGTACGAGGTAATTTTGGAGGTACAGTAACTAGGGTTCTTGGTAATATTTTGGGGATGAAAAGGTTTGGGCGCGTTTGTGTGAGGGTGTGTGTTTATTTTTATCTTTGACCGGGTGAAGATAATATAAGAGGGGTTTGACTGGGGTATGGTTGGGTCGGGTATGGGTCAAAGAGTAAGGGTTGGGCTGGTTTAGTTTGGTTGTGGGCTGGGGTTGGATTTATAAATCCGGGTAGTATGGTTTGTAGTTTTATTTTGGTTTGGCAAATAAGGACTAATATTGTAATTTCTGAAATCTCGAGGACTAAATCTGCCATTTTCCAAAAGATGATCTAAGGGTGATTTTTGACTTTTTGGCCAAACATGTCTTGCCCGGCATCGACTTTGAGTCCATTCCATATCTCGTGCTCGTTTTCCCGGATTTTCCGTGTCTTTTGTCGTTTTTTCTCGATATTCGTCCCTGCATATACAAAAACACAAAAAACACAATATCTTTTGGCATTTTGGTCGGGTTTTTGGTTATTTTGGTCTTAATTTGGTAAATAAAAGGTATGTGTTTAAGCACATACCACCATGTCATCACAATTTGTCCATGTAAGCAATTTTTATAATTTATTTTATATTTTTTTTAATTAATTTCGGAAATCTCAGCAAATAAAATTCGGATTTAATTAGTTCAAAAAATGCATGTTACTGGATTTGAACCTGGGTCCATTAGACCACAACCAAACATGATAACCACTAGACCATCACATTTTTGTGTTATATCTTGCAAGCGTAAATCTATAAACCAAAAAAAAGAAAGAAAAAAAAAAGCCTAATTATTTACTTTAATGAGAATAACCTGGCCCAACTCATCCCATCTCATTCTACGTAACATTATGCAACCCTAAACAAATCCATTCTCCAACCCTAGAACACAACAACAATGAAGGTATCACGTTTTTATTGAATTTTAGTTATGCGTGTAACTTATTTACGGATTTCTGTGTGTTTTGTGATTTTCTCAGCATATAACAGCGTTAAAAGGAAGTGAGAACTGTGTAAATCTGCTGCTATACTATGGAGCATATCTGAATTCCACATATTCAAAAGGGAACGTTCCTTTATGGGACGCTATTATTGGTGGTTATGATACTGTGGTTGGATATTTGGCAAGTCACGGTGCCACTCTATCATTAGGTAATGTAGGGAAGTTTTCTTGCATAGCAATATTATATATAAACTCTTGGTATTAATGTGTATACATACTAAGTGTTGTTATCATGTTATGTACAAAGAGTTTAAAACATGGTTACAGACTTACATAGTGTGTTTGTATATAATATTGTAATACATTTTAATACAAAGAGTTTATATATGCCTACATTTTAAAAGGTGTAAAATTAGTATCATGTAACTGAACACGTATTAGCCTATTGAAGAAGTAGGCACGTATAAGTTATATTGCTCTTTTGCAGCCCACTTATTTTCACCATGAAGGCACAACTGAACCCTTAATATGTAGATGGTGATATGAATCGAGTCCAAACAGTTGTTTTTGAATTCATACTATTTGGTTTATTTTCAGCTTGAAAGAGCTGTTTGATAATCGTACAATGAACGCACCACCTATTCCATTTGACGAGGATGGAGTTTTATGGAGACTGTTATAACGAAAGTGAAGAAGATTTCAAAACTCCCAAAGTAAGAACATGATGGTGATATGAATCGAGTCCAAACAGTTCCAACCTCGCTGGGACACGACCCGGGAAATACTTGTCCGGTATCACACATATCACAAACGTGAGTTTTTGCAAGTTAGCCTTTTTCCTAAAGGGTTGGTTTGTCTTTATTCACGTGTATCCGTCTGATATTAATTATATATACGTACTTTCAAACGGATCAAAGTGTATCGTCGATGATACATTAAGAAATTTTGCATGAACATAACTACGCAGATTTGTATATTTGTATATACGAAAGAAACAACAAAGTTTATTATTATTATTATTATTATTATTATTATTATTATTATTATTATTATTATTATTATTATAGAGTCAAATGAAAATACACAGTTTTTCTTCTTTTTGAATGTAACATATCAAGCTCGATTTATCTTTTGTCCATTAACAATTACACTAACAAGAATTCTCTTATTTTAACATTCTCATTGCATTATGTATCATGTCAAAACACTGCAGTTGTAAATCGACGATTGAAGTTATTTTTTGAAATGTTTGAATTAAAATTTTGAAATTCACTTATTTAGAGATAAATAAAGGGTGTTTGCAAGTACGTTTAGAGCATTATTTGTTTATGCAAAACAGCCACATCAACTTTTCCCCTTTTCACTTCCCTTTCACGCACACACCCAAAAACACCCTATTCACTAACTCAATCTAAAACCTCACTTTTTGGGGACCTAACATTTTATTTTATTTTTCATTTTATTCAAACCAACTAATTATTCATTAATTAAAACATAAAAGGCATAATTTAGATGAATAATTACATATATTCTTTGTACCCGTTTTTTATGCATAAAGTACTTAAAAAAAAATACACGCCACATACCATTTTTAATCAATAAACACACACCCGCAATTTTTAATTAAAAAAAAATGAAAATTTTACACACCACTCACCCTTTGTCTTCCTCACACACACTCCATAAACGCACACTCTTAAAAAAAAACACAACACAAACACAAACCCATCCATTTTTAATCAATAAAAGAAATGTAAATTTCTCCCATTTGGCGTGAGCCAAATTCTTGGCGAGAGCACCCATCAGTGCAGTGGCACGAGTTGGCGACGGTGCGAGGTTGGCTTGGCGAGGGTGCCTCACTAAAAAAGAAATCAAGTTTTTCTTTTCTTTTTCTTTTTTCTAATCGTTTATGGTTTTAGCAACATAAGACATGTAACATATGACAATTTTTTTAAACACAAATAAACTTTTTTTTGCAGAATATTAAATAATAACTTGAAATTTAAAACCATTATACACATAACAAATGACTCACTTAATATACTACATTGGAAAAATAATTCTAACTAAAATGATTTTTATAGTTGGTTCATTTTAGTTAGAACTATTTTTCCAAGTTGCTTAAACATTTATAAAACAATGGAAAAGTAGTCCTAACTAAGATGCTTTTTATAGTTAAATAAAAAGTTTGAGTGTTAAACTAAAACACCGTCAAAGCTATGCTATTATTACATGATATTTTTTCTAAAGTGAAAAAAACGAAGGTGTATGATTTATCAAATCATTAACTATATATGGACCATCTTACAACATTAGCATGGTCTAAGTTCAGATTAACCAACAAGCCAACAAATATATATAATAAAGGTAAAAGCCAAAAGTAACTAACGTACTATTTCACTAAGCTTATTCATAATCTTAAAAAGGAAAATGGTTTATCTAACGGGTGCCTTCATAACAAGTTTAAGATGACTAACAAAAAAATGTTTAAATTTATTTAATTAGAAACCAGATTTAATTATAATAATTTATAAGTTTAATAAATGTGTATTAAATACAATTTATAATATGAAGAAAAAAAATTAAGTTTAAAAAATGTAGTTTAACCAATGATCTCATGACCCTTAAACAATTCCAAAAGGAAAAAAAAAAAAAAAAAAAAAAAAAAAAAAAAAAAAAAAACTTATTTATCAAAAACCAAAAAGGACGTGAATATGGGTTTTTTTACCCGGTCCATACCGGGTTGATGTTTCAAATAGCCCAAACACTATAAAATTAACAGCACCCCCATATAAGCTTTTTCAGTCTCTTGCAAGTTACATAAACTGATAAACCCTAGGGAAAAAAAATTGAAAAAAATGTCAGACAACATACCCTTTGAAATCCAAATGGAAATCATCAAATGGCTTCCTGTGAAGCCTTTGATTCAGTTCAGGTCCATTTCGAAACCCTGGAAGTCTTTTATTGACAGCTCTGAGTTTATCAAATCTTACGGCGCCCGCCACACGCAGCCACATAGTCATATTCTCTGTTTATCTGGGGGTAGGTTTATTTGTTTAGTTGACGATGATATCGAAACTTTTAAGGTACGACAACAAGAGTTAGCTCCATTTGTTGCGTCTCCTTTGCTTAAACAATATCTTGTTTTTAAGGTTGTTGGTGCGTGCCATGGATTACTGTGTTTGTATGGTTTTCATAAAGGTTATAAAAAAGGGATGGTTGTTATTTGGAACCCTTCTATCGGAAAATCATCTGGTATTGATGTCCCTAGTTATGACCCTCGGGTTAAGTCTCATATTGAGCCTAAATTCGGTTTCGGGGTTTGTCCTGTCACTAAAGATCCTACCGTTGTTAAGCTTGTATGCGCAGCTAACATGCCTTGTCATGTTGAAGTTTTTACATTAAGCTCGGGGGTTTGGAATGTGATCCCAAGTAGCAATTTGCCTCATAAATCATTTTTTTATATGTCATCTCAGGTTGTTATAGATAGGTTTATCTATTGGGTTGCTGAAGAAGAGACTGTTGATGATGATGGTGAAGCTACCACGAAAGATGTGGTTTTGTCATTTGATTTGATTACCATGGAATTTAAAGTGGTAGACCTACCAGATACCTTAACAAACGAGCTAGCTGAAGATGAAGAATTGTTTGTTTCCAAGCTAAGGGAGTCTCTTGTTATGTATGGATCTATCTATGTCGACGGAGCAAAATGTTGTGGTTTATTGGTGATGGAGCATGATTTGTCTTTTAGAAAGCTATTCACAATTGGCGCACCGGTAGATAAAATATTGGGGTTTAAGACGAGTGGTGAAACTATATTTCTAACCCGAAAGGAGGACGAAAGGTTTGCAACAGTTGATGTTTACGACCCCTGCTCACAACAAAGCAAGAATCTTGGGATTTCTGGAGTAGGGAACTTGTCCTTCATGGGCTCTTACAAGGAATCGCTACTTTTGCTTGATCACTCAGATTTACATATTTATTCTCACGATAGTTGATCAAAATGAGAAGGCCACATTTTAAGGTGTGGATTTATAAAGTACAAGTTACCTAAGGACAGAGGGACCTATTCTGTAGCTAAGGTGTGGAAAAATCACTTTCATCTATTTTAGTTTTTTATGGAATCATATGCGATTATAGATACAGTATATGCTACTGCTACTCTTTATTTATTATTATTATTATCATTATTATTTTTTTCTTTTTTCAAAAATATGTGCTTTGTAGCAAGGTTAGTGAAATCGGCATTCTCAAGTTTAATGTGATTTTTATTATTCGATGGATAGTGTTACTTTTGCTCCCTGTCTTTAATCGTTTATTGAGAATGGGGAATGTCCTTTATAGATGTCTTTTTTGCTTGTGTAAAAAAATGATGAACAAGCCTTAGCTTCGTTACATTCTCCTCTCGTTTTGCTTGGGGTTTATATTGAATAATCTGTAAATGCAAACATGAGTTTATCTGCAACATTTGAACGTATGCTTATGTGTGAACAAGAAATGATATCCATGTACACTCAGGATTAGAGGAGTAAAGGCATTAGTAGTGGTTAGGCGATGTTTGGAGAAAGACAGAAAGTCATGAGCTTTTCTTTAAAAAGTATAGTGTTTAGGGTGATAGGATTTAAAAAATATGGATAGTCTAGCATGTTGCTAGGCAAAGTCTACCATGTCCCAAAAGTGTAAAATAACATAGTAGAAAGTAGAAACAAAGCTGCGGCTAACAATGCTTACATCAGTTGGGTACCACTAGGTTGGCTGTTGTGCGAATAAGCTAACATTGCACCAACATTAGACTTCTTACCAGTGTGTTACAAGTACACAGAATAGTGATTTTAGGTTCAAGAGCTTTGATTCATCTCAACCAACTTGTTGTATGCTCAAGTCTCTTAGGAAACATTAATGATTGTAACTGAAGTTCAACAGTTTAACCAATGGGGGTGACCCAGTGGTAAGGGCTTAGCCTCTTAGGACGAAAGTGCCTAGAGGTCTTGGGTTCGAACCCTGGGGAGAAAATTAATCCCCCATTTGCCACGGAGGTTCACCTGCACCGACTCCGGGCTATCCAAAAGGGTAGTCGCCCTGGGATTAGTCGGCTCGCAATGTCGAGTGGGAAACCCAGGTATACCAACAAAAAAAAAAAAAAAAGTTCAACAATTTTTGCTCAGCATAAGTTTTCCCCCACTCTTTCATTTGATTCATATAGAAATTTCTGTGATTCTGGAATGGATATTGTTTTTTGGATACCTTTCAATTACCGAATCAATTTTTTGTTGCACTAGCTGTTTTACCTGGTCTATATGAAGATGTTTTTGGGTTATGGGATTATCCTAACAGTGGTGACCCCGTTGCATCCTTTGTCAAGTAGATGTTTTTGAGTTAAGTTCACGGAAGTCCAAACCGTAATCTACCTCGTAAATTGGTTTACATGGACTTAGGCTGGATGGCAAGAGCTAGTTTTTTTCACCTTACACATCAGCGCCACGTCAGCTTTCTCTCTCCTCTCACTCCCCTTCACCTCACTTCACCATTTACTAGTCAAGGCAAACACATCTTCACCTTTCATTAAAGGGTAAAAGCTATAGAATACCATCCTACTTATAAAAAAGTACCATCTTGAACCATTTACTTTTTTATTGCAGACTTTACCAACGAACTTTCAAATTTTTTTTCGACTTGAACCATTTCGTTAGACCGTTAGAATTCATGTGGCAACGTTAGTCCTATTAGTCAACGAACGTTTGCAAAGTTAGTCCTTTTATACTAACGATGTCAACGAACGTTTGCAAAGTTAGTCCTTTTATACTATAACGATTGTTTTTAATTAACTAAAAATTTGTAAAAAAATTTAAAAAAATTCAAAATTTTTTTAAAAATTCAAAAAATTTACAAAAATTCGAAAAAAATTATAAAATTTCGAAAAAAATTTAAAAAAATTCGAAAAATTTTTAAAAATTCAAAAAATCTATATAAGTTCGAAAAATTTATAAAAATTCGAAAAAAATTTAAAAAAATTCGAAAAATTTATAAAAATTCAAAAAAATTTTAAAAATTCGAAAAATTTATTAAAATTCAAAAAACTTATAAAATTTCGAAAAATTTTTAAAAATTCAAAAAAATTTTAAAAATTCGAAAAATTTTATAAAATTTTCGAAAAATTTCGAACTTCTATAAAACTTTCGAAAAAAAAAATTTCGAAAAATTTTATAAATTTCGAAATTCGAAAAATTTTATAAAAATTTCAAAAATTTTTATAAAATTTTATAAAAATTTCGAAATTCGAAAAGTTTTATAAAATTTTATAAATTTCGAAATTCGAAAAATTTTATAAAAATTTCAAAAAATTTTATAAAATTTTATAAAAATTTCGAAATTTCGAAAATTTTTTTAAAATTTTATAAATTTCGAAATTCGAAAAATTTTATAAAAATTTCAAAAAATTTTATAAAATTTTATAAAAATTTCGAAATTTTTTATAAAATTTTATAAAAGTTTAAAAATTCGAAAATTTTATAAAATTTTATTAAATTTTTATAAAATTTTATAAAATTTTTCGAAATGTTTATAAAATTTTATAAAAATTTTCGAAATTTTTTATAAAATTTTTCGAATTTCGAAATTTTATAAAATTTTATAAAAATTTTTCTAAAATTTTATAAAAATTTTCCAAAAAAAAAATTTTCGAAATTTTTATAAAATTTCGAAAATTTTCGAAAATTTTATAAAATTTTTCGAAAATTTTATAAAATTTTTCGAATTTTTAAGATTTTTTTGAATTTTTAAAAATTTTTCGAAATTTTATAAGTTTTTTGAATTTTTATAAATTTTTCGAATTTTTAAATTTTTTTTGAATTTTTATAAATTTTTTCGAATTTTTATAAATTTTTCGAATTTTTTTAATTTTTTTCGAAATTTTATAAGTTTTTCGAACTTATATAGATTTTTTGAATTTTATAAAATTTTTCGAATTTTTTTAAATTTTTTTCGAAATTTTATAACTTTTTTCGAATTTTTATAAATTTTTTGAATTTTTTTAAATTTTTTTCCATATTTTTAGTTAATTAAAAATAATCGTTAGTATAAAAGGACTAACTTTGCAAACGTTCGTTGACATCGTTAGTATAAAAGGACTAACTTTGCAAACGTTCGTTGACTAATAGGACTAACGTTGCCACATGAATTCTAACGGTCTAACGAAATGGTTCAAGTCGAAAAAAAATTTGAAAGTTCGTTGGTAAAGTCTGCAATAAAAAAGTAAATGGTTCAAGATGGTACTTTTTTGTAAGTAGGATGGTATTCTATAGCTTTTACCCTTCATTAAAATAACAACTTTATACAAATATACCTCACTAAATACCCCACACACACTCACACTCAAAATAAAAAATTAATAAATTTTTACTGATACTTGCTAATACTTGTGGTGATCACATCACCTAGTTTTGTTTTGGAAACTGTGTTCACGCATGAATATAGAAGCAATGCAAGGGAGATAGCGCGTGAGTATTGCAAATGGTGAACCCATCACCTAACCTTGCCTACTGGCCTTAAGTAGCTATATATAGTTGCCAGTTTCCATAGTGTACATTGACAAACCAGGGGACGTTGTTCATTTAAAGGCTCATAGCCCGGTCTCCCCCTTAGCTTCTCTTCCTTTAAGTTGCATATAATCAATAATCAAATACTAGATACGAAAACCACATGAATCAGATTATATACATCTTTATGTTATAGACCCTTATCGGGATCCTTTTCCTCGTATATACACACGACAACCTGTTGTAGTTTCTATACATTTTACTGAATTGCCTCTAGGTCCTGGAAGCCGGCCAACAAAGTTAAACTAAAATCCAAAAGAATATGTCATCTTAATAGATAAGATGTTAAAAGAAAGTGTAATGACTAAAACGTGACAAATGAAAAGGTATGTTTGTGTATCATGTGATAAATCCTTCGAATAAACATGTATATCTATTGCATCTTCTTGAAAGCTTACATTAGGGAAAGAATCAAAAGGAATATCTAACTGCAAGATTCGCATCACTGTGTATGAACTAGTACTAGCTGGAGCTCCTTGCCATTCCGGGGGTCCCACTTAACCTCTACCATAACAAATGATTCATCACGAGTGGACTATCGTTATTATAAGTGAACATCAAGTGTTAGTGTTGTTTAAATATGTATACCTGTTGTGGAAAACCAATCCAACCAGTAAGACCTGCAGAAGCCATGGGGCCTGGGCTTCTATGTCGCAGCCTGTTGAGGTCATTAAATCCTTGGTTTGAGAGTATAGCAGAAACCTTCAATATTTCTAAAAAAGGGAATTTTGTTAATGACCAGAAGAAAGAAATAACATATTTCAAATTAGAGAAACAAAATGAACATGTTGGGTAAAGGGCCAAAATGGGTTCATTTGGCATGAGTCGGGTTGGTTTTTTCATTTACCGGTGGTTTATGAATTCGAAGTACACTGTGGGTGATTTTTAATCCGTTTGTCTTGTTTATTTTTACGATATTATGCTTTGTTGACCCGCCAGAGATGAAACATAACCCGAACAGACCCACGGGTCAGATTAAGACCTTTAATCAAAATCATACCCGAGTAGAATGGAGAGTACATAAACTTCTTACCAGTGTATAGGACACAAATGCATCAATTAGGTATATAGATATGTAGCCTCAAATGCATCAACTCATGAAGTTTGAACAATGTACAACAATTATCACATGAATAAATTCCTTACTCTACACTTTATACTCCATCCAGTCTATCATTCTATAATTCTATTTTTCTTTTTATTCTATTTTTTTCACGTAAAACAAAAAATAGAATATGATTCTCGCTGTCAGAAGAGTCGGCCTATACATTTCAATAATGTTTCAAAAATATACGAGGGTGTGTATGTATAGAAATGGACACATAGTTACGCAAAGATGATGATTCCATTTCGAGCGGATCTTTAGTGTATGCACATGAAAATGTTTGTCTTTTGTAGTGATATGATAGTTTTTTTTTTTTTTTTTTTTTTTTTTGCTTTTTATATATATGTAATATTAGCGCATACTGTGGTTAAAACCTTGGGATCCATGTTTTTGTCTCGCTAACGCCTGGTTTTGGGATGTTTCATGCCACTTGTATTGAATGGTGCTACGCAGCCACTTGGACTGGGACTCTATTCTGAAATTTGAATTTTGCATGGCTAGCTCTCGTAGTTGTTGTATTTTGATATGATCTTCAGACTAGTCCTACAAATGAATATATAAGATCACTCATAGCGGTGACCGAATGGTTCGGTCGGTCCCCAATTTTCACCGCGTTCCCCCTACCTCGATCATAACGAACGCGTCCCCCTCCCCCCCCCCCCCAACACAAAAAATAAAATAAAATAAAATAAAAATTGAAAACTTTGGCCGCTTGGCCGACTGAATGAATTGAGCGTTTTTGTGTGTGAGTGAGTTTTTTTCAAATTTATTTATGTGGGGTATGTTTTTGGTTGTGACTAGTCTAGCTAAGTTGGCTCATACCGAACGCGGGGGGGGGGTCCCCCCCCCCCCCCCCCACCACACAAAAAATAAAAATAAATAAATAAAATAAAATAAAAATTGAAAACTTTGGTCGCTTGGCCGACTGAATGAATTGAGTGTGTTTGTGTGTGTGAGTGAGTGTTTTTTTTTTTTTTTTTTTTTTTAATTTATTTATGTGGGGTATGTTTTTTGTTGTGACTGGTCTAGCTGAGTTGGCTCTGAGGTGGCGGGGCTGTTTGGTCAAGTTTGTGGTCACCACCACTACTAGTCTAAGAATCAGGACATGGATAAGAAAAATGTGCAACAAAGTAACTTTATAGTGAAGAGGTTTACAGTAAGTTTTTTTGGTAAACATTTGACTTTTTGAGGTCGAGTAGACTAAACATTTTTCAGAAATTCCCACGTGTTCTGGAATATTTGTTGATTTATTCAGTGTTAATTTCTTGCGAAAATCATCATCAATTTTTAAAGTTAAAGAAGTTCATTTGACCTCAAAAGTCAAAGTACAAGAAACGATCTATTTGTTTATACAAGTCTTCGTGATTTTATATATGCCAAGAAACATATAAAGTAGTACCTAAGTAGGAATTGCAGGTGTAAACAATGTAGAAAAATGTAGGAAGCTTGTGAAATTCACGCGTCTGACTTTTCAAAAAGGTCAAATGATGAAACTATTAGAGATTGAAGAGAGTAATTTACATAGTAACATACCACTGGTTTGAGCAGCTCTTCAATTATGTCATGTTGTTAGCCTTAAAAGTAATGTTATATTAGGAATTGCAATAGTTATTAAGTACAAGGTCTAGTTTTGCCATTTGTGTAAAGTTAGGCTTGTAGAGTTGTATAAATACCCTCCTAGTGTCAACTAGAAGGGGTGGATGTCTCTTTGTATTCTTGAGGTGTGTGTGGTTTCTCCTCCTTTCTCTCTCTAGAAAACACACACACCTCCCCATTCTTTAACCTAATAATACCATGTTTAATCTTTATTTTGAGCATCCCCGACCTCCTGAACATGTATCTTGATCATTACAATTGGCATCAGAGCTAACCAGGGGCGATTCGTCAGGTTTTGAGGTGTAAAAAGTATTACTGTTCATCAGATTTGTGTGATCGAGCTTGCTTGCCCAAGTTAGGGTATAGTCGAGCAACCTTGTTGATCGAGTAATCGAACTTTCATTTTTCATCAAGTTAGATGAAATGATCGAGCTTCTAGTCGAGTTTCAATCACTTACTTGAATTACTGGTTGTTTCATCGAGTTAGATGAAATGATCGAACTTCTGTGATCGAATTAGTCTTTCACTGAAAACTTGTTGATCGAACTTGTCTTTCACCGAAAAATTTTTTGAGCGAATTTGTTTTTAATCGAAGAACTTTTTTGATCGAACTTGGATTTCGCCGAAGAATTTTTTGATCGAACTAGTTTTTCATTAAAGAACTTGTTTGATCGAACTATCATTTGATCGAACTTTCTTGTTTGATCGAACTAGGATTTCATCGAACTTCTTGTTTGATCGAACTAGGATTTCATCGAACTATCATTTAATCGAACTAGGAGTTCATCGAACTTCTTTTGATCGAACTATCATATGATCGAGAAATTTGTTTGATCGAACAACTTTTATTCATCGAACTATAATTTGATCAAACTTTCTTGTTTGAAGGATTTCATCGAACTTCTTGTTTGATCGAACTATGATTTCATCGAACTATCATTTGATCGAACTAGGATTTCATCGAACTTCTTGTTTGATCGAACATGGATCTCATCGAACTATCACTTGATCGAACTTCTTGTTCAAACTAACATATGATCGAGAAACTTTTCATAATCGAAGCATCTATCTTGATCGAACCAAGTCATCTTGGTCAAACTAGTCGAGCCAAGGAAGTAGTCGAACGAGCAAGAGCACTTGATCCAATATCTAGTCAAACATGTGAAGTTATTCGAGCAACCTTCTAGTCGAATCTTCTCAAGTTCAGTTTATTTGAAGTCTTCTCGTGTGGCACTTGAAGTCTACGGTTTGAATAAGGTGTGAATGATGAAGTTTATAAGCCACTGAGTTGGTATACTGAAAGTTTTCAAGTGAATGTGTGGTTTGCAAGTGATTTGCATGAAACTATATATATGTTTATTACATACTACGTGTGTGACATGAATTGACGTATGTGGCATTCAGTGTGCATGAAACGTAGCATGAATTGATATGTTGGTTGCAAATACTTTGTGAGTATACGTGTGTTACTTTCAAGTTATCTTTTGACGTGGGGAATTTATAGTGCACATGTGTTACTTTCAAAATAATACGTGTCACGTGAAGTTGGTTAATATCATTGCATGGATTTTAATACGTGTCACGTGAAGATATTATTTATCAACTTGAGGCTAGTATCACGTGAAGATATTATTTACCAACTTGAGGCTAATTACCATCAAGTGAAGATATTATTTACTCATCATGTGGTAAATATCAAGTGGCAAATATCAAGTTGGTTAATATTAAGTATCATGTGAAGTTGCGTTTGATGTGTGGTTTTGCTTTTAGAGAAAGGTTTGCTTTTTCGAGCCAAGTTGAATAATATTACTGGTATACATCCTCAAATCCTACCACGTATCGCTTAAACGATCCTGATCAAGATTCACTATCAAATGACAATGGCTAAAGTTTGCAATGAAATGTGACTACGGGGATGATTCGTTATTATTTATTTGGGTTTGAAGTAAGGTTTTATGGACGCGTGTACTTATTTCATCTTCTTTCTTTCTACCATCCCGCGAAGATGACTTGTTTGGGCTTATATTAATGGTGACGAAGACTTGGATATCTAATTACTTTTGTGATTCTTTCTCTCTATACTCACAAAGTAGTTAGGATACGTCAAGAGGTCTTGTACTAATACTTTTGTTAAGGGTATAGGGTACACCGTTCTTAGTCACAAGGATCGTACAAGATTAAGTCACAAATCTGGGTGATTTTACTTCATTCTCAAGTTCGTCATGTTGGGTTATCTTCTCATGTGGTTACTACAAAAGGCCGTTGTTTTTTGATACAGGAGGTTGATAAAGAGTTAGACATCTTAAATGGTATTGTCAGTAGATTAGGTTTATCGACATCTTCTCATTGGCTGATTGGTTTAATGATAAAGTGCTTCCAGTTAATACTTCACGTACACATCATTATGCTGATTCTGATTAATCGTAACCAGCAGGGGAGAGAAATGTGTACATCAAGGACGCACAACAAGTTCATCTGATCGGGCTTAATGATTTATGAAATGATTTGATTTATGTCGGAGATTGGTTGATTCTATGTCTTATCTTCTACTCATCTTATTCTACGTACTTCTACCTTATCCACCTTCACCAATTTCGGGCAACAAAATCAAGATGATCAGTAGTTCAACTTGTTACTTTGATGTTATCATTTCATGTGTACGTTATGGGCTGATTTATCATAGGAAAGATAACTGGGATGTATTTTGTGAGAAGAAGATGTTGATACTCTATTCCCCCAATGGATAATCTTGAAGAAGGTCGAGTCTACAGTCTGTTCTACACGATCCGCTGCGTGTTAGAAGACTAAAGACGGAATGCAGTTAACTATCAAAAGACTTCTTCAGAATCACGGCAGTAATCAGAAAGGTTGTCAGTTTGGGGGAGAGCACTAATTAGGGGAGAGCACTCAGGGCACCCAGAATTAAACCCTAATTAGATTTGCTCACGTTCTTCTGCAAGTAAAGAAATGAAAGCTGAGAAGATTCTGCAAGCTGAACGAAGTAATGAAGTTTGAAGACCATTCTCTACGCTTATGGTTTTATATTTTACTTGTAGGGAACATTGTAAGCAATTCCAGTATAACATCACTTTAGGAAGAGATTGTTAGCCTTAAAAGTAATGTTATATTAGGAATTGCAATAGTTATTAAGTACAAGGTCTAGTTTTGCCATTTGTGTAAAGTTAGGCTTGTAGAGTTGTATAAATACCCTTCTAGTGTCAACTAGGAGGGGTGGATGTCTCTTTGTATTCTTGAGGTGTGTGTGGTTTCTCCTCCTTTCTCTCTCTAGAAAACACACACACCTCCCCATTCTTTAACCTAATAATACCATGTTTAATCTTTATTTTGAGCATCCCCGACCTCCTGAATATGTTTCTTGATCGTTACACATGTGCTTGCCTTAAATTAGCAAGGCTTCCGGTCTTCCCCTTAGCTTCAAAAACCACATGAAATCAGATTAAATAAATCTGTGTTTTAGTATTATAGAACCTTATCGGGATCCTTGATTGACCCTTTTTCTCGTGTATCCTTGGTAGACCCTTTTCCTTGTATATACTAGTATACACACGCCAACCTGTTGTAGCTTTGATACGTTTTAGTGAATTGCCTCTAGGTCCCAGAAGACGGCCAAAAAAGTTAAACCAAAATCCAAAAAAGTATATGCCATCTTAATGAATGAGATGTAGTAAAAAAAATATAATGACTAAAACATGACCGAACAAAAAAAGTATAATGGCTAAAACGTGACAAATGAAATGTATGTTGTTACATTATGTGGAAAAAAAAAATCCTTCGAATAAAGATGTGTTTGCATCTTCCTGAAAGCTGACATTAGGGAAAGAATCAACAGGAATGTCGAACCGCAAGATTCGCATCACTGTGTATGAACTAGGACTAGCTGGAGCTCCTTGCCAGTCCATTGCCATTTCGGAGGCCCCACTTAACCTGTTGTAGCTTTATTACAAGTGTACTATCATTATTATGAGTGTCAATACTAATTTTGTGTAAATAAAACACCTCTTGTGGAAAACCACTCTAGCCATTAAGACCTGCAGAAGCCATGGGGCTCAGGCTTATATGTTGCAGCCCATCGAGCTCACTGAATCCTTGGTTTGACAATATAGCAGAAACCCACAAGATTTCTCTAAAAGCAAGAAAATATAGTTTATGACCAAAAGAAAAGAATGTTTCTTTGAATTAGAGAAACAAAATGGACGGGTTGGGTAACGGGTCAAAATGGGTTCAGTCCAAAAAGAATATTTTTAGCATATGCCGGGCTGACCCTAAACACTTTTTTGTCCAAATTCCTTAATTTATGCTTGTATAAAATAACCATTGTGTCAATTATGAATACAAAATTTCTATAGCTTCAGTAATAATCAAATATGTTTATTAAAGAGGCGTTATGCATTCTAGGTACACTTTAGGCAACTTTGGTTTAAACCCCTGGATTTATATTTTTGTTCACGCCCAGTTTTTGGATGTTTCATGCCACTTGTATTGAATGGTGACACACTACCACTTGGGCCGGGACTCTCTTTTCTGAAATTTGAATTTAGCATAGCTAGCTCTCGTAGTTGCTGTCTTTTGATATAATCTTCGGACCCATCCTGCAAACAAAAGAATACTAACTAAGACATGGATATGAAAAATGTGCAACAAGATAACTTTATAGTGAAGAGGTTCAAAGTAACTTTTTTGACTTTTTGAGGTCAAGTAGACTACTTCAGACTAAAGATTTTCAAAAAAATTCTAGGTGTTCTGGAATATTTTGCTGATTTATTCTACACTGGAGCAGACAGAAGGGGTAGACAAATCGGTGTAAAATTCCTGAGAAAATCATCATCAAAACTAAAGTAAAAGAAGACCATTTGACTTTCAAAAGTAAAAGTACAGAAAATGATCCATATGTTTATACTAGTGTCTGTGCTTTTAGTTTTAATGCGAGCAAACAACTCAAGTAGTACGATAACTAGAAAATAAAGGTGTCAAAAGAACAATAAAAAAAGGTGACATTTGTCACAAGTTTGACTTTTTTTAACAGTCAAATGCTGCAACTAGTAAAGAGTGAAGACGGTAATCTATAGGTAACATACCGCTGGTTTGAGAAGCTCATCGATTATCTCCTGAACTTGCCTCAGCCTTAAATCAACAACGCTTGGTGGTAAATCAGCATCGATTAAGATGTGAAGTTGCTCATTTAAATGTTTATAACCCGGTCTTCCCCTTAGCTTATCATCCTTTAACTGCATATAATATGTAATCCATAATTAGATTCCAAAACCACATGAAATCAGATTTAATTAAATCGGTTTAAGTCCTTGAGCTTGTGAATGAGGTTACTTGTAGCATTGGATTCAACCAAAGGCATTCTATATCTTCACACCCAAGCCAAAGTATCTGGTTTTGGACTTTCAAGGCTTGCACCAATTTTGGACAAGTATAGAGTCTGTCCTTAACTATGTTTCCACCGTTGTTAGAGGAACACCTGCAAGTTTATTTCCACAATTGTTGTTTTTGTTTTTTGCAAGACTAAAACCCTGTTTATGCTTGGGCTAAGGAAACACGATCCTTTGACTCTTAGAGTCAACTGATACTTTTGTTTATTGCAGTTATGCTCTTAAATGGAGCGTACCCGAGTTACTAGAAAGAGTGTACAATGTGACTGTTTGTGCTATCCTTTTAATTGTTGCCCTTTCGAGACATCAGTTGGTTATGGATCCGTAAGGGAGTTCGTAGGTTCAGGTTTGCAAACTTTATTGATTCTTTTTCAGTTAAATTTATGGATATTTAACCCCAAATGCATCAACTAATGAAGTTTGCACAATGTACAACAATATCACATGAGTAAATTTAATAAATCTTATGTTACAAATGCATCAACTAATGAAGTTTGCACAATGTACAACAATATCACCCAGAAACAAGAAAAATGAATCATTCATTACTCTAATTTTTTTTTTCATAAAACAAAAAATCGAATATGATGCTCACTAATCAGAAGAGTCAGCCTATACATTTCAGTTATGTTTCAGAAATATATGAGGGTGTATATGTATAGCGAGTAGGTGCATAGTTATGCAAAGATGTTGGTCCCATTAGGGGCAGATCTAGAAGGGGTTTAGTGTATGCACGTGAAAATGTTTGTCTTTTGTAGTCTTTAGATAATGAAATATCTATATACATACATATATATATATATATATATATATATATATATATATATATATATATATATATATATATATATATATATATATATATATATATATATATATATATATATATATAATATATAACAATATGCGTATGACGTCATCAAATGCCATAATGCCCAGTAAGCGCCCTTAAATGCCCAGTAAGCAGCCATTAATGCCCAGTAAGCAGCCATTAATGCAAAGATGTTGGTCACATCAGGGGTGGATCTAGAAGGGGTTTAGTGTATGCACGTGAAAATGTTTGTCTTTTGTAGTCTTTAGATAATGAAATATATATATATATATATATATATATATATATATATATATATATATATATATATATATATATATATATATATATATATATATATATATATATATATATATATATATATACATATAATATATAACAATATGCGTATGACGTCATCAAATGCCATAATGCCCAGTAAGCGCCCTTAAATGCCCAGTAAGCAGCCATTAATGCCCAGTAAGCAGCCATTAATGCCCAGTCATCATGCCATGTGGCAACATTTCTCCATATTTTTTTATTTTATTTTTTTGTAATTAAAATTCGTATTTAATATTAAAATTCGGAATTTTTTTTTTAAATTTTGCTACTTACAAGGATCGAACCTAGGTTGTTGGTAACATTAACAAGCATCATAACCACTAGACCAACATATTTTTTTGATTACATCTTGCAAACCCAAATCTATAAACAACAGATAAATTAAGAGAATCCCTGCAAGTTAGGTACCCCTAATTAACTATATCCAATATTATCAATATCCACTCCATTCATTATTCATTATACGGAATATTTTTTCTTAAAACCCTAATATCACTCATTCATCTTATTATCACACACAACACCATATTCTTTTTTCTTCTCTGATTTCATGTGCAGGTTGTTAAGAAGATATAGCAATTACAATTACAAAAGGTACGTAAAACATTTATGTATTCTATTATGTTTGTTATTGGGCAACCCAAATATATGATAAAATAAGTTGGGTTGATTGATCGATCTGAGACGACCAGAAATTAGCTCAAGATTCTTCCGAGTCATACTATCACTTCAATTCGATTGATCGAATAACGATGCCTTCACGAAGAAGAACGATTCTTAAAGTCATCGTCCTTGGTGACAGCGGGTCAGTTTCTTTTTATCAGGGTTTTTTAAAATTTTACTTTATTAATTACTGTTACTGGAACTTGATCTCGATGAGTTTGATTAGGTTGTATTTCAAGTTATTAGATTTGATTTGATCTAGGTTTAAGGTTTATTTAATTCATTTGAAACAATTTGATTATAAACTATATAGGCTGTGAGATAGTGAAAGTGATTCTTTTCCTCAAAAAAAGTGAATTTTTAGAGCAACAGAGCTTTTCTAGACATCCTCTCTTTACAAAACAAGGAAGTTGGTTTTTTATATTCTACCCATACTTAGTTAATCACTCTTTTTGAAAGGGCTATTTGAAATGTTTCATCTTTTTGATGAAATCTTGAAGGGCTAAATTTGTTGATTTAGTTGTGGAGGTGATGGAGAATCTGGCATATCTAGCAAATGCTAAAGGCATTGTTTTACATCACTTCACTTCACTCATGGGATTGCCCTTTTTTTTGGACAATAGACACGCTGACCCTGTACACAAACAGCTACTACTCATTTGGAGAACAGACACGCTCACCCTGTACACAAATAGTACTTCTGATACTTAAAAAGGGTTAGTCTTTCTGATATCTCCATCACAAGTTACACAAATTGTCTTTGTTACATGATTTTTCAACTTAACAACATAAAAGGGGATGAATTTAGGATCGACAGTGATTAGCACATTTAGGTCAAAGTTCTGCTAAGATTGTTTACAATAACAAAAAAAGGTAGGTTAATATGTTTCTTTGGTGTAGGTTGAGATCAAGAAGACTGAACCAAAGAAATCTCCAAACTCAGGACCTCATTTATACAATAGGGAACCTAAGAGAGGTGGTTGTAGCATCTTCTTCACGGCAATGCTATTTGTATATGGTCGAATTCTTAGTCAGCGGCTGGTCAATACGGTTTCAACAGACAAGTTTTGGTATAAACTTGTGGGCAACCTTATCAGATATCATATGGCTACCTGTTATTTTTTGTATATAACAGGTTTGTCGTTTCTGTGATTTTAATCTAAAGTTCACATGATTGCTTACATATTTGCATCTTTTGAGTTATAATTGAAGCTTAATCTCTCTTTTATATTGATCCAGGTTTTGTGTGGTTTATTCTTTCACTAAAAAAGAAGATGTACAAGTATCAATTTGGACAATATGCATGGACACATATGATCCTTATTGTGGTTTTCACTCAGTCATCCTTCACAGTTGCCAACATTTTTAAAGGAATTTTCTGGTACTACAACCATGAGCCGTTGAAGGAATTTTCTTGCCTTTATTGTTCTTTTAGGTTTAAAAATATTTTGCATTGTTCTGGCTCATAAGACTTTTTAAATCTAAAGTTGGCAATGGGTACCCATTTGCTTATGAATGGGTTGATTTGGATTGTGTATAATCTCAAATGGGTAAAAAAAAATTCAAAAATGAGGAATGGGTCAAATTGGTCAAGCGGGATGAAAGTGGCCTAAATTCTATTTTTTTGCATACTACCTCCTAATTCATTTTCTAATCCTAATACACATTCTTATATATTTAAATAGACACAAAAGGTTTACAGTTTGACCCAGCCAATTTCTGCAGCCTATCTGAACTTGCACAAGTTTTAAATAGAAGCCAATTGTAATGCAGGTTTCTTCTACCAGCATCACTAATCGTCATCAATGATATTGCTGCCTACATATTTGGTTTCTTCTTTGGAAGAACTCCATTAATCAAGTTATCCCCTAAAAAGACTTGGGAGGGGTTCATTGGAGCTTCGGTTACAACGATCATATCTGCCTTCCTGGTGAGAATTTTTTCTATTAACTTGTGTAATCCATACTAACACAATCGTTTGTGTAAATCAGATGATAAATTATGTTATTACGCTACAGTTTAACAATATACTCCTATTAATTATAAATTTGTGTGATCTTGTATGCAGCTTGCTAATTTTTTTGGTCGCTTCCAATGGTTGACGTGCCCTAGAAAGGTGATATATCTCTATTTTGAGAAGCATACTTTATTACTTTTGGAGAAATAATAATATATTGGGATTCTGATACAGGACCTATCAACTGGTTGGCTTCACTGTGACCCTGATCCTCTATTTAAGCCGGAGAGGTTTGAGTTACCCGGATGGCTTTGTGAATGGGTATCACTAAATCTATTTTTGTTTCATCCTGCTCCATGTTTATGTTATCACCTGGTTTAATTTGGTTGGAGGGAAAAACCTAGGCCTTAAATCTTTAATTTTATACAGACAATAAGCTGCATTTTTTTCAAGGGTTTATTGCACCAGATTATGTAACATCCGGTTCTTGGTTTTAGAGGCTGGGCTATGCATTACACTTTAAATCATAACTGTATCAGGCCAAATTTTATCTGTGGACCTGCATAATAATAATAATGTGGCAGTTTATATTCTTTCACCTCACAAACCACCCTGTCAGTCAGTTTACCACCCCCTTCTTTTTTAATGAAGATGTCTATTTCCTCCTCTTTGATAAACCACTTACACAGCAGAAAGTGAAATATCATTACGAATTAAGAATCCAAAGCCCTCACTCTCTCAGATTTGAATCCCAAAACACAAGTTCCATCTATTCATACTGATCTCCACCAATTTTTTGCATGAAAAAAACTGTAATTGAAGAACATCCTACATTAAATCCAAGATGGTGGTTTATATGGACATTTAACAATTAACACTTTTTACAATCTGGAATATGATCTAATTGGTTACAGTTGTATCCTTATGGCTTCGATGGTTGGCTATCTGATATGGTTTCGTTCATCTCCTTGTAGTCTATCGGATACACCATTCTAATGATTTGAAATGTAATGAGTATATGAATCTTTTTTTTGTGGATCATGTTAAAAGCCTGTATTTTGGACGCATGACTGATAAGGAAGATCAAATTGTCTTTATTTGAGACAATTATAAAAGTGAACGACTTGGCTGATCAGGTTCGTTTCTTTAAAAATAAAGGTATATTTGAGAGCTTAATATGTGGCATATAACTTGGTACAAACCTAGGTAGCTCAGTGTCCCAGTTACTCAAATGTGTTGGTGCACGAACACAATAACGGTGTGTCACTTGCGTGTGAACCAGTGAGTAACCTACGATCGATGTCGTCTATGCAGGGAATTTTTGAATCGTTTGCATGTCACGTTGCTCACGCAGGTATGTTATTATTATAATCTTATGTTTCAGAGTTATTTTGGTAAATTTTATTTGTGACAGTTACCAAATGATTTTTAACCTGCTACAGTGGCATTGCCAAAACCGGCTGTTCTTGAATTTCAGTCGGGGACGGTACGTCCTGTTGCAGTTACTCACGGTTACGGTGAATTGAACACACCTGATGCTAACAATTGCAGTTCTTTCTCATACGAAATGGATTTTGGGGAACCTGTTTCTAGGAATGTTGTTGTTGGATTTCCTTCACAAGGTAAATTTTTTGTATATTTTTCCTTCTGTCTAGATGTTCGGCTACCGTTCATTTTTGTGACTTTCTTAAAACTTTGATAAAATGTTGCAGCAACAACCCGTGAACCGGTGGCATTGGAGTTTCGGTCACGTAGACTTTACAATGCTTCTCAAGGTTAGTTGGAACCAACGTTACTATTCTTTGCTGGATTTATTTATGTAGGTGATACATTTCATGCACGGGAACCACCTTTTGATGAATATACAGTGCCACCGTCTACAACAGGTATGTAGCGTTAACGTTTTTGGTTACTGCACTCTATTGACGATGCTTTATTTATTATATAAAGTTCAATTATACTCAAGAGTATTGTTGGTTATGCTACCGTTTATGCAGGCGATGGTTGAAATGCGTCTACATCGAACGGCTTTGTTTCACGCCAGCCAGCGTCCGCTGCACCACAACGTTCGGGTTGTACGTTCACTGAGATTTTATAATGTGTCTTTGCGGTTAACGTTTTCCATTTTCTATTTTTTTAGTCACTGTTGCCAATAAACACGTTCTTTATTTTCGTATACGATTTATAAGTCTACAACGTCTGAGAAAGCGTCTTTTGGTTATGGGGAAAAAGTGTGTTATGCACACAGGTACTTTTTTTAGGATTTGTGATAGTTTTCAGATGTGGGTGATGACAGCGTGTTATGCACCCGTAAGCGAATTAGTTTTGTCAAGCCTCCAAAAAATATTTTTTTTCGGGGCTGTATGGCTAGCCCACAAAAACATTTAAAGCATCTCAGAAACGGACTGAGCCAGTGTGTAATGCATTGCAGGCATACTTTGGTGGGACCGACTTCATCTAAATTTAACAAAGACCCGTAGTCAGATGGTTGAGATGCTACTCCACCACATGCTGAGGGCAAACCTGCAGTATTGGCCGCCTGCCACTCCACCTCCAGCTCCATAGATATATTATGTACATCAATATCTCCCAGGTACACTAACTTGAATCTCATTTTAGTGCATGGTAAAAAAGTAATGCAAATTAGAACTTTGCTATGGTAGTGCTTACCCGCACATGCTACTAAATAAGCAAGCACCGTTCATTTCAAAACTGAAGTTTTAAATCCTGTTAGTATATAACCTGTAAATACACCTAGGATATGTCACAGTTACCAATTAAAAACGCTCATAAAGTTTTCTTTACTTGAGACAGAAACTCGACACAACAACCTAAAGAGGTCACTAATCTTTGCTTTTAATGAATACAGGTCAACATCTGACAAATACATAGGAAAAAATGCAGCGACGTTTGGTTTCCTATTTTTCGTGAGGTAAATAGCAACAGCCCGTTGATCGGAGGATTTTCGGCATATTTTAGACGGTGTTGATTGTCTTTTGGTTTATATATGTTGCAACCATTGATTCCGATGATAAGCCTTTTGGTATTAATGTCTGTATCAACTAATGCGGCAACATGTTCTTCTCACTATAATTGCCATTCGTCTGAACATTTGGGTGATCCCAGTATGTATACGTAACTTTGTTGTCGGTAGTTGCCAAAACATTGACAGCCCATTGTGAATATGATGTCACTTGATTTAATACCTGAATGACATAAAAAATCTTATTTCGTTCCTAAAGTTTTCTTTTGTTCAATATAATATGTTTATGTTTTTATTGTAGAAATGTTGTATGGTAAACAAAATATAAACAACCCTACTTAAATTAGAATAACACAAATAAACTATATTAAACTGTATTTAAGTACCGCTGTTGTTGATGCATACGATTTTTTTATATTTCTAAACAAACATAAATAAAAAATGCTGATAACAAAAACAATATTTATGAAATCCACATAAAACCCCTCACGTTTACCATCATAGCAAATAAAACACTTAACAAAAACAATAACGCATAAACTTATACATCCTTTTCAGCAATTTTTATTAAGTAAAACAACGTACTACAGAAAATGATACAACAACAATTCGTGGTCCCGTGACGCTGGATTTTCAGTCGCAGACTGTTTTCTGTCCGTGTCAAGGTTATTTCTATGAAACGTTATTGTTGTTTTTTGGGTCAAAAAAATAGTTTGTGGTATCACTGAATATGGTGTTTTATATGTACAGCCGTGCCTTAATACACGTGTTTTAGATTTCTCAAGAGGTGCATCGTTGTTCTTTACGGGAGGTAGACAGCGACTGATTATTATTTTTTAAATACGTTGTAGGTTAAATGTTTTTCTTATTATGTGTCACTTACCAGGACCGTCCAACACGCCCGTGGAGTGTGCTTTTATCTCACGCGGACCGCACGCTGGTGCACCACAACTGCCTGCATTCCCAACAGGTGTGTAACTTACTTGGTTTTATTCTATATAAATCATTTCAACATATCTACAGTATGTATAGGCTAACATTATGGTGCACTTTATTGGTAATTATCTTCCAATGAAGCACATTGAGAAGAAAAAGAAAAACCAACAGAGAAGCTATAAAAGCTTTGAACCTAATATGGAATGAAATGAGCAAGAATGTCACAATTTTTAATTACAACGAGTTTTATAGCATACCAATTCTAGAGGCTGCATGTGTGGATGCTTGCAAGGGGATAGTTTTCTTAACTTGATTAGCTTAACTTAGTTACTTTCTACTATATATGATTGTATATATATATATACACATTCCAACCATTTTTTTACTTCTTTCGCTATAGTAAAATATATGCGAACGATAATTATAAGTCATTTTACGCTATACAAACATATGTCAACGATAATTATAAGTCATGCCCGCCCCAACGGGCGGGCTTATATGCCCGGGAGGGCTTATAAGTCATGCCCGCCCATCGGGCGGGCCATGAAGTCTAGTGTATATATATAGGGGGCTATATATATATATATATATATATATATATATATATATATATATATAGGGGGCTTTATTTTCAGAACCCTCTTAAGTGCGGGAACTGCGAGAACCATCTTTTTACAACTAATAATGCACAATGTACATCATTTAATGCTTCATAGCATTTTGTTATTTTTATTTAATTCAAAATGGTATAATAGTAAAAGACATTTTCATATTACTTTTTTTTTCTTTTTTTAATTCATGTTTTTTATAAATAATAAAATTCAGAATTTTTTTTTATTTTTTTATTTTTTATTTTAGTAAAAGACTTTTTTTTTTTTTTAAAGAAATGTTATTTTCAGAAGTAGTGCATAGGTGTTTTTATGTACTAATTTTTTCATTTTATTTTCCAGATGTAGTGCACAGGTGTTTTTGAATAATTTTAGAACATGCATGTTTTTCAAATAGTAAGGTGCATGTGTTTTTTAGATAATGTAAATTTATAACAAAACAAGAACATAGATGTTACATACAAAATTTAATATCAATTGAAATACAATTAAAAAATAAATTTCTAAAAAGTATAAATACATGAATCTAAGCGATCAATACATGCCTCCACTAATATATATAACGAAAACGGACATATGTGCACACTCATTATTATCAACATTTTTAGAAGTTGGACATATATGCACGCATTCAATAATCATATTTCTTCAAACGCCGCATTGTATCTATGTGTGCATCCACTTCTAGATCTTCATTGCTATCACCATCTTCATTAATCTGATACAAACATGCCCAAAAACAATTAAACCTTAACCAAATAGTGTAAGTAACTTTTTAATCATAATAACTAGCCTTACATATATGCACAATCTAAAACATATATGCATCCATTTAAAACACACATGCACCATTCCAATGAATTTTAAGTTAACTTTAAAACACGTATGCACCTACTTACGTATTTGCACCGACTCAAAATGTGTACTGAATAACATGTATGTTCTATGAAAACCAAAATGTGTACTGAATGACATGTATGTTCTATGAAGAACATACTTAAGTACAAAGAGTCTGCATCATTTCAGTTACAATTAAATAATCATCTTTATGTACCAAGGTTTTATTGAGCAACCCGACCTCGTTTATTTATTGAGTTCAAGCATGATAATGATGTTATTGCAGGATTTTATTATTCTAGGATTACTTATCTTAAAAAGTAGTTTTTCATTAAAAAACCACCAACTTTTTTCAAGTCAATCTCAGTTGTGAATCCTTAAAAAATGGTTGAGTATTGCTTTTTTTTTTGGCAAAGCAAATTAATATATTCATAAAACTTCAACAAAGTTTAAGCAATCAGTACAAAACACTTGAACAAAGATCCAGTTTTCAACTACAAAAGCTAGATTTGAAAGTAGATCCTATCAAATGAGTTTTCTTATATATATTCAATCTTTTTCGATCCGATCTACTAATATATAAAAAAAAACCAACATCTAAACAAATTGGACATAACTGAAATAAGATCAAATTAGTCCTAAACTCACCTCTAAAATGATGAGGAAAGAACAACCTCACTATGACTCCAACCAAAAGAATCCACCTTCCAATATCACTCCTAAATCTTGCAGATCTAAACAAAAACTAAAAAGTAAAATTCGATTTACACATATTAAAGCAAAATATGAACTATAAATAAAAAAGAACTTACAAAATTTGAAGGTAGTGTTGGATCGAAGATTTAATTATCAACTGAACAGGACAAAAAAATGACAGATCTGATAAATGGAGAGAGGCGATTTTAGGTGGTGGTGGCGGTTATGAAGAGAGGCTATGTGAGAGGGAGAAAAAGATATGTGTTTTTGTATTTGACCTAATCTATTATATCTAAATATTCAAGTGCTTAATTTAATGTGGAAGAGTGAATGTGCACAACAAATAGTACGGTACAACCTCCTTCAAGCCATCTCTCATAACTCTTTTCAATACAACCGAGCCTTCAATTCTTAGAAGACTTCTGAGAAGACAAAGGGGTTGCTGTATCAGTTTTATGGCTTTTAGTTTGCTCACAATTATTAGTTAATCTTTAATGTGAACCTTTTCGTATGTTTCTTAAAAACTATAAATAACCCACTACACCTTCACCGAGCATAACCTATCCCACAATCATACCGAACGCAAACACATACCGAAACACAAACACAAACACAGAATATAGGTTGTAGATAGAAAAGTGTTGTTTAGCAACAAGAAAAGCACATACATGATCACATAAACTGTGTTTCCCCACATAGTTTAATCACACCCGCTGGGTCAGATAAATATGCATTTTGCCACTCGAGTTGCATCCACTGATGGCTCAAATGTTCCAGCAACCAGGTCATAATCAAACTACAACCTACACTCAAACCTTAAAAGAAAAATAAAATATAAGATCTCAGCTCATTTTTTTTCGTGGTAATCATAGATACATCAAGACCTTTGAATGTCTAACACACGAAATAAAACACATCATCGATCTATATTTGTGAAGCATATATAGAAGTCACCCGAAACTTAAGTCGGTGATCAATTGGTAATTCCTTGGAGAGGTCAAACACACGAAAAATCATTCATCATCGATCTCTATTAGAAGCCTAGCTTCTTTTGTTCAATATCCGACACATGTTAAAGAATGAACAAGAACAAGTGTGTTCGAATTCATTCTTCACTCTCGGTTTTAATTTAACAAACATAACACAAACAATATCCTACCCGAGACCCAAAAATGGATCTTGAAGTCGTAAATGTCTTACATAACAGAATGGTCACGTTTGTGTATGATTCATGTGTTGATGAAGTCGAAAGGTATAGCTGTGATGTGGACTTGATGAGATTTCATGATCGAATGATGGATATGAGATGTGGATTTGATGATATGTGGAGATGGGTTTGGTATTACTGCTAAGTGGTATGGAGATGAAAAGGGGGCGGGTGAAATGAAATTAGGTTTAAGCAAATGAATATAATTAGGGTTGAGAGTTTTATAACCTGAGATTATAAGTGGATCGGGTTGTTTCACTTATTATTTGATGGACTCGATTTTTTTGTTGTGTTGGACGTTTGAGACAGTTGGGCCAAAACAATACATAAATTATTGGACTGTTATTGTTAATTGGACTTGGGTGTTAAATGACAAAAGTGCTATGGCTGATATTATACGTTAAATTTTTATTAGTTGTGTTCACGACAAAGGGTTGTGTTGATTTGGTATTAATTTCTTTTTTAATTTGGACTTGGGTGTTAATTTCTTTTTTAATTTCATTTTATGTTCGAAACTGAAAGATAAAGAAAATAACAAATCTGTTACTTCTTTTTTCTTTGGTTCGTTATAAAACAACACAACAAATAAAACCTACCGGAGAGCCCATTGGATCTTGAAGCTTTTAAGAGTGCGATCTTGATTCGTATGGAGGAGATAAAGTAGTGATCAAGTACGTTTGGGTTTTATAAAGATGATGGAGATGAGATGAGATGAGATTTGAGAGAAGAAGGTGAAATGATATGGGGGCCGACTAAAAAGGAGTGTGTATTTAGGGTTTGTGAAATGAGATAAGTGAGAGGTATTATTTCTTTTTTGCCAACTTTTCTTTTCTTTATTTATTGTATAACTGCATATTTATTTCTTTTGTTAGTTTGTATACTAATTTTTGAATTTCTTTTACGTTTAACATTTGCGTAATTTTGGATTAGTGGCTTACGGTTTCTTCAACTAAGGTTTATAAAGTGCTTTTAGTTAGTGACTTATTAATCTATATTTCATGTAATCTTTGTTGTTGTTTAAATGCTAATAAAATTTCGGTAGTCTTTTTCATAACGGGTACAATATATAGTAAATCATCGTCGATCTATTAAGTATGATATTTTTTTAGATCATAGTTCTTTTTGTTATTCGAAATATTAAATGACGAACAAAAACAATATAATTTAAATTCATCCTTTGTTTCGATCAAAAAAAAGAAAAAAAAGAATAACCTACCCGAGACCCTCCAAAGGATCTTGAAGCCGTGTACTCGATTGTATTTGTTTTTCATATGATCGGTTATAATGGTAGATGATGATGAGATGGGTTGTAAGTTACGATTTGGATTTTTTTTTTCCTTCCTACAGATGGAGAGCGATAGAGGCGACATGTTTGTGATTAGGGTAAAGTTATGATATGTATGTATTTCATTTGGATATGTATTTGGGGTTGTAAATTTGGGCCTTGGGTGTTAAAGCATGTGTATAAATTAGTCACCCATGTGTACAAATTATATTATCACACCTCTGTTGTCGTTAATAAAATGGGCTGCAGAAGATAGTGTTTTGATCCGCTTCCGATGTTTTAATTTGTGTCAGATACATTGTTCGTTGGACTGTTTGAAACTTTTTAATTATTTTAAGAATTGGCATATAAATGATCTCTAACCATTCAGATAAGATAAATCAGTTTGGTTGTGGCTACTCCTAAAATGATTATATGACCTCTAAATAATTAGAATCAGTTTACATTATATTTCTTTAAAATGACTTAGATTTATATTTGCAAATAATAAATCGAAAAAAGAAAATCATAAGAAATGAGCATAAAACTTTTAACATTTGAGGGCCATAATTTTATGGGTGGTTTTTTTCTATGAAAATTTGATGGGTCCCGACTCAGTTACCGAGCAAGTGGTGTTGTGGTGCAGGAACATTACATATGGTCATCTTTTATCTTATATATTATCACCAATTATTGATTTCTATCCTTTTATTTATTTTATACTTCTATAATTATACGTAATATTTGGTTACAATTTGATGTTTCATTGTCATATCGATAGATACTGAGAATTACGTGCTCTACCAAAATTTTATAGATATAGTATGTAACACCCCCAAATTTTAAACATAGCAGCGGAAGATTTATTTGGGTGTTACTGTGAGGATCGAAAACAAATTCATAGTAAAACAGCCTGAGACGGCATTTTTAATTTACATAGGTCCATAATACAAATTCAGTTACAAAGTGTTACATCAGAGTGATAAGGTTTCTCCAAAGAAACATCAATTTAACTGAATTACAACTTTATTTTACACCATTTATTTAAGATAGGGTGCGCCTGCTCCATGCCTTGCCTTGCTCCTCTAGTTCCCTGAGATACATGCTTAAAAGTCAACATAATGTTGAGTGAAATCATGGAGTTTGTAATTTAAATAGCAGTTCGATTCACAAGTAAGATTGTATTGAAGATACAATCAGTTTAAAAGTTGATATCGCAGTTCATATATTGCCCTAAGTCTCATGACACGCAAACGTTAACAAAGTACCGCATAAACGGAGGTGTCCACCAAATTAATGATGAAAGTTTTGCCCTCGTGTAATAGGTGATTTGCCAATTCCTATTTCTCTCAAATATAATGCATCGCGACTAATACGACTAGCAAAAAGCATTCCGTCACAGTATTAGTGGGATAGGTCGTCAGCCTCTAATAGATCTATTCATTATATTCGCATTCACCGCAGTGATTAATGGCTCATGATAAAAGGGTCTTGTGGCAATATGGTAACTTAGGCATATATCAAGTCAGGTAGCATACAGAAAAATACTTGTGATCTGTTTATAGCATGTATCCCCCTCACAGAGTTTAAAAAGTATAAAGAGTTTTAAAAAGTGAGGCCATGACTCACCTTAAGCGTTACTGGTGATGGTGAAAATAAACTCAGAGGTGATTATAACAACTTCGATATAGAACCTGGTAAATATATAAATAACTGAGAATCTGACTAATTTCTAGTGGTGTGTGTGTATGAATGGTGGATGATGATTAATAAATGATATACAACGATCTAATCGTTGAGAGTGAAGGTGTTATTATATATGATTATGGTGCTCATGCTCTCGTAAGATCATATCTTCAAAGAGTAAATGAATGGATATGAAATATTAACATGAAATATTTCTAACGTTATTAAATATCGAAAATGAACTAATATGCAAATAAAATGCGTAAAAATGCATATGAGATATAAGTGTGGTGCCAAAAATGAAAAATAGAATAAGAATGTCAAGTTATAACAGTTAGTACTTGTTCTTTCCATATTTTACATTTTCTATCCTAACCGTGGTTTGCGTTACGTCGTTAGTCCTTGTCCAGTCCATAGTCCAATAATAATCCCATATTTGTCCATATGTCCACATAAGGCTTGGAGTTCAATGGTATGTCAATTTAGGTCTTCTACAAACTGTTTTCACAGCTTTAGTCCATAAGTTTCTCAGTTTGGCAGTTTTAGTCCTCTAACGTTAAATCGCGTTACATTTTTAGTCCAAAAGTGCAAATAAGGTGGTAAAAAGGTAGGCGACTTTTTGTAAGTTATATTTAAGATTATTAAAGCTTATTTCACTAGCTTATCCGGTTGTTTGCTTATTTCTATTACTAATGGGCCCTTAACGAGCCAAAATTACTAAGTCCATTAACCAAAGTTTATTCTTATTGTTTGAGGTAATTTGGTAGGTCCAAAGGTTTACTTTTACGTTTGGTTTTCATACTGAAAAGCCTCAATAACTTCTTTTTCTCATTTGCTTGTACACGGCTTGATGGGTTTTAAAACCCACTCGCTACTTTTATTTGTTTTCGAAAGTGGTTTGGCGATTCAACTTGGCTGTTTTAAAGGGTTGTTTCTCGCTTGTTTTTACAAGGTTTTTTTTTAAATGAAAAGTGTAGTTAGTTTCGTGGTGTATTAGGTCGTGTAAAGAGAGGACATGGTCGTTAAATTATATAGTGAGATATGAAGTCATTTTGGAGACTTCTTGGGACTGTTTACATACGTATAAAATACTTAGCATGTTTTAGCTTTTCCCCATTTTATTTATAGCGTGACATATAGGGTTTGCATGGAATAAATGTATACATGTTCGAGTAAAATGATGCATGTAAATTAATGAAGTGTCAATATGTAAGATCGAGTGAGAAACATAATAATGCATGGCGTGATATCTTGGTTGTGAAAGTGAGTTGTGAGGTGACTGTCAAGTCTTCACTGTGTAAGTTCGATTATGTACATGATTCAAAATGGGTTGCTGTGTTCTTAACCATAAATGCTATACGTTTAAGTGGGAGAATAATGCATGACTTGATATATTAAACGTGTACTAGTAAGATGTGAATGTGGTTCTTAAACCTTACTTGGTAACATGCAACGTGAGTTTATAACTGTGTGGTGTGTACAAATAAAAATAGATACGTTCGAATGTAGCATGAGATATGCATGTGTGAGTGAGTACGTGAGATATGTATTAAAGAGGAGGCGAGAAGACTTACTACACCTTTGAAAAGGTGGTGGAGAGTCAGTAGTAACCGGATGGAATACGAAGGGGAGACAACCCACTTGCTTCGAACTCTCTCAATCAAAACTAGTGAAGTTCTTTGTTGCGAAGGAGAAGATTTGGGTGAAGGTATAATGATAGTGAAATGGGTGTGAAGGAAGTTGTGTGGTTCGAATGAAACACAAGAAAAGTAGTGAACTCGAAAAGCTTTTATACACCTTGACTCTAACTGGTTCTTGCTTCCACGACAGAAAGTTTTTATTCTATTTAAGGAATGTTTGAGGGTGATAGACAATGATAGGTGGTAGGGAATAGAAGATGACCGAATGAGTAGTTTTTATAGGCAAAATATCTTACATTGACCAATTGACCAATCATGGAGGATACTGTAACTAGGGTACACTTGTATATTGTTATCTTAAATTGAGTGTGAAGTTGAGTATTGGTAGATGGGGTTTTGGACTTTAGTTCTTGTAAGTTTCCTATATTCGGTTTTTAACAATATTGGCACGAGATGGAGCTTTTGAGCTAAAGGTCATGGTTATAGTTCATTTCTCTTTTAGTAGCCTTAACAGGTTTCTAAATATCCTAATATGTTTACAAAAATCGTTGGGCTGTTGTGGTTTGAAGTGATGGTGTTTTGTGGTTTTTAGTTACACGACTTGAGTGGCTATGGGACAATTGGTTTGCTCTTGAATTTCATAGTAATACTTGCTATCCAAATCTAAATGTCACCGTATTAATTATCTAGTAGCTGGTGATCGAAATGATGCATAAATATTCTTATTTCGTGTTTAGTATCTTAGAGTACAAAGGCTGTTTTGGAGGGCTGGTCTTTTCGGATTTATGAATTAACAAGAAGAGTGCATGGGCTTACAATTGGTCTTGGTGTCGTGTGGAGATGATGGGCTGTGGGGTTGTGTGGTGGGCTGAAACAGTAATGGCCCGGTTGGTTTTTGTAATATAGAGTTAGGATTAGTATTAGTGTTTTAGTTAAGTATAATTGAGTGATATTAATTTTAGTTAAGTGTAGTAAAATAACTAGGTGAGTATGATCACTCGTCATTGTGAAAATGTATTGTTGTGTGAGAATTATTATCTCAAGTACGGCGTATACAATATATACATATATATAATGCATCGGGATATTAATAACTAATAATAGAAAAGTTCAAATTTTTCCCAGCAAAAATGGGCTTATTAAATGACAATACAAGGTTATTACTAATCATTACGATTAACTACAAAGGTTTTTCGTGGAATCTTACAGTACTCCTCCCTCATTCGAATTCCGTCCCGGAATTCAAGTCTAAGATGGCTACTAAGAGTGGTTTACGGGAATAGATGTGGATATTTTTCACGAATTTGGTCTTCGCGTTCCCATGTGTACGTTGGTCCCCTCTTGGAGTCCCATTTTACTTTCACAATAGGAATACGGTTTTGCTTGAGCTGCTTAACCTCTCTATCCATTATCTCTACGGGTTCCTCTGTGAATACAAGTTTGTCGTCCAGTTTAATCTCTTTCAGCGGAATGACGAGAGTCTCGTCCGATAGGCACTTCTTAAGTTGGGATACGTGAAATGTAGGGTGTATCCTACTGAGTTCTTCTGGAAGTTCTAACTTATAGGCAACTGGGCCAATCCTCTCGAGGATTTTGAATGGTCCAATGTACCTTGGGTTGAGTTTTCCACGCTTTCCGAAGCGTATCATCCCCTTCCAGGGCGAAACTTTTAGCATAACTCTATCTCCGACTTCAAACTCCATGGGTTTCCTCCTCACATCTGCATAACTCTTTTGTCTGTCACGAGCGGCTTGGAGACGATGTTTGATTTTGAATATTTTCCCTGTCGTGTCGTGGATTAGTTCTGGTCCGGTAAGCTGCATGTCACCAACTTCCGTCCAACAGATGGGTGATCTGCACTTTCTTCCGTAAAGTGCTTCAAAAGGTGCAGCCTTTAGGCTAGCTTGGTAACTATTGTTGTACGAGAATTCAACCAATGGTAAGTGTTTGTCCCAACCTTTTCCGAAGTCAAGTACACATGCTCTAAGCATATCTTCTAAGGTTTGGATTGTCCTTTCACTTTGTCCATCAGTTTGAGGATGGTAGGCGGTGCTCATGTCCAATTGAGTACCGAGGGCTTTCTGTAAGGATTGCCAAAATCCTGAAGTGAATCGACTGTCTCTGTCTGAAATGATAGAGACTGGGACTCCGTGTCGGATTATGATTTCTTTGAAGTACAACTGAGTGAGTGTGTCCAACTCGTCAGTTTCTTTGATAGGCAGAAAATGAGCTGATTTGGTTAAACGGTCGACGATAACCCAAATGGTGTCATATCCGGTCGACGTTCTTGGTAACTTGGTAATAAAATCCATAGTGATTCTTTCCCATTTCCAGACTGGTATTTCGGGTTGTACAAGTAGTCCAGATGGTTTCTGACTTTCGGCTTTGACCCTTGAACAAGTCAAACACTTCCCAACATATGTTGCAATGTCGGCTTTCATGTTTGGCCACCAGTAAAGTTGCTTGAGGTCTTGGTACATTTTGTTGGATCAGGGATGAATGGAATATTTAGACTTGTGAGATTCATGCATGATAAAATCTCGAATACCTCCATAGAGAGGAATCCAGTATCTTTTCTTGAATCATAACATTCCATCGGCTCGTCGTATGAATCCGTTCTCGCTTTCTAGCATGCCCTTAATTTTCTCATGAGCTCGATTTTCTTCCTGAAGAGCTTCCGATTGGGCTATGAGAATTTGAGATGGGAGTGGTGAATAAATTGTCATTTCTAACGATCGAACTCTAAGAGGTTTGATCCTCTCTTTTCTGCTCAATGCGTCAGCCACGACATTCGCTTTACCGGGGTGGTAGCGAATTTCACAATCGTAGTCGTTGAGTAGTTCCAACCATCGGCGCTGTCTCATGTTCAGCTCCTTCTGATCTAGTATGTGTTGAAGACTTTTGTGATCGGTGAATACCGTTCACTTTGTACCATAAAGATAATGTCTCCACATTTTAAGAGCGAATACTACTGCTCCTAATTCCAGGTCATGAGTGGTATAATTTTCCTCATTCTTCTTGAGTTGTCGAGAAGCGTAAGCGATGACTTTGTTCCTTTGCATTAGTACTGCACCTAAACCATGATGTGATGCATCACAGTATACTACAAAGTCGTCGCTCCCGTCTGGTAGTGCTAGAATTGGTGCTTCACAGAGTTTTTGTTTTAGGAGTTGAAATGCTGATTCTTGTTTCTCTCCCCAGATATATTTCTTGTTTTTCTGAGTGAGTTCTGTCAAAGGTTTTGCGATTTTGGAAAAACCCTCTATAAACCTTCGATAATAACCAGCGAGTCCTAAAAATTGTCGAATTTCAGTGGGAGTGGTGGACGAAGCCCAACCCTTGACTGCTTCGATCTTGGCGGGGTCAACGTGAATACCTTGACTGTTGATGATGTGACCTAAGAATTGAACGGTGGATATCCAAAAATCACATTTGGAAAATTTCGCATACAGTTTTTCTTGCTTGAGTAAACCCAAAATGGTTCTCAAGTGTTCAGCATGCTCTTTTTCGTTACGTGAGTAGATCAAAATGTCGTCGATGAATACGATTACGAACTTGTCCAGATATGGCTTACATACGCGGTTCATTAGATCCATGAACACTGCTGGTGCGTTGGTAAGACCAAATGGCATTACGCGGAATTCGTAATGTCCGTATCGTGTTCGGAAGGCTGTTTTGGGAACGTCTTCTTCTCTGACTCTTAATTGGTGGTATCCCGATCTTAGATCGATTTTTGAGTAAACACTCGATCCTTGTAGTTGGTCAAATAGATCGTCAATTCTTGGTAATGGGTATCGATTTTTCACTGTGAGTTTGTTCAACTCTCTATAATCGATGCACATTCGGAATGTTCCGTCTTTCTTTTTGACAAACAGGACTGGTGCTCCCCAAGGTGATGAGCTGGGTTGGATGAATCCTTTATCTGACAGTTCTTTTAACTGCTCAGATAATTCCTTCATTTCGGAAGGGGCTAATCGATATGGTGCTTTTGCAACGGGTGCTGCTCCAGGCACTAACTCGATTCGAAATTCTACTTGCCGGATTGGTGGGATACCTAGCAAGTCTTCAGGGAATACTTCTGCAAACTCATTTACAACTGGCACTTCTTCCAGTCGTTTTTCTTTTTCTTTCGATTTATCTTCCGTTACTTGGACCAAAAATGCGTGACATCCTTTGTTTATGTATTTCACCGTTTTGATGTACGAGATGATATTGAGTTGGGTTTTATAGTGGTCACAACGAACGGTAAGCGTTTCATTGTCTATGGGGATTTGGATAACTTTTTCATCGCAGATGATTCGGGCACGATGTTTGGATAACCAATCCATGCCCACAATTGCGTCAAAGCTTCCAAGTTGGATGGGCATGAGATCGATTGGAAATGTTTTGTTTTGGAGGGTTAAGGTGCAGTTTTCGAGTACGGTGTTGGTGTTTAACAGTTTTCCGTCGGCTATTTCAATTTCATACGAGGTATCTAATTCTACAGGCGCTATATTAAGTAATAAAGCAAATGAAGTAGATACAAAGCTTCTATCGGCTCCAGAATCAAATAATATTTTAGCACTATGTTGATTCAGTAAGAAAGTACCCGTGGTGACGTTGGGATTTTGTGGTGCGTTTCCATCTCCCAGTAAGTAGGCCCTCCCGCGGGTAACATTGTTGGGGTTCCTGGGGCAATGACTCTTATAATGACCCGCCTCACCACAACCGTGGCACTTCACTGCTATTGGGTGTGCGTTTGCCCCTGTGGCCCTGCAGTCCTTGGTTATATGGCCTATTTTTTGGCAATTTCCGCAAACAGCGATGCAGGGTCCGACATGATGCAACTTGCACTTGTTACACTGGGGTTTTGTCCCAGCATACATTTTTCCTTCAGCAGGTGTAGCCACATAAGCCCTAGCGGCTTCCTGTCTGCGGTTTTGTTGTTGATGTCTATCGTTTCTGCTTTGCTGGTAGTCTCTGTTGCGGTTGCTTCGATCATTGTTGCGGTAGCTCCTGTTGTGACTGTAATAACTGTTGCTGTTCCGGTTGCTGCTGTCATGGTTATCATGGTTTCTCTTTTGTCCAATGACTGTGGAGTTAGAACCTCGTTTAAGCACTCGACTCATCATTCGCTGAGCAAATACGAATGCGGCTTCGAGAGTTTGTGGGTGCGATGCAGTGACGTCTCCCTCAATACTTGAAGGTAGTCCTTCCACATATTTTTCCAACGTCTTTTCCAAGTCAGGTACCATGTGTGGACACAGAAGAGATAACTCTTGAAATTTTTGGTTGTACGCACTGACATCATTGTTTTTCACCACTAACTGGTGAAATTCATCTTCAAGCTTTCTGACCTCGGTACGGGGACAGTACTTTTTCAGCATTTTATTCTTCAATTCGGTCCAGGAGATTTGAAATGCTGCTTCAGTACCCATTATTTTGACAGTAGCATTCCACCAAGATAGTGCATTTCCCCTTAAGGTTCCAGTGGCAAAAGTGACCTTGTTATTCTCTGCGCAGTTGCTTCTCATGAATACTGTTTCCATGCATTCAAACCACTGTGCTAATTCCGTCACTCCTTCTACGCCTCTGTAGGTGGCTGGTTGGCAACTTACGAATTCCTTGTAAGTGCATTTACGTGGTGTAGATGCCTCACTTTCAGTTGTTTCTCCCATAGTATTGCTTGAGCGGTTTGCTGCATCGGCCTCGCGTGCTGCGGCGATGCCATCATCAATCATTCTTCGAACCTCCTCAAGCGTCAGTGCTACGGTAGGGTTGGTAGTTTCGTTTTCGCTATGTACCATTTTCTATTAATGTCACAAGAATACAGATTTAGAATTTGGATAGAATAGCTGAGTCTATGCACAATGTAATCATGGTGTGAAATGGTTGTTAAATTGAATATTTTCCACAATTACAATGCCTCTTTAATTTATCCATTTACGGATATGAGATTGTTAAGGAACAATCGATTTAATCATACAACTGAAGTTTATCAATTTTCCCCACACATCACCATATTATATGTGTTCAGGTTTTTACAATATTTACACAATTAGAGAATCATAATAATAACAGGTAACATCACGACATGTCTGGATACAATTACAATTCATACGAACAACCATAATACATAAGTTAACAGATATATAGTACATTACTACCAACATTACAACATTAATAACTTGATCAGTTGAGTTATACAACAAAACGATACAAGAGTCTTTATTAATTGCCACATGCGGCAGACTACAATGTCTCAAACTATACAACATGCTAACTATGTCTACTGCTCAGGTCTATCCGTACGCCTCGTGAGCTCTGAGATCTGGTCTCTGAGTCTCTGTATCTCAGCCTGATGCTCCATCTGTATGTATCCTATGAGTCTCTCCAATGTGTCGGCTCTACGCTGTGCCAGGTGAGCCTCCCAAGCTAAGTCCTGTCCCTCTCTACGTATGGATATCGCGTGGGAACGGGTATCTGCCAAGTCTGTCTGCATCTGTCTCAAGCACTGCTGTACCACTGCTCTGTTGGAAGCCAACCTATGCAGAGTATCACTGATAGTCCCTGGGGAATCCAATGGCACATGGTCGATCATCCGAAGAAGTGAATCAATCTGCTCTCCGTGACTCTCGAGTCGTGTCACCACTGTAGATGGTATAAGGGTGTGGGTGACTACTGGTCTAAATCCTTCCCAAGCATCATGTGTCTGAGCTGGGGGAGTGAAACCAGGAGGGTAAGGCAGTGATGGTGAGGATGGGTGTATCTGGTCTAATATGCGAGGTCTACTCGATGAAGGAATATCCTCTGCAGGAATCGGATCCCGCTGTCGAGGTGGTAGTGGATATGTCTGGGTATGTATGTCAAGCAAATGGTCAGGTGGTAATGGTGGTGCAACATGATGGGGCTCGGGTAAATCATCAGCAGGGAGCCATTGCTGACTCTCATAGTACAAGTCGTCAGGGGGTGGTATATAGAAAGGAGAGTAGGTGTCATAAACAAAATGTGGTGGTAACGTAGGTGCTGGCAAAGCTGGCACATGGGGGTCCTCTAATAAAGGTATGGCGGCGGCTCCACCCTCCACAAAGGGCTCGATCGCGTCAGGCACAACCTCTGGTGCTACAGTACCAGGAAGTATGGGGGACGTGACTGATGCTAGTGATCCCTCGGAGTCCGGCTCCGATGATACACTAAAGTGGGTAATGAATGACATGGTACTGTAATAATCCATATATGGTGAAATAAGTAATTACTAACATCAAGTGGTGTAAGATAAGCATGAAATGATCTAGTTGTGTACAGTAACTATCAAGTATGCAGAAGCTTATATAAGATAATCCTAATGTGCAACATACCGGGTGCGGCAGCAAGCAGGCATGGAGGGCTTAAGGTAATATGGTGTATAATTAATTTGTTTGAAAAATGTAGTTATAGTCCAACGTTTGAAAACATTTGGTTCTCTATAACCGAAGCTCTGATGCCAATCTGTAACACCCCCAAATTTTAAACATAGCAGCGGAAGATTTATTTGGGTGTTACTGTGAGGATCAAAAACAAATTCATAGTAAAACAGCCTGAGACGGCATTTTTAATTTACATAGGTCCATAATACAAATTCAGTTACAAAGTGTTACATCAGAGTGATAAGGTTTCTCCAAAGAAACATCAATTTAACTGAATTACAACTTTATTTTACACCATTTATTTAAGATAGGGTGCGCCTGCTCCATGCCTTGCCTTGCTCCTCTAGTTCCCTGAGATACATGCTTAAAAGTCAACATAATGTTGAGTGAAATCATGGAGTTTGTAATTTAAATAGCAGTTCGATTCACAAGTAAGATTGTATTGAAGATACAATCAGTTTAAAAGTTGATATCGCAGTTCATATATTGCCCTAAGTCTCATGACACGCAAACGTTAACAAAGTACCGCATAAACGGAGGTGTCCACCAAATTAATGATGAAAGTTTTGCCCTCGTGTAATAGGTGATTTGCCAATTCCTATTTCTCTCAAATATAATGCATCGCGACTAATACGACTAGCAAAAAGTATTCCGTCACAGTATTAGTGGGATAGGTCGTCAGCCTCTAATAGATCTATTCATTATATTCGCGTTCACCGCAGTGATTAATGGCTCATGATAAAAGGGTCTTGTGGCAATATGGTAACTTAGGCATATATCAAGTCAGGTAGCATACAGAAAAATACTTGTGATCTGTTTATAGCATGTATCCCCCTCACAGAGTTTAAAAAGTATAAAGAGTTTTAAAAAGTGAGGCCATGACTCACCTTAAGCGTTACTGGTGATGGTGAAAATAAACTCAGAGGTGATTATAACAACTTCGATATAGAACCTGGTAAATATATAAATAACTGAGAATCTGACTAATTTCTAGTGGTGTGTGTGTATGAATGGTGGATGATGATTAATAAATGATATACAACGATCTAATCGTTGAGAGTGAAGGTGTTATTATATATGATTATGGTGCTCATGCTCTCGTAAGATCATATCTTCAAAGAGTAAATGAATGGATTATGAATATTAACATGAAATATTTCTAACGTTATTAAATATCGAAAATGAACTAATATGCAAATAAAATGCGTAAAAATGCATATGAGATATAAGTGTGGTGCCAAAAATGAAAAATAGAATAAGAATGTCAAGTTATAACAGTTAGTACTTGTTCTTTCCATATTTTACATTTTCTATCCTAACCGTGGTTTGCGTTACGTCGTTAGTCCTTGTCCAGTCCATAGTCCAATAATAGTCCCATATTTGTCCATATGTCCACATAAGGCTTGGAGTTCAATGGTATGTCAATTTAGGTCTTCTACAAACTGTTTTCACAGCTTCAGTCCATAAGTTTCTTAGTTTGGCAGTTTTAGTCCTCTAACGTTAAATCGCGTTACATTTTTAGTCCAAAAGTGCAAATAAGGTGGTAAAAAGGTAGGCGACTTTTTGTAAGTTATATTTAAGATTATTAAAGCTTATTTCACTAGCTTATCCGGTTGTTTGCTTATTTCTATTACTAATGGGCCCTTAACGAGCCAAAATTACTAAGTCCATTAACCAAAGTTTATTCTTATTGTTTGAGGTAATTTGGTAGGTCCAAAGGTTTACTTTTACGTTTGGTTTTCATACTGAAAAGCCTCAATAACTTCTTTTTCTCATTTTCTTGTACGCGGCTTGATGGGTTTTAAAACCCACTCGCTACTTTTATTTGTTTTCGAAAGTGGTTTGGCGATTCAACTTGGCTGTTTTAAAGGGTTGTTTCTCGCTTGTTTTTACAAGGTTTTTTTTAAATGAAAAGTGTAGTTAGTTTCGTGGTGTATTAGGTCGTGTAAAGAGAGGACATGGTCGTTAAATTATATAGTGAGATATGAAGTCATTTTGGAGACTTCTTGGGACTGTTTACATACGTATAAAATACTTAGCATGTTTTAGCTTTTCCCCATTTTATTTATAGCGTGACATATAGGGTTTGCATGGAATAAATGTATACATGTTCGAGTAAAATGATGCATGTAAATTAATGAAGTGTCAATATGTAAGATCGAGTGAGAAACATAATAATGCATGGCGTGATATCTTGGTTGTGAAAGTGAGTTGTGAGGTGACTGTCAAGTCTTCACTGTGTAAGTTCGATTATGTACATGATTCAAAATGGGTTGCTGTGTTCTTAACCATAAATGCTATACGTTTAAGTGGGAGAATAATGCATGACTTGATATATTAAACGTGTACTAGTAAGATGTGAATGTGGTTCTTAAACCTTACTTGGTAACATGCAACGTGAGTTTATAATTGTGTGGTGTGTACAAATAAAAATAGATACGTTCGAATGTAGCATGAGATATGCATGTGTGAGTGAGTACGTGAGATATGTATTAAAGAGGAGGCGAGAAGACTTACTACACCTTTGAAAAGGTGGTGGAGAGTCAGTAGTAACCGGATGGAATACGAAGGGGAGACAACCACTTGCTTCGAACTCTCTCAATCAAAACTAGTGAAGTTCTTTGTTGCGAAGGAGAAGATTTGGGTGAAGGTATAATGATAGTGAAATGGGTGTGAAGGAAGTTGTGTGGTTCGAATGAAACACAAGAAAAGTAGTGAACTCGAAAAGCTTTTATACACCTTGACTCCAACTGGTTCTTGCTTCCACGACAGAAAGTTTTTATTCTATTTAAGGAATGTTTGAGGGTGATAGACAATGATAGGTGGTAGGGAATAGAAGATGACCGAATGAGTAGTTTTTATAGGCAAAATATCTTACATTGACCAATTGACCAATCATGGAGGATACTGTAACTAGGGGACACTTGTATATTGTTATCTTAAATTGAGTGTGAAGTTGAGTATTGGTAGATGGGGTTTTGGACTTTAGTTCTTGTAAGTTTCCTATATTCGGTTTTTAACAATATTGGCACGAGATGGAGCTTTTGAGCTAAAGGTCATGGTTATAGTTCATTTCTCTTTTAGTAGCCTTAACAGGTTTCTAAATATCCTAATATGTTTGCAAAAATCGTTGGGCTGTTGTGGTTTGAAGTGATGGTGTTTTGTGGTTTTTAGTTACACGACTTGAGTGGCTATGGGACAATTGGTTTGCTCTTGAATTTCATAGTAATACTTGCTATCCAAATCTAAATGTCACCGTATTAATTATCTAGTAGCTGGTGATCGAAATGATGCATAAATATTCTTATTTCGTGTTTAGTATCTTAGAGTACAAAGGCTGTTTTGGAGGGCTGGTCTTTTCGGATTTATGAATTAACAAGAAGAGTGCATGGGCTTACAATTGGTCTTGGTGTCGTGTGGAGATGATGGGCTGTGGGGTTGTGTGGTGGGCTGAAACAGTAATGGCCCGGTTGGTTTTTGTAATATAGAGTTAGGATTAGTATTAGTGTTTTAGTTAAGTATAATTGAGTGATATTAATTTTAGTTAAGTGTAGTAAAATAACTAGGTGAGTATGATCACTCGTCATTGTGAAAATGTATTGTTGTGCGAGAATTATTATCTCAAGTACGGCGTATACAATATATACATATATATAATGCATCGGGATATTAATAACTAATAATAGAAAAGTTCAAATTTTTCCCAGCAAAAATGGGCTTATTAAATGACAATACAAGGTTATTACTAATCATTACGATTAACTACAAAGGTTTTTCGTGGAATCTTACATAGTAAGCGGCTAAGTAGTTTAGTTTTACCATAAAAGAAGTTCGAAAAATAAGTGAAGCACATTATCAGAAGTTCAGAATATACCATTTATAAAACGTAGCAAAGCCAAACTACCTAAAGAAAAAAGCCTCATTTATATATAACACCTTGCAAACAATCTATTCACATGTACTCTTTTAAAGTGAAAAATGGTAAATATACTTAAAAATTAACAAAATCCTACCGAGGCAGCCCAAGTTATACATTGTTGAATATTTTAGACTCGCCATCACGTTAACAACTCAGCAATTAACTCAAACATTAAGCTATGAACACTTAATTTAAAGTAATTAGTTTAAATAGTGTAAACCTAAGGAGTACCAACCATTAAGCTATGAACACTTAGACACAATTGGTGCAACGCACGGGCTTGACAACGCCTCGTCCTATTAATAATTCCAGGCACTTTTTTAGGGTGAATAGGAAATACCAAGATTACCCTTTTACATTTACAATTAATTGCTTACTCTTTTGCTTAATTACATTAATTGCACAATTCATTATAGCCATTGATCAAACAATCTAACGGTTCAAAGTGAGTTCTCGCAGTTCCCGCACTTAACAGGGTTCTGAAAATAAAGTTACACTATATATATATATATATATATATATATATATATATATATATATATATATATATATATATATATATATATATATATATATATATATATATATATTTATTTATTTATTTATTTATTTATTTCTTTTTTGTGTAATATAAGTGAGTTCTCGCAGTTCCCGCACTTAACAGGGTTCTGAAAATAAAGTTACACTATATATATATATTTATTTATTTATTTATTTATTTTTCTTTTTTGTGTAATATAAGTGCATACAGTGGTTAAAACCCCTGGATTCATGTTTTTGTCAACCTCCGGTTTTTGGACGTTTCATGCCACTTGTGTTAAATGGTGAGACACTACCACTTGGGCCGGGACTCTTCTCTGAAATTTGAGTTTAGCATAGCTAGCTCTTGTAGCTGCTGTCGTTTGATATAATCTTCAGACTCTTCCTGCAAAATAAACAACGATGAGGACACGGATAAGAAAATTGTGCAACAAACTAAGTTTATAGTGAAGAGGTTCACAGAAATAAACATTTGACTTTTTGAGGTCAAGTTGACTAGTTTTCAGACTCAAGATTTTCCAGAAATTTCTATATGTTCTGGAAAATTTTGTTGATTTTTCGAAAATTTAAAGCAAAAAGAAGAGGTAGAAAGATATCCGTGTTAATTTCTTGAGAGAATCATCATCAATTTTGAAGTTAAAGAAGTCCATATGATTTCAAAAGTCAAAGTACAGCAAATGATCTATTGGTTTATACTAGTGTTCGTGCTATGATTTTTAATGTGACGAAATACATCACAGAACACTATTTGTCATAGTCGAAATTCTATATTTTAGAACATTGCATCTAAATGCCAATAAAAGAAGGGAAAAAAAAAACGCAAATATAATCAACAGTTATTTCTTGGGTTTAGTGTTCTATATAATATGGTCTGTGCTAAATAGGACTCAATGACGCAGGTCTTGTTCACGGGTGAGAAAGTAGCTAATAGAATGGGTAAGACGAGAAAAAAATAGGATGCACAACAACAGGCTGCTGAGAATGCCCTTCTTAGCTTGGCTGGTAAGAATTTAATTTGATCTATAAAATACATGATTATTAATGCTTTCCTTCGCTTATTTCATACCTTCACTAGACGAATCGGCGCTATATGAGGTCCAGGTGATAATTAATTTATTCCTGTTCTCGTGTTATTACAGATGAATATGTAACATGCATCATCTCCCGGGCTGAAACTATAAACAAAGATCATGATAACCACTCTGTTGAAATGGAAAATGAATTTCTATGGGAAACTGATTAAGATAAAGGTATCGAGAACTCCTCCCGGGCTGAAAGTATATATGGCCAAGGTGTGTTAACTGCGTATGAAACCTTAACAATGGTGGGGTCACTAGTAAGAGGACAAATCCCGAAACCATAAACAGTCCAAATATATGTCTGAGGGTCAAAAACAGGGACAGTTGCAATACTAAATGATTCTAGGATAGAAGGGTTCCAAATAACGACAATACTTTTATTATAAGAAAACAAACATAGTAATCTATAACACGCACTAACGACGTACGAAACACTATATTGTTTAAGCAAAGGAGACATAAACACTCTTGTTGTTGTACCTTAAAAGTTTCATTCTTATCATCTTCTACTAAACGAATGCACTTTATCTCATCCGCTACATAATGAACCTTGTACATTAGCATAAAACTATGTGGCTGCGTGTTGCGGGCGCTTGATAAACTGAGAGCTGTCGAGAAAAGACTTCCATGGTTTGGAAACGGACCTGAATGGAATAAAGGTCCGTTTCGAAACCATGGAAGTATTTTATCGACATCATAAACTTTTTAATCCATTGATAAACTTTTTATATTAACTTTTGAAATAGGTTGAATTAGTGAAAACTGTTATTGGAGAGGATGTGATTTTTGGATCTGGGTTGTATGGTGGTGTGAGTGTGTGCAGTGGCGAAGCTAGAATGGATTCAGTGGGGGTCGGGATCTAATATACCGAAATTTCACAATTAAAATGGGGGGGTCGAAACCGAATATACCAAAATTTTTCTACACGAAAACTATATACCCCCTACATCGCAAAAAAAATTTCGGGGGGTCGGGCGCCCCCCCCCCCCTATGTAGCTGCGCCCTTGAGTGTGTGTGTGTTGACTTATTGAAATGTAGTATTGATTGGGGAGTTTCAGAGTTTTGGTGCTGTTTGGTTTAGGTGCATGGGTATAAGGGTATCAGTTTGAAAGTCATTACAACTGTTTGGTATACATGTATGACTTTCATATTTTGGATTCAAACATTTATATATGTCATACTCCATTCCACTCTAATAGATAAAATTTGTCATGCAAACACATATACGGAGTAATAATGGATTAAGAAAATGCATTTAGAAACATGGACGGGTTCAGAGTTATTAAATACTGATGAGAATTATAAATTGTAGTCATGTTGATGAATTGAAAAAGAAAGATGTAAAATGTGCATTACCTGGGTTGTAGCATAAAAAGATTGAATAGTCAAACATCTGACCAATAGTAAATGAACTGATTAATAATGGATTAAGAAAATGCATTTAGAAACATGAACAGGTTCAGAGTAATAATGAATTAGTGAAAACTGAAAAGTTGTTATTGGAGAAGATGTGATATTTGGATTTGGGTTGTATGGTGGTGGTGGTGGTGTGTGTTGACTTATTGAAATGTGGTATTGATGGGAGAGTTACACACTTTTAGTTAAACTAGGCGAGTACCCGTGCATAGCAACGGAATTTTCTAGCGGCAAACAACTATGGTTGTGATAAAACATGAAATAACCAAAATGCATAGCGACGGATATCTAGCGGCAAACAAATATAAGTGTTTCGTATAACGTTTATACATAAAACGTGAAATAATCAAAATGTAATTGCAAAAGATTGTAACATGCGATAATTCAACTAAAAAAAATCTTAAAATGTTTCAAAGAACATATAAAAACATTAAATCAAACTGAAAATAAAACATTACATCAGTTATAAGATAAGATAACTAACAATGCACATTATTTGTCATGTAAAACTTCTCAATACATGACATTAAAGGTGTAGACTCCTTCTTGACCGAAATCTTGGACTGGCTTCACTAATAACTTTGTGGTCCTACGTGATATCCCTTTAAACAACGCAACATAAAGCTAGCCATGTGAGAAAACCATCAACGGTATAATACGGATCCCATGTCTACAAATTTAGATAAGTGAGGTGAGATATGTATACTTATTACTATGGCATATTTTTGGACATGGTTACATGTATAGTCGATTGTAAAATAGTAACGATATATAAACATGACGAATGTAGTATATATTATCATACAATTAACGATTTTTTTGTTATGTTTTTCTTTGTTATATTTTGAGATTTTGCGCTACTTTGGTCTCAGTAATGCATTTGCTAAATAGCATATGAAATAGATAAATAGTCATTGTATAAGAAAAACATTAGAAGTGTATGGATAAAAGTCTATTATATTTCACAATTGTAGAACTTATGCATGATCAGTTCAGTATTACTATTTCCTATGTTCGAAAATTTTAGCAATGAACATGAAACCCTCGAAGACAGTCAAAACGTGTTCATTTGTGATGAACAAGATTTCCATTTTTTGAATAACAAGTTATATATAGTAGTAACCAAGTGAATAGAATGAAGATTCTAGCCTAATTAATACGTAGTATGTGTTATGCACAAGAAGATTAGTATTAACGTAGTATATGGTATCGTAAGGGCTAAAAAGAAACGGTATATCGTGTTTACCTCAACGTCAAGAGAAACATTAGCAGGGTTGAGAACCGTATCAACATCCATAGGAGCAAAAACAGCAAGTATTTGAGAGTTAATCTAAAAAAATACAAAGAAGATATTAGAACAATGTATAGTAAACATATGATATGTCAACAAAAACAAATAAAGAGGTGTACAATGTCTACCTTAGTTTCAAGAGGAACCATCAAGATCCATTTGGTCATCAACGGCTTCCATTTCCCGAGTTAGCTAAAATTAATTAAACAATGATGCATATAAAAAGCAACAAGTTGCCGTAAGTTGTATGACAGAGAGGTGTATCCTTGTTCTGGTTCTTATTTTCTTTATCTTTTCTTTTGCAAATAAAATGATGTTGGAAGATTATATACTAATACTAATAAGAAGTTTAAAAGGAATGCATATGCATTATAGTGGCAAGTATATGATTTGTTATTTTAATTTTAAAAACCATGAAAACATGTCTCATTTCCATATTATCTTTTTCAACCATGAAAGCTTGTATCTTTTCCAAAACATCTTTGTCAACCATGAAAGATTGTATCATTTTCATATTATATTTGTCAATCATGAAATAATTTATCTTGATTTAGGCGTGTATATTATATATCCCATTATAAGTTATTTGCTAAAGAATGAATTAGGCGTGTATATTCAGCCCATTATGAGTTTAGTAGGCCAAAATGGCAACCATATCAAAGATGTGTTCCCTAAATTAGTTTGAAAGTCAATAATTTGAATTAGTAAATCGTAAATGTGTTAAACCGTGTACTCTTTTATATGTGTCAATGTTACCTATAATAATTCTTGAATACTTTAATAGTTTCCAGCTTTCATTGCCATATACATTCCATATAGTTTAGGTAGTTGACATTTCATTTTCACTATGTTTTTCACATTTTACTTCATTGACCATTTTAAGTTTTTTCACAATATTTCACTTTTACAATTCAAAATATCAAAATTTTGAACAATTTCAAAACATATTAAAATTCAAAAACGTTTTACCTTTTTATAGTTTTAAGTTTTAACTTATCAAAACTATGAACATTCAAAATATTTTAAAATGCAAAACTTTTGAAATATTTCGAACATTGAAATTTACAAACAAATTAAAACAATATTACAAATCCACAAATACAATTACAAACGATTTTACACACCAAAATATGCAAGTGAAACTACATAAATAAATACTCAAATTTATTACAAAAACTTTAGAAAAAAAAATTACACAACCTTAACAAAGTTTAATGTATAAACTTTATAACATATATTAACAACAAACATTTGAGAGGAAGCATACATTTCCGGCGACACCAGCAGCTCAGGTGGTGGCCGCAACAACATCAGGCGACACAATAGCAGCTACGGCTGTGGAAGTTGGCGGCAGCGGTAGGTTGCGGCGGCGGCTGAAATGAAAATAATGCCAAACTTTAGAAAACTAAGATTCACAAATAAAAACTACAAATATATATATAAAAAAAAAAAAAAAAAAAAAAAAAAAAAAAAACCTTTAAATCTTGATTAATATACATAGATCTAACAAAAACACTCAAAAAAACCCAAACCTTGAAAACCCCTATTTCTGGTGGTGGTTATATCCGGTGACAGTAGCGACTTTACCCTGCAAGAAAACGGCGGCCGATATTATTTCCGGCAAGAAAGCAGCAGCGTCACTTATTTTCCGGCGAGTCAACGATGGGGACGACGGCTGTAACAAATACTTAAAATATTACAAAATCTTAGATCTAAAAATAAATCTAGAGATCTATAAAAAAAACTTTATAAATATACATAGATCTATTAAAATAAAACTCAAATAAAATACCTCAAAATTTGAAAAAAACCCTCTTGTGGTCATGGGTCTTGGTGGTTCGTCGTGGTGGTGGTGTGTTTCGGTGGTTGTTTGGCTTCGGTGGTGGAGTCGTCCAGTGGTGGTGGTGACGTCGGACCGGCGGCGGCAGCACAAAATCCGGCGGCGGGTCACGTGGTGGTGAGGTCGGTGATGGAGGTTTTTGATTGTGGTGTTTCTGCGGTGGTGGTTTTTTGTGGTGGTGGAGGTTTTTGTTGTGATTTGTAGAGAGAGAATATAGTGTGTGTTTTTAGAGAGAGGATAGAGTTGGATGAAAATGAAAAGAGTTAGGAGACACGGTTCATGTGTAAATGTTTCGAGGTTTCAAGGGTAGAATAGGCAAAGCGTATTTTCAACATTTCACTTATCTTGACTTTTTCACATTCCTCTTTGACCATACACCCTTTATATGTAGTATAGATATAGATTATTGTGGTATGCTATAACCGCAAAAGGTTTATAAAAATGAAAATAATAATAATAATAATAATAATAATAATAATAATAATAATAATAATAATAATAATAATAATAATAATAATAAGTTGTTATATTTTGATTGGGTTAATAAAAGAAAAAGACACCAATCAAAACATAACATCTCATTTTATGAATGTTTTTTTTAACCTTTTATGGTTGTAGCATAGCTCTAAATTATTTGTGTGCGTTACGTGATTTTATTTTCTACTTTCTAAAGCAATATTTTTTCTTTATTTTAATACGTGTGAGCTTATATATGTTTACTAGATTTTAAGCTCGTCCGATAGATGGGCTAGCTTCATTATTTCATTTAAAATAAATACACGATTACATCATGATTCATGAACAACATTGTGCGTGTATGCCTGATAAACCAGAGAATACATTGAATGTTTGAGTTACAAAAATGTACTAGTAGATTGACTTGAAAAAAAAGGACTACAGCTTTCGGAAAACAAACATAAGCGTTTTAGTAAACCAAATATCATGAATAGACAACATCAAACAAAACGTGACAACTTTAAAAAATATTGTTTTGAAAATAAAAAAATGATTTATGAACTTGTTTGTTGTTTGATAAAATGCATAGTAATAGGGTATAAAATACATAATTACATATATACATTTGTATACCCTATAACACTCTCGTAATAAACATCATCCCTAATAAAATTCTTATAACACACCACAGAAAATGCCCACTCACTATAAAAAAACGCATAACCCAATGTGAAGTGGATGACATTGGTACCAATAACATGATGGCTGTGCAATATAAGTTTTATGGGGGTGCAATAGGCGCCAAAATGACACCTATTACACGATCAAGCACTGCAACGTGCTCTCTAAATGGTGTAAGCGGTACATAAGTCACCAAAACAACAATGAAGAATATGAGTAAAGGAAGATATTCATTCAATGTTAACAAGCTACAAGGAGAATGTGTCTCCTTCAAGAACATTTGATCCAGGGGCGGTTTTGGGCCGGCGCATCATCAGCAGCCGAGCCGGGCCCAACCCACTAAGGGGCACTAAATTTTTTTATACCCATTATATGTACTAGGCCCATTATTTATCTTTATAGATTAATAGTTATTTGTTTAAAAGGATTTCAGAGTAACACTGATAGATAACCTACCAATTTGTAAAAGGCCCAGTTTAGTAAAGGCCCAAAAACAATTTTGTTAGATCCAAAAACGATTTGATGATACTTCAACTGAGCCAGAAGTTTTATTTTCACCCGAGGAGGATTTTAAAGTTAACACTGATAATATAGGGGCACTTTTTTTTTTTTTTTTTTTTTCGTGCCGGGCCTAATTTTTTTTTTGACGTTCTCAGCACCGCCCCTGATTTGATCATGTTGTTGTTTCTCTTTTGGCTAAATCTCAAGCAGCACCTCCTCAAGTGAATAACCACCACGACAATAACATAAATAAGAACATCAACAAGGGCATGCGAGTATGTGTATCTCAAGCAACTCACTCAACCGTATGACTAATTGTAGTGGAGCACTTCCAACGCGTCTTGCACCACAATGCACGCGTCTGTCCCTGAAACACTCAACCGGAATAATGCGTCTTGATCTAGTTTTTTGCAAAACTCGGTTGGTGAGACAACCCACTTTTTTCTTAGTATATTGTGGGGTATATTTGTGTTTAAGTGGAGTATCTTTTGTGATGATGTTGGTTGTCTTATTACACTATTTTGGTGATGATGTTAATGGTGTTGAAAAGGTGATGGTGGTGCCTAAGAGAGTACAAGTACTTTTTCATCATAAAAAATGTATATAAGCTCATAAGTTACAAAATAAGCCGAAAAATTCGAACTTACTAATTTGTTTCGGCTTATATAGCAGGATTATGGCTTATTTGATTTTGATTTTATGTTTCATAACTTCACTTTTTGTGGCTTATTTTGAAACTTTTCAGCTTATATAAGCCAAAAAGTTTCAAAATAAGCAATGATTATATAAGCAGAAAAAAGTTTCAAAATAAGCAACACAAAACAAATTTATGAAACATAAGCCTAAAACGAAATAAGCCCAAAGCCGACTATATAAGCCGAAATAAGGCTATGTTTGGCGCGAATCTTTTGGGAGCTTTTTGGGACGATAAGCGGTGGGCAATGAGCTTTTTTATTTTTATTGTTCGTTTGACAGAGGAGCAATGAACTTTGCTATTTTTTTAAGAAAACTCATTTTTCCAATGCTCTTTAAGAAGCTATGAGCGGTGAGCTTCTGCTTAACTGCTTACAGCTTGCTGCTCCTAAAATAAGCTCTTAAGCCCACCTATAACCTTAAACAAACACTATAATTACAACATTGCCACCTTATCCAAACATCATCATCTTCTTCCTCAAAACCAAAACCAAAAACAATTTGCAGGTCTCATTAATGGCACACTCAAAATCACTCACTCATTAAAACCCTAATTTCACAATTACCATAATGGCACTCACATCATCCACCACCTTCACACCATCCTCCTCATCACTCACACCCAAAATCCCCAATTTCCACCATCTCACAAACCCTAATTTCACTCAACCCCCAAAAAAATGGACCAGTAACAATAGGAAACTGTTCCGGTACAGGAGGAGGACGGTGGTGGTTCCCATGGCGTCATTAGGTGGTTTGTTGGGGTTGTTTAGAGGGGGGAGTGATAGCGGTGAGGGTACGAGGCAGGCGTATGGTGCGACAGTTGCGGCTATTAATTCGCTTGAGGCGGAGATTAGTAAGTTGAAGGATTTTGAGTTGAGGGAGCGGACGAGTGTTTTGAAGCAACGGGCGCGCGAAAATCCGCAGGCGTTGGATTCTCTTTTGCCTGTATGTTTGTGTAGCGTTAGCTAGAAATGGTAGATTTAGAAAATGAACTAGTTAGTTAATTGTATTCTAAGGAGGTGTTTGTTTAAGCTTATATAACGGGCTTATAGCTTATGTGGTTTTAGGCTTATGTTGTATAAGCTCATTTTGTGTGGCTTATTTTGAAAATTTTCGGCTTGTATAAGCTTATTATGACATGGTAAGTTGATAAGTTTATACAAGCCGAAAAGGTTCAAAATAAGCCGGAAAACAAGCTTATGAAACATAAGCTGAAAACCAAACAAGCCATAAGCCCGCTATATAAGCTTAAACAAACACCCCCCTAAGAGCCCGTTCCATGTTAAAACTTGACCAGACACTCAAAACGACTGTTTATCTGATTATAGCATTGTAAACACTCCTGCATTACGTTTGTTAAAACTGGTTTGCTTCTGCTTATTTCAGAAGGCTTAAGCACTTTCAATAGGCGATCCTAAACACCCCCCTGATGCAGGCACCCTTTTAGAGTCCTACTTTAGCTGATACAAGTGTTATGATTCATGACTTATATTCAGTTTATATATCTTGCAGGAGGCGTTTGCTATAGTAAGAGAGGCCTCGAAAAGAGTTCTAGGTCTTCGTCCTTTCGATGTGCAGCTCATAGGTAAAATAATCGAGTGTTTGCCCATCCCACTTTTTGAACTGAATCTGCTAAAGAATCAAACGTGAAATATGATTTTTCAACTGAAGACCACTATTTTGTATTCTAATATACCGCTGCTTAAGTTTATTCATTCTTATGTCTATACGGTATAATGTGATGTAATAGCAGTAAACTCGCATTTAGATTAAGCATGTAAGTTTGACGCTCACCCTAATGGCTTGGCTACTTGGACCCACAAAATTTAGCTGCTTTAGTGCAAGTGAAGAAGAAAGTTCATTTTGTTTTTTGTCGTGTAGGTGGCATGGTACTTCATAAAGGAGAAATAGCTGAAATGAGAACTGGGGAGGGAAAGACTCTCGTGGCCATCTTACCAGCGTATTTAAATGCATTAACTGGTAAAGGAGTTCATATTGTTACCGTTAACGATTACCTTGCAAGGAGGGACTGTGAATGGGTTGGTCAAGTTGCTCGTTTTCTTGGACTCACGGTTGGCCTAATCCAGCGTATGCCTTACTTCTTTTAAAATTATCGTTAACTGTATGTTGTATAACCTTAGATAGATGAACCAAAAAATCCTGATGGGTATCGACTATTGATTAAGAGTATATTCTTAGCCGATGTGTTCAATTTGTTGTGAAAATGGTTATAAAATTTTGAATATTTTGGTAAAAATGGTAATATGTTGCATTGACCTTTTTGATTTGCTAAATAATTCACTTTTACTTAACTAAATACTAGCCTAACAGTGAGTTATTTGGGCAGAAAATATGACAAGTGAGGAAAGGAGGCAGAATTACTTATGTGATATCACATACGTCACCAATAGTGAGCTCGGTTTTGATTACCTGAGAGACAATCTTGCAATGGAAAGTAATTTTTTGCTTTGAAGACAACAATATATTCTGTTATCTTATAAATCATTTTCACTTACATTGAATTATTGTGACCTACAGAGTGTTGATGAGCTTGTAGTAAGGGGTTTCAATTACTGTGTCATCGATGAGGTTGATTCGATACTTATAGATGAAGCAAGAACTCCTCTTATTATATCCGGACCTGCTGAGAAACCAAGTGAACAATACTATAAAGCTGCTAAAATTGCTGCTGCTTTTGAACGCGATATACATTATACGGTAAAACAGGAAGTTGGTTGCAAATAATTTTTGAATTATATCTCGTGTAATACTTATCAAGGTATTTGTTGCAGGTTGATGAGAAGCAGAAAAATGTTTTACTTACAGAACAGGGTTATGCAGACGCTGAGGAAATTCTTGAAGTAAAGGATCTATATGATCCACGGGAACAGTGGGCCTCCTATTTAATAAATGCAATAAAAGCTAAAGAGCTATTTCTTAAAGATGTGAATTATATAATTCGTGGCAAAGAGGTTCTCATAGTGGACGAGTTTAGTGGTCGAGTCATGCAGGTTATTGACTCTTTATCAAGTTTTCTTGAGTTTTAGTCCTACTATACAAGTTTAGTGTTCAGGTCATGGTACAGACAATATGGAAATAGTTGTAATTTTTCAACTTATTTTAAAAGCCTGTGTGCATGTATCATAGGGGAGGCGTTGGAGTGATGGACTTCACCAGGCAGTGGAAGCCAAAGAAAGATTACCCATTCAAAATGAGACTGTGACTCTGGCCTCAATTAGTTACCAGAACTTTTTTCTTCAGGTTTACAGCTCACAAGCATCTTTATGATCTTTGAATAGTTGAAAACTTATACATATGGAGACTCATGAGTTGTACCGTTGGAAATATTACAGTTCCCCAAACTTTGTGGCATGACTGGCACAGCTGCAACCGAGAGTTCGGAGTTTGAGAGTATTTACAAGCTCAAAGTTACAATTGTCCCAACAAACAAACCTATGCTACGAAAGGTTTATTCTACAAGCATTAACTTTTGAATATTCTACACGGTCTCTTTGCCTTAAATAAAGATTGAAAAGGAATGACATGGCAACCACAGGATGAGTCAGATGTGGTGTTTAGAGCAACCAACGGGAAATGGCAGGCAGTTGTTGTAGAGATCTCGAGAATGAACAAGACCGGGCGCCCGGTGCTTGTTGGCACAACTAGTGTTGAGCAGAGTGACGCATTGTCCCAACAACTTCGTGAAGCTGGAATCCCACATGAGGTGATAGTTCATATGTTGATGACATTCACTCCCATAAATGATCAAGTAGAGGTGGGAAAATGACCTGGCTGAGTCGGTTTGGGCTTGCCAGTCACTCTTTTTGTCCAAAAATATGATCTTGATTATACAAAGCTAGTATGCCAAATATAAATATCTATTAATATTTATCATAAACCCGAGTTTTTGATTTAAATGATCAGTGATCAATGATCAGAGGGTTTTATAAATTTGAGTTACACTTTGAGCGGATTTTTTTTATTTAACGCGTTTGACCCATTAAAGGTAAATCATAACCCAAATCAGTCCATCCATATGCAAATAGGTCAAATTTGCCACCTCTGATCGAGCATCAAATTGAATTCAAGTTTTGCTTTAGAAGAAAATGCTATAATATTTGGACTGACTATATTCATATGAAGGTATTAAATGCAAAACCAGAAAATGTGGAGCGAGAAGCTGAGATTGTGGCACAAAGTGGTCGCCTTGGTGCAGTTACAATCGCTACTAATATGGCTGGTCGAGGAACGGATATTATTCTTGGTGGTAATGCAGAATTTATGGCTAGGTTGAAGCTGCGTGAGTTGCTCATGCCAAGGTATTGCATCATTTTACAAAATTAAGCTAATTGAGTGGTTTTACAAATACATGTAGTTTTATTTAGGGGAAATTTCATAAAAATAGCAATGCACTCCGCAATATGGTCCAGCCTGGTAATTAAATTTTCATTTGTCCTAACTTGGTAACTACAATTTTCGAGTTTACGACCATGAGCTAAGATGGTAATATAAGTTGTATTTGATGATTATATAGTAAGTTAAGTTTTTCTGTCAATTTTTTTTTATTTTTGTCTAAACTAGCGTATTTAAAAAGCTTCATACCATCTCGAAAAGTACACTGCTATTTTATAATATTTCCCCTTTTCTCTATTTATTACTAGGTTACAGTCACGTTATATTAATCAATTGAATTGCATTATTCACATGATATAAATGCTGCAGCGTTGTTAAACCAGCTGAGGGAGTTTTTGTTTCCGTCAAGAAAGCTCCCCCAAAGAAGACATGGAAGGTTTGTGTCCGTCTTTTAAATTAACGGTACCACTAAATCACGTGTTCTCTAATATTTTGATGCATGTTTCAGGTGAGTGAAAGTTTGTTCCCGTGTGCACTGTCTCAAGAAAGTACATTGGTGGTTGAGGAAGCTGTTAATTTGGCCGTCAGCTCATGGGGTTGCAGATCTTTACCTGAGCTTGAAGCAGAAGAGCGGCTTTCTTATGCTTGTGAAAAGGTGGCACTTAAATGAAATATATCATGTCTTGTCTTTGTTTTCTATTGCCTAAACAACTAACTTTGTGTAGCATTTGTAGGGTCCTGCTCAAGACGAAGTAATTGCCAAGTTGCGTGATGCTTTCCTAAAAATTGCAAAAGAATATAAAGCCTACACTGAGGAAGAAAAAAAGAAGGTTGTAGCAGCTGGAGGACTGCATGTGGTTGGAACAGAACGCCATGAATCACGCCGAATTGACAACCAGGTGCGATTTAATAGGCAAATGTTGGATATTATAGATTTATTTAGTAGTATTCATTTACAGTTTTTAGCTGCAATATTTTTTAATACTTAGTAAGATCTTTCTTATAGTTCCAGATTCATTTTATAGTTGAAAAACGTTATGTAATTGCCAGTTTGCCACCATCAATGGAAAAATGTATTTATCGTGATTTGATTTCCAGCTATAAAATTAGCTAACTGTTAATGAGTACTAATTTTAAACTTTAAAGAAGTCTTCAAAATTTATTTGTTCTTGTTTTCTAACTTAATTGTTTAATTAATAAATAATGATTTCTACAAACTTTACTGCACAAATCGCTTATTAATGATGGATGGCTAAGATTCACAGTTTACTTAATGTAAAGGAGCATTAATGGCAAGCTTAAATGTATAAGGGCCATATCCCACTCCGACGGGATCGGGTATGGTTGTTGTTGTTGTTATATGCTTACGTTGAGCATGTAGACATGTATCAATAATTTATGAAATTCCAAATGGATACAGCTGCGTGGACGAAGTGGCAGACAAGGGGATCCTGGAAGTTCCCGGTTTTTTCTTAGTCTTGAAGATAACATCTTTCGTATTTTTGGAGGAGATCGAATTCAGGTTTGGGCCATGTCTATTCTTTTCCATAGTAATGAATCTATCATGACTGAGGCTTACTTAAAGGGAAACTTGTAGGGTATGATGAGAGCTTTCAGAGTTGAGGATTTACCAATTGAATCAAAAATGTTGACAAAGGCACTCGACGAAGCTCAAAGAAAAGTAGAGAACTACTTTTTTGATATCCGAAAGCAGTTATTTGAGTATGATGAGGTTTTGAACAGCCAACGAGACCGTGTCTATACAGAGAGAAGAAGAGCTCTAGAATCAGAAGATCTTCAATCTCTACTTATTGAATATGCTGAACTCACGATGGATGACATATTAGAGGTAAAATGATGCTACCCAACTATTCAACTTATTTCATTTAGACAACCCAACTATTCAAACTACTTTATACCCCACCCAAACATGTATCTGGTATCGTTTGTTCTAAATCTGCCAACAAAAAAAAGAATAATGAGATGAGGAAATTGAAGATAATTTTTCATTCATATATTTTTTTTTACTTATCAGATTTGGCATTGATGAATCTTATATATACTCCCATAAAGGGTTGCCACCTTGTACTTTATCCTTTGTTTATTTTTCTACCCGCTCTATAGAAAGGATTACAGATTACTAAATATCTAAAAAAAAACATTTTGTTTTTTTTTGTTTAGGCAAATATTGGCTCCGATGCTCCCAGAGAAAACTGGGATTTTGAAAAGCTTATAGGAAAAATCCAACAGTAAGTTCCTGTTTCAATATCTAGTTATTTACGTCATTGTGTGAAATGTAGCAAATAACTTATCTTCCATTTAATTTTTGATGTGATACACGGATTTCACCGCAGGTATTGCTATTTGTTGAACGATTTGACTCCAGATTTGCTGGCAACCAAATCTGCAACGTATGAAGATTTGAGGGAGTATCTTCGTCTTCGTGGACGTGAAGCATATCTAAAGAAGAGGGTTAGTCTTGCTTCTCTCGTATATCCTTGTATTATGTTTATACAAGGAAATTATGTTCAACACCCATCCGTAAACTATCTTACCATCTTTTACACCTATTATCTTTAGTTTTAATTGATATCATTGCTACTAATATTATGCTAGGTGTTTTAAGCGTATACCAATTTATACCACCGTAACACGTGGGCACTCTAAAACCCTTTTTACATCAATATGTGTCTGTTTGGCTAATTATATAGTACTAATGTAGGATATTGTGGATAAAGAAGCTCCAGGATTGATGAAAGAAGCGGAAAGGTTCCTGATATTGAACAACATAGATCGGTTATGGAAAGAACACTTGCAAGCTCTTAAATTTGTTCAGCAAGCTGTAGGTTTACGTGGATATGCACAACGAGATCCCCTGATCGAATACAAGCTTGAAGGCTACAATCTCTTTATCGAGATGATGGCACAAATAAGAAGGAATGTTATTTATGCTATATACCAGGTTGGTTGCTACCTAGCATAACTTATAGGGTTATTAATGATATAACTAAACTTATATCAATCTGATGGTTTAACCCTTAAACATTATTGACCAAGTTTTATTCCCAACTTCTTTTCGCATTTTTCCGCCCCTTAACTTTTCTATCCTTATTCAAATATATATAATCTTATTTATAACCGGTTTTGTGTACATTTTCGACGAGCCGTCACTTTCTTTTTCAGCTATCAGGATTATTTTTTATATAAAAAAATATGCGTGCCAGAATAAACATATAAAACCAAAAAATATTCTGGATGCAAACAATGCAAAGAATATACCACAAAATGAGTCTCTTTCGCCACAAAAAGTATATATTGGTCTGTTTGGTATTAAAAAGATTATTGTCTAACTTCTATTGTTTCCCAGTTTAAACCCGTGATGGTGAAGGATCCTCCAAAACCCCGCAATGACAGTACAAATGGGTCTCTTCCGCCACCATCATCTGTTAGTTCTGAGGCTAGCGTATGACAAGGAGTTATGCATATATCAAGGACAGTGCAAATGGGACACTTCCCCAACCACCATCCGTTAGCTCTGAGGCGCATATGACATAGCATTATGCATATATCTCATAGAGCTCGGACGACATCCGATAGTAAATTGGACCCTTTTGTTGTATCATCGAGTTGTGTATATCATGAACTTGTAAATTAGAATGTACTGTAGAGGGGTATAAAGGTGATGTAAAGTGGCTTTACAGCTGCATTTCCTATTCTCATACGCAAATTCATTGTTTTGTCTTTTAACAATATATACATAATTATCAAATTACAAAGGATCTGACCAATTTCTAATGAGATTTTAAGCATTTTTTTTACCACATTCTTTAGACTTTTAATCGCAAGGTATTGAGCATATTATCTTGGCCAATTTCTGGCGAAATCCGAGGATATTTTCTTTGCCAATTTCTGGCGAAATTTTAAGGAAAGCTGTATGTGTTCTTTCGCTAGATTTAACTGGACTAATGAACAACATGAACACTTAAACATATGAAACTTCTTGTTTATGTTCGTTCGCTAAACAAAAGAGGTTGTTCATGTCCGTTTATGTTCGTTGATTAAAGTTACACGAACATAAATGAACAATCATTAATGAACATATATGTACAAGCATAAAATAGTCGGTAAACATATATAACATTTCTTTTTTGGTGTGTTCATTTGTCTTAGTATAGTACAAAAGTCTACAATAAAAAACTTACAATAACCGGGCATACACGTTTCCGCGCAATGCGGCGGCGGGTATCCGGTGACTATTTTTGTGACGAGCAATGTTTTTCATTTTAAACCTTCCTTATTTAGTATGTCACAAATACTTTATAAAGTAGTAAATATATGTTTTTCAAAAGTAGAACGTTTAAATTATTTATTTTTCAAATTTTAGCATTAAATTAGTGGTTATAAGTTTAGTGTGCTTTTCTTATAAATATTAAAATATATCATTATTGGAGGAGTTACTATATGGTTTAAATGAGAATTAAATTTTCAAATTTTACATTGATTTTCTAATTTTCCTTTTATAGTAATGTTTTTTCACTTTTTGTCTTAAAATTTTAAGACTTCCTTTTGTAGGAAGTCTCAAATGCTTTATAATGTAGTATAGATAAATAAACATAATCGGACATTAACGAACATATGAATGTATGACCAACTTTCAAGAGTGTAATTGAAAGAAAGACTTGTGTTCATTTTCCTTCATTTAACTAAACGAAGACACAATTTTGTTATTGTTTGCTAACTTGATAAATAAAACGAACATAAACGAATTCCTTACCAAATGGTTTCACGTTTGTTTACAACCCTAAATATAACATTTCATGCAATTGTGACCGTGTCCACGACTTAATGCATACCTTTTTGTATATATTATTATAGGGTTGACCTGTTTAAAATAACATTATGTTAGTTTGTGAACATATTTAATAGTCGTATGTCCGGTTCGAACTCGAGCCTAGAGGTGGCAAAACGGGCGGGCTGGGCGAGCACGGGCCACGGGTCAAACGGGCTACGGGCTAAATGGGCACGGGCCAAACGGGCACATGCTATACGGATCTCTTTAGAAAAGACACAAAATGACGAAATAAATTCCTTAAATGTAACATCTAATTTATATTTAAAAAATTAAATATATTATATCTATAAGTTTTTCTTTAAAAATGATTCTAATGTTATCTAACTGAGAGAAAATATGTGCTCGTTTGTGCCCATTTAACTTTTAAATAGGCAATATATGCTCATTTCAAAAAAAGGAGCGGGCTAAATGTAACCAAATCTTTTAAAAATTGGCCCAAATTAGCATTTTTTTTATTTTGGGCACAAATTGATACATCTACTCGAGCCTATGGGATTGCACGCGTTGCTTATGAGATTTAGTTATAATAATTAATATATAATAGTTATATTTTAATTATTATTTCACAATAAATACTAACGGTCGTTATAACTTAACGGTGGTTAGTGTAACGGATGTTAAATATTAACTAGAAGGACTAACACTGGAAGTTGTAAAATAGCTTACATTGTGTTAATTTTCATTGCGTTTATCGTGTTTGTTGTAGTATTGTGTTTGGTTACGATTGTGTTTAATGAGACTTGATACATTAGATAAACGAGTGGCGAAAACGAAGGTTGCACTTGAGTGATTATTGTTCGTTTTCATTCTAGCTAGGGCATAACTTGAAAACCAATTTTTATACACTTTGGCCATACAAAGAGATCCAAACTTTTGAGTCTTGAGTGATTATGTTTTCTATAGTTTTGCAAAATGGAAAACACAAACGCATGTTTCTCTAACTAAACGCCTTTTCTAGTTTTTCAATTGTTTTGTGTAGATAGAAACCCCCTCTTTTTTTCTACAAAACAAGAAATAGAAAATGAAGGAAATTTTTTTCCAACTAAACGCAACCTTATGTTTTTCGGGAGTTGCTTACTACCTAATTTAAACTGCCTTATTGGTATTTTTTTATATCTTGAATTATAAAAGCAAGCAGAATTTTCGAACACTTGAATTGTTGCTTAATTAGTTATTTCATTTTACAATATATAACTTATAAGCAATCCCGAACATCACTTAATCATATACCTGCATATTTTTTATAATTATGACTCTTCTAGTTGAAATTATTGTTTTAGATAGTTTCGAACCGAATAGGTGTATTTTGACCAGAACCGAACCGAGTAAAACTGAATTAATTATATAAAACCGAAACCAAAAACCGAACCGAATAAAATAGGTTCAGTTTGGACCGGTTCGGCTCGGTTTGTCGGTTCGGTTTGGCTTTCGATTGATTTTGCTCAGCCTTAATGAAATCTGTTGTCACTTTGAGCACACAATGATGCTTATCTTTACCTTACTGAATTGTATTTAAGCACTTATGCAGGATAATATGAAGTGTGCAGAGACATATGTAAGGTTTTTGTGTCAATGGTTACTAGCTTGACCACTGTCTTGATGACATGGAAGTTATGGTTAAGAACGTTGATAAAAATGCCATTAAGCGGCTACAAATGGTTGCTTCAACCAACTTTGTGCGTCTTACATACACAGAAGCGGTAACAATTCTTAAGGAAGTTGTTGCCAAGGGCCACACGTTTGAGAACCATGTAGAATGGGGGGTTGATCTCGCATCCGAACATGGGAAGTATAGTTTTTTATATCTTTGGTACCCCATTTATATATTTGCTGTGCACCTTGTACCGCTTGTGATCACTAAATTTTGCATTTTGCATTGTTTAGATACTTGACAGAGATAGAGTTCGAGTCTCCTGTGATTGTATACAACTATCCTAAATGCAGGATTCTTGAGATGGGGCTGCCACTTGAACCATATGAGTGGTACCTGGACTCGCGTCGCTTGGGACTGTGAAGCATAGTGGATTCGGTCTGGGATTTGAGAGGATGGTTCTTTTTGCAACAGGAATTGACAACATCAGGGATGTAATCCCCTTTCCCAGGTTTCCAGGAAGAGCAGATCTTTAAGATGTACATGGGACGATGTCAGATCATATCATTCCTTTTGCTTTATCGACTATTAGCAAGATGGTGTTTTTATTGCTGAACAAAATTGGATACATATTATGTAAGATTTTGTTGCTTCTTGCTTTCTAAATCTTCTGCTGGTGATGTTTATAACACACGTAAGCTTGTGTAGTTTCTTGCATCTTGAATTTACTGTTGGTATGCTCAACGATTTTTCACTTCCTAAACTGTGATGAATTATAAACTGCCCAAGACTAAATTATAAAGCAGCACCAAGTATCTGAAGTTCTAAGGAAAAACAGGATCTTCATTTATTATATACACAGTTGGTAACATTAGAAGTCATATATGGGTTCTGCTAATTTTCTAGCAGGACTGAAGTAGTTAAGGTTGATCTTGCTATCATGACCATCCAACACTAGCTCGGTCATAGCAGCACCTGTTGCTGGATGCATGGATGATCTCTCAATAAGTGTTATCGTTGCGTCTTATTAACTTGTGGCATTTAAACTTGCGATTAATGTAATAATCAAGGGGTCCTAATCAAAGGCATATCAAAGTCTGAGAACCGGAGCTTTAATAGAAAGATCAGTTCCTTAAACATGATTATGTAACCAAATAACAATAATTTCACTCGCAGTTAAGCATTGCATTGTCTTTCTTTCCCTGGATACCAACTCTAGATCTTTGTATATTATCATAAATCTGATAATTGATTAATGTATTATTTTGTATAGTTTATGGTTCCAAAGCTGCAGCTGACACGTTAGAGTTGACATTTAAATAGAAAGTCTAAAGATAATATGCTCAATACCTTGCGATTTCGAGGATATTTTCTTTGCCAATTTAACTATGTTGCCGTGACATGTATATGTTATCAAATACCCGCAACTTATTATAATTTTTGAAATTATCATTACATTAATGTCGTTATATTATTGATTTAATGCCTTTTCTGATGCATATGCTTATCTGAATTATTCTGGTGCAAGTGCAATAATAAACCTTGTTACATGCAAGTGCACAAGAAAGGACTAGAAATTTCAAACAATTGAATTGCATTTGATGAACTTTGTAATAATATTAATACAATGTTTATATGTGTAATCCAGAACCCAGACACATAACAGTACCCATAAATACAACCTTCTCAAAGACTGAGAAGACGAGACTATCTTGGTGACGGGGATGGCTCATTATCGCCCTTCTTGATAACAGAACACAACACTTGTCTTGAAATATAGGTGTCAAGCTCTCTAGATACCTCAGTTAACTTAAGATCAAAATTACTCTTATACGTCTGCTTCTGTGATGGTGAAACAGAAAACCGTCTTCTTGGACTTGAGACCATCCCTTTTACCACAAGAGGCGTCACACCAATGTTGGAGGGACCACTTTTTGTCTCCAATGGTAGTGGCTTAATTGAATCACCGTCTTCGTGCCTCATGAACCTTTCCCTGGCTTTTTCAGCAGCTAGTTGAGCTTTTTCACGGCTCATTTTAATAAGCTTCCATGGACTTATACCAGCACGAAAACCACCTTGTTTCTTGGTTGACTCGGGTTCTTTATCAATCCTTACAGATAGTATTTGCTCCTGAGTCTGAAATGTAGCAAAAAACTAGTATAAGTAGAGGATTATCCTTAAAAACAAGCTACATACTTTTAGTGAAAAAGTGATCAAGTCCCTAGAGTTTCTTTTTATATTGAAAAGAATCAAAGACTTATTTAGAGAGTGTTGAGTCCTCAGACTTGGCTACTGAGTTACCGTTTGAGTCACTACCGAAATAACCGTGTTCAAGAGCAAAACTGCATTTTGTTGTTGATAAATACAATTGGGTTTTTATAACGATAACCCATAAGTTAAATCTGAATAGTAATAGGTGCAGACACATCCCTTGTGGGACTTTGAACAAGACACAAGAAACAAATATTGTACTACATATACCTCTGGTATTCTTTCTCTACAAATGGCGAATCTTGTTTTTTCAGGGGAATCCAAATCTATGCTTTCATCTGAAGACAAATCTGAATCATCTTCCGACATATCTTCTTCCATTAACGCATTTTCTTCTTTCATTGCCATTATATAATCATATGTTCTCATTCCCTACAAGTTTATAAGAAAATTAGTTATATATGTGGAAGTGAACAAAAGTAATACTGCAGTAGATTCGACATTACAAGTACCTTGCGGATGAGAACAACGTGAAAGAAGAATAGTTGTCCTAAAGCTGCTGAACCGTAAGCTGTTAATAGAACCAGCAAAACCTATTTAAGACCGACACACAATCAATCAGTAACGAACACGTATTTTTTAGTTGTCTTTTGTCCTTGAAACTACGAAAGGACTTACACAGATGGCTGCAAGAACTCCTCTCGGAAAATGAAAATGGAGGTATTTTACAAGCTCCCTGTTCAATCCTCGTGCATCCGTAAAGCACCTAACAAATATGGCAACTGCAGTCCCTCCTTCGATCATAAGCTGCATTTTGTATAAAAGTTTGCGGTGAGTACATGTTTCGGACAGCCAAAAATAAAAGTAACTGAAATTGGACAAGTATTTTCGACTTATGTATACTAATTAGTGTTACTAACCATTAACAAGACAAAGACGAGGAGAAGAATAAACGTCCTGTAGTTTTTTTTCCCAACACAATTATTTAACCACTGAAACCAGAAATCATTGTAATTGTTAGGATACTCGAGATTTTATAATCATCATAGGGCCACGAGATGTTCAAATTTTATAATTAGTACCCTGCAGTGGTGATCAAACCCTTCAACACACCGATTGCAGGTCCTGCAGTGCTTGCTATGCCTTTTAACCTGTGAAGATAAATAATCATCAGCATCTATTCTTAAAGTTACACTAAGGGGTGTTTGCGTAAGCTTATTTATTAACTTATTGTGTGATCAAAACACATTGAGCTTTAAAGTGTTTGGCAAATTCTATACTGAAGGCTAAATAGCTTACTTATGTTGAAGGCCAAATTTAAAATGTGCATAATAAGGGAGTGTTTGACAGTCTTTGAAAGTGATTATGCGATATGCAATAATCATAATTAGATAGTATTTGCCCTGAAATACTCAAATTCAGTTTTACTATACTCATCCGCAACTTAAAAACACAAAAATCTAGATACTATTTCAAAGACGAAAGACCAAACACCACCTATGACAACAGACCTGAAAATCGCAGAGGACACAAAACGAGATATCATCTTGTAATGGACCGGGCGAAACTGAATCATCCTTGATAACAAGTGGGAACGGAAGTAAAGGCTCCATTTGAGCTGTAGTACTCAAAGGATCAAGGTACTTTCGCCTTATAAATTTCCTAAGTATCTTCCGCTCAATCTTAGTGAAAAACCTCATAACAATGTGACCCAATATAGAACCATAATTAAGCTGATTTGACATGCTTTTCGACGTCTTCTTCTTCTTTTTGGAGTTCGTTTTATCAGTCGGATTAATAGCAGTACACCTAATAAATAAAAACATGACTGCAAATGCCTGCAATATAAAATATCATAATTTGAGGACAAGTATGACTATAGGATATAATAAGGTTAATTTACATAACATATCATCATACATTTCACATGTCCCGTTTTAGTAAATGTATTTTCTTTTGTACTTATTCGTGAAAATACGGCTAACATCAAAAAGTTAAGTGTACGGGTTACAAAATGACCCAAACACGACAAGAACCATCTTATAACAATAATGTGTACGAAAAAAGAAAGTAACATGATCAAGAGGGTGTTTTAGATGGCTTATTTAAGTGTTTATCTACTAACTTTTTAGGCTGTTTAAGCAATTTAGAGTTTTAAGCACTTAAACAGAAGCATTTTTTAAGAAGATAAGCAGTTTAGAGGGTGTTTGTTTTATCTTATTTACGGGCTTATGAACTTATTTCTCATGCTTTATTTTCCATATGCTCATTTTTTCCACTTATTTTCCAGTTATAAGTCATTATAATAAGCTCATAAGATGGGAAAACAACCTTATGAAAATAAGCCAAACAAAATAAGCTCATAAGCCCGAAATAAGTTATATAAGACACCCGCAAACAATCCCAAACAGTCAAGATACAAATATACTCGAATTTCATAAATTTTCAATTACCGTAATAGCCGTTTAGGGGGTGTTTGTTTTATCATATTTACGGGCTTATGAACTTATTTCTCATGTTTTATTTTCCATATGCTCATTTTTTCCACTTATTTTCCAGTTATAAGTCATTATAATAAGCTCATAAGATGGGAAAACAACCTTAAGAAAATAAGCCAAACAAAATAAGCTCATAAGCCCGAAAATAAGTTATATAAGACACCCGCAAACAATCCCAAACAGTCGAGATACAAAATATAATCGAATTTCATAAATTTTCATAAGCAGTTTAGAGGGTGTTTGTTTTATCTTATTTACGGGCTTATGAACTTATTTCTCATGCTTTATTTTCCATATGCTCATTTTTTCCACTTATTTTCCAGTTATAAGTCATTATAATAAGCTCATAAGATGGGAAAACAACCTTATGAAAATAAGCCAAACAAAATAAGCTCATAAGCCCGAAATAAGTTATATAAGACACCCGCAAACAATCCCAAACAGTCGAGATACAAATATACTCGAATTTCATAAATTTTCAATTACCGTAAAAGAATAGACCGAGTTAACAACAATCACAGATGTTCGGCTTCCAACAAACAACCCTAAGAAGGTATAAAAAGCTGCAACCAAAAACCCGTAAATCGCCATCCCTACAATCTGTTCAAGTAAACAAAATCAAGTTCCAATCAAGTCATATCTTTAAAAAAAAACATAAATTCAAAAAACCAATATACATATGGGGTGTTTGTTTAAGGTTGTATATGGGTTTTTGAGCTTATATGATATCGGCTTATTTTCTGGCTTATGAGCTTATTATGGAAAATAAGCTGAAAACAAGCCAAAAAATATGGATTTATAAGCTTATATGATATGATATCAGCTTATATTTCATAAACTCATAATTTTGGGCTTATTTTCATCTTATTTTTCATAATAAGCTCATAAGCCAGAAAATAAGCCAAAAATTAAAACTATGGGTTTATGAAATATAACTCGATATCAAATAAGCTCATAAATCCGCAAATAAGCTTAATCAAACACCCCCTTACAGCTTACTTTTCATAAACTCATAATTTTGGGCTTATTTTCAGCTTAGTTTTCATAATAAGCTCATAAGCCAGATAATAAGCCAAAAAATTAAAGCTATGGGTTTATGAAATATAACCCGATATCATATAAGCTCATAAACCCATATACAACCTTAAACAAACAGCCCATTACAGCTTATTTTTTATAATAAGCTAAAAAATAAGCCAAACACAAAATATGGGTTAATGTAACCCGATATCGATATCATATAAGCTCGTAAACCCATATATATATAACCTTAAAAAAAACACAAACAAAACCTGTAAAGGATGAAGTGGTCTTTGCCATCCATGGCGTCGTCTCATTTCGGATCGTAAAGCGTAAAAGATTTATAATATTTGAGATGAAGAATGGATCGTGATGAAGGTGTCAATTGGTTTTATGATTTAAGGGTCTAATGAGTCAACCTTAAAAAAATTTGTTTTGTTTTGTTTGGATTTTATTTGTTGTTTGAAAAAAATAAAGTTTGGATGAGTTCAACGGTCGAATAATAGTGATTGCGTGAGTGAGTGGCTCCATTTGTCTTTTGAATTTTGGGTTTTGGATAGGGAGTTATGACCCCTCAACTTTCATATTCTTGTCAAAACACTTTTAAAAAAATGGGGATATGATGCCTGCTTTATAAAGTAGGAAAATTACCTGCTTTCCTTTGTAAAAAAATTAAAAATATTTATAATTAAACCCCTTCATTGTATCACGAATACATGTTTTCCCCATTCCTTTACAAAAGAAAGTAGGCAACTTTCATACTTTATAAAGTAGGCATCATTTCTCCAAAATAAATAGCCTAATCTACACATTATTTTTTCCCGCACTTTTAAAAAGTGTGTCCATTAGTTTATTAACATTTGATAAAGTGTAAAAACAACATTTCTAAGTGTGGAAATAACCCAATTTCCCCATACTTGCTCAAGTGTTGGAAAATTGGGTGCTACAAATGATTTCCATATCCGTAAGTGTTGACATTTCTTAGATATCTTCACACTTAAAATTGTGAACTTTTTTTGTGGAAAGTCTATTGTTTTACAAACAAACAAAAAAAACAAAAAAAAAAAATCACACTTATAGACGTAACCAATCTTACACATTATTAAGTGTTTATAAGTTAATAAAAAGTGTGGAGAAAAAAGTGTTAAGATTGGACTATTTCTTGTAGTGAAAATAATATAACAATTATAAGAACAATACATACTCATGAGACAGGTAAGATGTAGTGAAAATAATATCTAGATGGTAGTAAGACTGCTTCTAAAAAGACGTCTAATAGAGTAATAGTAGTATGTGTGGGAACATATGTAGTCCAATGGTAATATAATGATTATTTGATGCAAATTACAAGTCAACTTTTTTTTCTTTATAAAGAAGTAAATGCGAGTATGTGACATATTGTGCTTTGCAAAATTAGCTCAAGCTGCAAATTGGATTTGCAGCTTAAAGTTATGGGATTAAAGTTTTTTATACGAATAAAGCACGAGTAAACTGTTATCACAAGATGTCTCCGTTTCAAATTTCACTAGTTATACACATCTTGGAGGTGACAAAAAAATGGTCCAAAAGTGTCAAAGTGGTTCCCGGATTAGGTCTGGATAAGCCAAACAGAGAAAACCTTATCCGTTAATCCATGAATTCACTCTTAAATGCGAAACTAATTTGAGAAAATTATTTGAGGTTATACCTCAAACGCGTAAATGACAGGTATGAAATAATATATACAAACATTTAGTATATATGTGATTATTTGGAATGAGCATTTGGCTCCTTTTTTTATAAAGAAATGCTACAATGTCAAGATAAAGTTTTGTCACACAAACACAGATTTTTAGTTAACTTTTTATATACACATGTTCTAGAAAAATATAGTACAAGCTAGTTTGTCAAACACACTATTGGTTTTTATATATATTAGTGCAATATATTTGTCATTTATTATTGAAGTGTGTAATTTGTTGCATTAAAAAAAGTTAATAATAATTAAAAAAAAAATGGTAATGATAAAAACCATGTTGCGTTAAATCTATTAATTGCCCACCATTAATTGCCCACTTTAGTAGTGGGCGTGGCCTGGTGGTAACTACACGGATGGAGTTAGAGTTAAAAGTGATCGGGTGCATACATTTTTTAACTCTAATATAAGGAAATAAAAATTTCAGTTTAAACTATTAAATTAAGTGAAAACTAGCCTATTGATATACTGGGAAGGGATCTAGAAGTAAAAATATTGAAATGAGAAGAGTGAAAAGAAATTATAACCACACATTTTAAATAAGGATGGTGAAATAATTGGGAGATGCATTTATTTTTGTGATTGCATCTCAAATTTGTGGTTGAGATTTCTTCTCATCTTAATTATATTTCTCATTTCATCGTTTTAATATATTAACTAAACAATAACTAGAAATACAATGCATCTCAAATCAGTGTTTTATACAAAAATTAGCATTACGAAACAAAATTTTGTCAGAGTCCGTGACACCACGGGACCGAGTTTCGTCCATGGGTAACTATGCTAACTATATTGGCAAAATAGAAAAGGCTAGTTGATATCTAACTATCTTATAATACACAAATGCCTACTATTAATAGAAATACTTAAAATTAAGCAATACAAGTTATAAAGCTAAAAGTACAAGTAATTAAAACACATTTTCTAACATTTACAAGTTCTTAAGCTCAAAGTACAACTAATTAAAATAGAAATACTAACATTAAATACAATAAATAAATCATTATGTACATTAAATACAATTAATTAACGGATCAATAAATACAATTAATGCAGTTATTAAATAATTAAAACACCCCTTACATAAGAAATACAAATTATCAAGCATATTGTACAACCAACTTAAACACAATTCTTGCATTAAATGTCACTAATACAAATAATAAAGCACATGATACAAATATTCAAGCCCGAACGGGCAACAGGCCAAATGGGCTCGAGCCCGAACGGGCACGGGCCAAACGGGCTCGAGCCCGAACGGACACGAGCCAACGGGCACGAGCTAAACGAAATTCTTGATATCCGTAAATGTATTGTAAAAAAAAAAAAAAAAAACATAATAAACTAAAATACATGATTCACCGGAAAATTTTATTTCAGGATACCCGCCGCCGCAACGCGCGGGTACCCTGCTAGTAACTGATAAAGAGTAAGTATTATATTATGTTTTCAGTTTTCTTGTGGTTTGCCTAATAATTAGTAGCACATGTAACAATGCAAAAAATAATCAGCATGTTATATTTAGATTGTAGCGTACATTTAAAAAAAAATATAACGCTACTAATTATATCTTTGTAATTTGCTTCTCTAACAAAGAAAAGAATTATGATAAATTTCTTCGAACATCAAATTTTGCCCTCCAATTAAGGAAGAAAAGGAAAGAAAAGAATTATATCTTTGTAATTATCATATAATTATGATAATTATATTGGCGGATCTTTGTAATTTGAGATAGTTACACTGTGTTTTCGAGTCTCGATTAAAGAAAAAAAAAAGTTGTGTTCTTGAGTTTCACTTAAAGATGAAAAGAAAGGAAAAGGAGTGAAAAATAGTGTAATTTAGTTGATTTTTACACTGTGTTCTCGAGTCTCGATTAAGGAAGAAAATGAAAAGAAATAGAAAAAATTGTGTCATTAAGGAAGAAAAGAAAAGGAAAAAAAGTGAAAAATAGTAAAATTTGGTTTACACAAAATTTCCTATTACTTTAGTTTTTTTTACTAAAAAAACTTAGGATTGAAATGTTACTAGATTTTATTTTCAGGAATATGAATAAAATTTAAAAATTAAATGTTCCTGCCCGGGATCGAACCGGAGACCTTTTGCGTGTAAAGCAAACGTGATAACCACTACACCACAGAAACATTTGTTTTGATATAGACACTAATTATTTATTATATCAGGTATATCTACACAGCAAAAAGAATAAAGAAAAAAAAAATGAGCATTTAGATTTAAAGATATATTAAAGTACCAGTTACATCACTTTAATAGAAAAGATGAAGATTTCCACAACTCTTATCATGAAACAAACGAAAAATGTTTCAAGGAATAAATCACACTTCTAACAGAATCGGTACTAAACGAAAAAAAGATACATAAAAGAAAAGCGTTATATCGATCAACTTGATATTTAAAAACGCATTTGGACCTGAATCTAGTTTTGGTTCACATTTTCGGTTCCAAATCTATTTTTTGTTTAGTTTCAGTTCAATAGGTCAAACTCGATTATCCAAGTCGATATATATTTCTTAAGAACGTACATTAAAATAATTTACGGAAACTATCAATATTGTAACCTTAACCCAATCGACACTGTATTTGTGACAATTATACACATTCACATCCAAACAACTTCATATAAAAAGGTGTTCGTAAATAAACGAACTCAAACTACTCAATGCTTAAAATTACATGTTTTATTGAATCTTATCCAACCCAACCGTTTTCCGCCTTAAGCAACCATTAGTTAACCTATCACCTGGAAACTATCCCACATCGCCAGTGTCAAAATTAATTTACAGTGTCAAAATTTGGCTCATAAAAAGACACTTTCATTCAGCCATATGTAAGAGTGCTTGTAACTAAAATATCAAAACCTGGAAACTATCCCACATCGCCAGAACATAAAACCAACATGATATTTAAAAAGCCCATTTGGGCTGGATCAGTTGCCGAGTCCAGTAACGTGGGCTTGTGACCCAAGTGGGGGCATTAAGGTTATCGAAGGGCTAAGAGCAAGGGGCGACCATGTCTCGTTTGTCTGTGGGGATGGCTTGCCAAGGTGGAGAGTAGTCGTATGGTGTTGGCACAAATTGTGCGCACCTTTGTGGCCCTGCGGAGACTAGGAAGGTCTGACCCAACCTTCTAGTTAGGGGAATTCGAATGCCATAAATTGGCTAAGTGAGGCTATGTAACTAATGAAAGTACATAAGCTGTTTCGAGACACTCTGAAGAGCTTGCATCGCCCCGTTCACTCGACCATGGTTGACCCCTTCTTAGCCCGACAATAACTTTTTATAATTTCAAAGTATGTTGTTTGCATATAACTTTTTATAATTTCGAAGTATGTTGTTTGCATATAAAATGAGTATCATTGATTCACTTCATCGCTTGTGAGTTCTTTTGGTATGTTATATAGTTTTTTATAATTTCGAAGTATGTTGTTTGCATACAACTTTTCGAAGTATGTTGTTTGCACATAACTTTTTATAATTTCGAAGTATGTTGTTTGCATATAAAATGAGTATCATTGATTCACTTCATCGCTTGTGAGTTCTTTTGGTATCATTTGTTATATAGTTCAGAATGGCGAGTCTCCTCATTGTTGGTCATGTAGGCATTTTCAAATTGTTGTCATCTGTATGAGCCTATGAGGTTTGGTAGGTTCGGGTGTTTTGCTGAGATTTGCAGTATAGTTGATCGATACATGTCGTTTTTTTTTCTCTATGTGTAGTATTATTTTTGTGACGATTCAGTTAGAAGTGTGATTTATTTCTCGAAACACATTTCCTTTGTTTCATGAGGAATGTTGTGGAAATCTCGATCTTTTCTATTAAAGTGATATAACTGGTACTTTAATACTAGTATATCTTTAAATCTAAGTACTGTTACAATTCAAATTATAAAAAGTTATATGCAAACAACATACTTCGAAATTATAAAAAATTATTGTCAGGCTAAGAAGGGTCAACCATGGTCGAGTGAACGGGGCGATGCAAGCTCTTCAGAGTGTCTCTCGAAACAGCTTATGTACTTTCATTAGTTACATAGCCTCTCACCTAGCCAATTCTTGGCATTCGAAACACTTTTTCTTTGTTTCGTGAGAAATTTTGTGGAAATTTCCATCTTTTCTATTAAAGTGATATACCGGTACTTTAATACTAGTATATCTTTAAATCTAAGTACTGTTACTAATGGAATCGTCACAAAAATAATACTACACATAAAGAAAAAAAACGACATGTATCAATCAACTATACTACAAATCTCAGCAAAACACACGAACCTACCAAACCTCATAGGCTCATACAGATGACAACAATTTGAAAATGCCTACATGACCAACAATGAGGAGACTCGCCATTCTGAACTATATAACAAATGATACCAAAAGAACTCACAAGCGATGAAGTGAATCAATGATACTCATTTTAGTGTCAATTCATATTACACTATGCCTCTAAAAGAACAGCTATCAGTGTGCTGAGAATAGTGAAATAAATTTAATCTACAGAAGGAATATTATTGAAGATTGGCATGTTACACGTACATGCCTCGTGACAAAAAAATTTACTAGCCTCATAAAAACTAATATCCCGAATAGTGGCATGTTACTTATACACACCTTGTGACAAATATTTACTTACATCGGCTGCAATATCATAAGCATTTTCAACACATCGACCTAAAGCCACGCCAGATACATAGTTTCCACCAAGAAACATACCGCGAAATCCTTCATATATAAGAGTATTTTTTGCAGTCTCTAAGATGTCATAATGGCCAATTAGAAATTGTGGAATTGCTTTAGGCCACACTTTCACTCCTAACATTAAAGGGTCTCCTGCTTTTGGGTTTATGAGCATCTTCCGTAGGTCACGGTCAACTGCTTCCACAAGTTGACTCTCAGTCTGATAGAAGTACAGGATATCATTAATAACAATATATGTAAAACCAAACTAAAGGTCGGTTTTAAAACCCAAGGGTCAGCTTACCTTCGATAAAATACCAGGATTTGTAGCCCCTCCAATGTAGTTAAGGAGCAGTACCCTTCCAGGTGGAGCCCGGTTAGGGAAAAGAGATGAACTGTATATTGTACCTAAACAAACCAAAGGAAAATCACATTGTTTAAGAAATTTTTAAAAATCATGTAAAATTTAGAGATGTGAGATGAAAAGTAACCTAAAGTCTCGACGCCTTGACTGCGTGGATGCAACTGCCCAAAACCCTTGAGTTGACCATCAATTAAACGGTCATCACGAATTGCCTCTTTTGGATAGGAAACAGATACAGCTGCAACTGGAGGATAATAAAACTTGGACAGAGAATCGGCTGCTTCTGACTGAAACAATAATATAGTTAAGCAAATTGCCTCTTTCATTATCTATGAATACAATTCTTATGTATCTACTTGAAAATGTTTTGATTTTCACTCAAGTTTCAACATACCGAAAGAGGACGCAACAAGTCACTAGCCATGTAGGATGGAACAGTCATGACAACAGTTTTAGTCTGTACACTTTCAACTCCATTTGGTGTTTCATATGTCAAACTATAACCTCTATTCTCCAATTTTGAGAATTGTGTGAGGTAAGTAATATTAATCTTATGTTTGATGTTAGTGTTATGTGCTGCTGCGTTTTTCAGGTTGTGTGACAACATGGATGTGGAGAAGAAGAGAAGTAGAGTAACATACCTGTGTTTGACATTCAAATGGCATGTAAGATTAATTTTAGTTTTAAATATTTATTATTCAGTTTTTATTTAGAGTGAATTTCATTCGGTTTCTAAATTTATGAATATTGTTTCCCGTGTAGACTATTTGAAGGTGAAATTAAATGGAATGCAAGAACAAAATGATAAACTCAAAAGGGTATGTTGTCTCATAAGTTTTACTTCTATTGATTTTTAATTTGATATAATTATGTCCTAAAAGATTGAAACTTTTTGATACGAGGGTCAATAAGTTTGATGATATAGTTTCCGTTTATATCCATATTTTCTTGCAAACTTGAGGAATTTGAGAAAGATTGGTAAAGTTGGTTTTTTTTGTTCATATTATGGTTACATGATTATTAGTTGTCATATTTATTTAAAAATCTTATGAAACCAAATTAGCTTGTTGCAATTTTCAGTGCGGCCTAGGTTGGTTTGGAAATTATTTCAGAAACTGAGGTGAGTTTGTCGAATGAAGATAGTTTCATACAAAATTGAAGTGTGTTTTTGGACATTTCAGTTTTTGTATAATGGAACGTAGGTTAGGGAAATCGAGAGAGATATAATGGAATGTAGGTTAGAAAAATCGAGAGAGAAGGCCGTCAAGAAGTAGAAAGTGGGCAAGGGAAAGATGCAAAACAGACTGCTGCAACTGATTTGATATCAAGGCTCAATAACCATGAATCCTATTCCGAGTCCGATAATCAGAAAGGTATTTCTTTTCTTGAGTGCACTATAAAGTCAGCATAACATACAACCATGGATAGTTTTACAACGTGTTAGCTGTATATTATTTTTATCATGGTCGTGAGGGATCAAAGAGAAATAGTCTCATTAAACATGAAAATAAGTTAAACTGGAAAATAAGTCGAGAAGTGGGCTTATGAAGCATGGTTTAATTATTATATTTGATTGTGAAATGCTTAAATATCTAATTAGTTGATTCGTTATGTTGCAGTAGACAGTAGTTAATAAGAAGTTTATAGCGTAGATGTTATGGTTTGGGCTCTGGAGTTGTAAACCATGAAAGAGATGTCGTGACTTAATAAGTGAATTTTGTTAATGTGTTTGAATGTATTCTGATCCATGTGAAAGGATTATCCCTTTATTATAACTATTTTATTGGTACTCATGTTTAAACCAAATCTAAGTTAAACCAAATCATACTAAAACTGATCGCCGTCCACGTCCGTACACCAACAAAAAAAGGGATCATGTTCAAGTCTATTGGTACTCAGCCTAAGAACAAGCCGTGCGTGCCGGTAAATACTTCCAGCAAGGAGTCTTTAACAAACATTATAGCAAAAATTGTTGGAAACAGTAGAAAGAGGGCTGCACCGAATGAGTGCGAATCATACCATGCATATGTTGGTATGGGTTCACAGGTTTATATTCGAGCCAATTCCTTTTGAGTATTTGTTCGTAATTAACCATGGTGTGTGTGAGTAAAAATTGAGTATGTGAGAAACAAAACTAAGTAAACACTGTTTGATTGATTTTTTTTTTTTTTTTTTTTTGAACGGCGGATATAAATAGAAAAACTAGCAAGAAGCTAGAAAATTACAACGAAATAATATGAGGGTTTTTGAGCCACTCTATCCAACTAAACTTAGCTTTACATCTAAAACGAATCCAATAGAAAGCACGGGACACCACTTCATCAAAAATGATCGCCTTTGAGGGAATCTCACGACCAAAAATCTTTTTGTTGCGACAATTCCAGATATACCACCACAGAACATAGCACGTACCTTCGAAGATCTGTTTTTGCTTTAACGGCAGCCGAATAGACGAAAGCCATTCCAGCCATTCTTCGAAAGAATTAATCTCCATGTAATCAATATCCCACCACTGAGTAATCTTGCGCATAAGCTCACTAATAAAATGACAAGTGAAGAAAAGATGCCTAGACGACTCCACCGCATTATCACACATAGGACATAAGATAGACTCAATCTCCATACCTCTACGGGAGATATTAAATCTGGTAGGGAGACAATCATGCTTAACTTTCCAAGCATGAACATTAATCTTGATGGGCACCGCTTTTATCCACCTGGTCTTCGTGGTACCCTCCGGAAGTAAGGCCGCATCAATAACTTTCCTAACCGAGGACACCGAAAATTCACCCGAGCCTTCTAAAGACCAAGCCCATCTATCGTTCATATTACCAAGAATACAACCTTCTACCTTTTCCTTCAATAGATCAAACTGGGCTTGCTCTACTCCACCCCTAGGATTTCGTCTAAAGGAGAACTCCAACCCACAATGAGACAATTTCGACGCAACATCTATATTTTTCATCGATTCAAGCGCATACAATCTAGGAACCAAGACTTTAAACGCAACATCCCCACGCCAAGCTACATCCCAAAACGAAGTATTCACCCCATTACCCAATTTAGGAAGAATAAAACTAAGTAAATCAATACCTTTCAACTTCAGTAGCTCAACCTCATGAATTATACTAAGCCAAATAGACGGATGACTAGGCTTTATCTTCTTACCAATTTTACCATCTTCACCATGCAACGCTTTTATCACCCTAGCCCATAGCGACGAATTTTGAGAGATAAACCGCCACACCCACTTGAACATAAGAGCTCTATTTAGCGCGAATAAACTTGACACACCAAGACCACCTTTATCTTTAGAAGCCATCACATTTTTCCATCTAACCCAGCTCGGCTTTTTAGCATTAAAATCCGCACCATTAAAAAAACGAGATCTGATGGATTCCATATTTTGTAACACCTTCATTGGGACTTTAAAAATAGACATATGATATATTGGAATCGCGCCTAATACCGATTTAAGAAGAGTTAATCTTCCTCCTATTGAAAGAGTCCTTAACTTCCATCTTGATAAACGAGATACCATACTCTCAACTATATCTTTCCAAGATTGTATCCGTGACATGAGGCCACCCACTCTTGATCCTAAATATGTGAACGGAGTTTTGAGAATCATACATCCGATCTTCGCAATAGCCTGTTCCACCTTGCTACTTTCCACAGAAATACCCATCAACTTACTTTTATTCATGTTGATACGAAGACCCGAAGCACGGTAAAAAACTTCCAACACATGAATAACAGTATCAATATTAGATTGATTCCACTGACCCATGAATATAGCATCATCAGCATAAAACAAATGCGAAATATGAAGTGAAGGGGCCACCATAATCCCTTTGAATAAACCTGCATCCACCACTCTTTGAAACGAAACATGTAAGCTTTCCATGACCAAGATAAATAAGAAGGGAGAAAGCGGGTCACCTTGTTTAAGACCTTTGTAAAACTGAAATTCCTTTGTAGGACTTCCGTTCACAATAACCGAACCCCTAGAAGAATGAAGGCAACTTTGGATCCACTTACACCATTTCTCTCCAAACCCAAACTTCTTCAATATGTCATCCAAGAAATCCCATCTAACCGAATCATAAGCCTTTTCAAAATCAACCTTAAAAATCATAGTTTGTTTCTTCTTCTTCTTACACCATTGGACGAGTTCATTCAAAATAAATGGACCATCAAGAATTTGTCTATCCGCCACAAATGCGGATTGAATCTCATTGACAAGGTCACCTAAAACCATAACTAGGCGATTTGCCAATATCTTTGCAATGATTTTATACAAACTCCCAATTAGACTAATAGGTCTAAAATCTTTGACCATATTAGCATTTGGAACTTTAGGAATTAGAGTAATAAAAGAAGAGTTACCCCCTTTCGGAATCGTCCCTTGTTGAAAAAAAACATTTGACAGCATCGACAACATCACTTTCAATAAGATTCCAATACCGACGATAAAAGCCGAAAGTAAAACCATCCGGCCCAGGAGCTTTATCGATACCACAATCCCACACCGCCCTTTTAATCTCCTCTTTAGAAACCTCACGTTCCAAATCTTCATTTTGATCAGGTTTGATTCTATTAAAAAAGTTCATCTCTAACTGAATACGATTTTGTGGAGGCTGCTCAAATCTATTTTTAAAATGATCAAAGAATTCATTTTTTACTAATGAAGGAGATTCCATCCAAATACCATCCACCAAAACACCACGAATAGCAAGCCGACCTCTTTTTTTATTAAGCACACCGTGATAATATTTAGAGTTCTCATCTCCCTCAATAGCCCATTTGATTTTCGCTTTTTGAGCCACTTCCAAAGATTGAACCTTCTCCACCTCTTGAAGTAATCTAACAACTTCATGTCTCCTATTAACATCAATATCCTCTCCATCACCTTTGTCAATAACCAAGTCAATATCAGCTAGCTCGGCCTTTAGACTTCTCTTCCTACTATTCGAGCTCTCCTTATGTAATCTACTCCACATCCGAATTTTTTCTTTCAAGTATCTAAGCTTTTTAATCATTTTAATAAAAGCATTATGATCACTAACATTAGCCTCTTTCCATGAATCTTCAACTAACTTGTCAAAACCATCTATTTCAAACCAATAATGAAAGAATTTAAATGGAACTGGCCCATAGTCATAATGGATTTCACGCATTAAAATTGGCCGATGATCTGATAAATACCGATCCAAAGAAGTAGAAGATATGTTGGGACATGAACACATGAGATTGTCAGAAATAAGAAAGCGATCAAGTTTGCTCATCTTCGTAGCGGATTTATGACACCATGTGAATGAGCAACCACCTAAAGGCACCTCCACTAAACCGGCATTAGAAATGAATGAATTAAAAGCCTCCGCACCTTGTCTGTTAAACACCGATCCGAACCTCTCACTTTTGTCACGCACTTCATTAAAGTCTCCCATAGTAACCAATTCGCCTTCCCAATTCGAAATCACGATCGATAAATAATCCCACAACATCTTTTTTTCACTTAATTCTTGAGGAGCATACACAGAGATAATAAGTAACCTTTTACCATTAGGCACCCACACGCCTCTAACCATAGTGAAATAATCAGAAATCGTTTCATTCAATTTCTGAAACATATTTGGGTCCCAAACACAAAGAATCCCACCCGAGTTACCGACAGCTTCGCTATAAACATAATCAAAAGAAAAATTTCCCCAACACCCCTTAATACAAAAAAGCTCGATTTTCTCCATTTTGGTTTCTTGTAGCGATAAAAAATTCACCTTATGAGACACACATAATTCCTTAACCCAATCCTTTTTAACCTTTTGGGCAAGGCCTTGAATATCCAATGATAAAAAATTCATCGATGAACTTCGTTCGCTCCTTGTAATTCAATGATTTCTTCCATATTTTTCATACAACCCGTCATGTCATATCCCATGGTCTGCCCTACGTTAATCATGTCGTCAATCAATTGTAATATTGAACTGCCGGTACGAGGTACTTCCGATTTCTTAAAGTGGCCTGAACATATGGATTCATGAGTGTCATTCATATCTTCATTCTTCAAGTCTGTTTGTTTCTCAACTGCACCACCAACTTCCTCCTGATCATCGTTCTCTCTTATCTTATCCAACATAACATTTGGCGCTTCTACTGATTCGTCTATATCTTCATTTGGAGTGAAACCAGGTGGGTACTTTAGACTAACTTCTGGAATAACATCGTTATTGTTAGCATCCCTCTTTTTCTTAAGAACCTCATAAATACCAAACGGATCTTCAGATTGTACATTGCTTTGTCTAACTGAGTTTTCCTCCAAAGTATGATTATTAGATTCCTCCTCGAATTTTGACTCAGGAACTTCTTCCACATCACTATCGTCTTCCAAATCTTCTAGATTTCCCAAGCCACCCCCATTAATTTCATCTTCATATGATCCATCATCCGAATCATGTTCCTCTTCAATATCATCCTCAAAATCAGGCACCCATCCTGGTACTTCAATAGCACGTACCCAACATACCTTGCCACGATACACCATTTTAAAAGACTCAAACAGATTCGTCTTCATATTCGTACATATGCAAATTCTTTTCCTATGAAAACCTCCATCCTCCAACTCCTCGCCATTTAATAATGTACCCCATCTAGATGCAATACGGCTGAATGTATTCCTAGACCACCACTTGCATGGGACACCCTCAATCTCCACCCATGTAACCCTCTCATCAATAGTGAAATCATTGTGTGCTTGAGTAATCTGAGAGAACCATGTACCCGTTGCCAAATTAGCTTGAAACCTCTTCTTAGTTTCTTCATCCTGAAACTCAATCATAACCCAAAACCCTCCCATGTACTTAAGCTCAATATTCACATAACCTTCCTTGGCTAAAACCACCTTTAAGTTTGTTAAGGATGCGAAGTCTTTCACCTTCCCCAACAAACATAACGAGTACACTTTCTGATTCAAGCATGAATCATCCAGCACCAAAGATGGATTATTATCCATAACCTCCTTCTAACATTGAGTTTACAACATGAGCATACGAATTAGCCGTACCCTTTGCCCCATCTACATTCTTCCTAACTCCATTATCATCCCTTTTCGTCCCATTATCATTAAATTGATTACTATGCTTGTACGAAGGTGCTCTTTGAAACCTTGCCACATTAGCATGGAGTTTATAACGCCCAACCCATACGGTACACAAGTTATTGACCAAACGATCCACATCAAAAACCTTAATAAATCGCACAAAACCAAATCTTTTACCTGCTTTCGATCTTCTATTAGGGATATAAGCATCAACAACATGCCCATAAATCTTACATGAATTCCACAGGTCCTTAGCGCCATACTGATCAGGAAAATTAGTGACAAACACGGACGTGGAGATCTTATGAACCTTAGAATGGGATTGTTTACATGACTCGATCTAATCTTATATATAGTTTGTGAAACGACATGACTAACAATGTCAACCATTGTGTCGTTTCAATGATAACTGCTAACAACAATAACTGCTTCCTAACGGGCTGTTTGGGTTAAGGTCCAACCCATTACAATTCAGCCCTTTTTACATAATACGACCCATAATAAAACTAAACTGTTCCATAACATTTAAAAGCATTAATCTAGGTTACAGCATATCATACTATTGATTTCATTAAACATTTTGTTTTGGTTGTGTCAGGTACTAATGACAATGCAAGCCATCCTCCTGCATCCAAGTATGAACCAACCAAATATGGTCAGCAGCTTCTTAAAGGTGAGTTAAGCCTCCTGAAATTAAGCTACACGGTATCTGCGAATTAATTTCAGCAGTCACAGCTGACGGCATCTCATTACATTTACAGGGCTGGACAATAATGTGAACAAAGAAGCAGTAGTTGTCAATAACAGCTTCGGTCCTGTTATTTATGCAGGTTTTCGTATTTGCCCTTCCCACCCATAGGAATTGCTTTCTGAAACCACAATTTTATAACATGTTGTGTTATTCGTGGTTAACAGATAAATGGTAGCCTATGAGCTGCTTCAGTAATGTAAGTATATTGTGCGTACATGTGTAGCGTTCGAGTTGCTACAGAGCCTCGAGATGGTTACAAATGTTTTCTCAAATCTGTATCCAGTGCTTCAGCCCCCGTCTATTAGGCTGTTACCGCGCATGTTTTCCGGTACTAGGCATGGAACATGCATTTTCCTGTAATGACAAGCGGCCATAATATAAATGCAGGGTTTCGTACAACAATACCATACTGTTCTACACTTGCACTAGCCAGAACAAATGACAAAGGCCCCCGCCGCAGCGCGGCGGGTTCCTACCCCAGTACCCCTTGTTTAAGAGTGTAGCGTACATTTTTAAAAAAAATATATAGGTATCTTTGTAATTTGCTTCTCTAAATCAAAAGTTTTCTGGCTTTGTCCTTAAGCTAACATCATATTTACTTTGTCTAGTTGGGCTATTTCTCGAAATGTTTACAAACTCTGAAGTAGGCTAGTTATTGGGCTAAAAGCTCATAGGTCATTAATGACTATCACGAATTGAAATAGTTAATGTAAATAAAACCTTATAAAGAGGTAAATTAATTTGGCTTATTTGAAAAATTAATTTGTGAAAAATGATGAGAGAGAATTAGTGTATAACACTTGTCATGAAATGAATGGATTAGGTCTATGTTGTAGATCTATATATCAACACTCGAGATAGTTAATGTAAATAAAACCTTATAAAGATGTAAAATATAGGATTGAAATGTTACTAGATCTTATTATCAGGATTGTTAATAAAAATTAAAAATCAAATGTTCCTGCCCGGGATCGAACCGGAGACCTTTTGCGTGTAAAGCAAACGTGATAACCACTACACCACAGAAACTCTTGTTTCAATTTGGACACATGAGTGATCACATGTTATACCACTTATATCTACACAGTAAAAAGAATAAAAATAAAATAAAAAATGAGTATTTACTATTTAGATTTAAAGATATATTGAAGTACCAATTATATCACTTGAATGGAAAAGATGGAGATTTCCACAACTCTTATCATGAACAAAGGAAAAATGTTTCAAAGAATAAATCACACTTCTAACAGAATCGGTACAAAACAAAAAAAAGATAGATAAAAGAAAAGCGTTGTGTCGATCAACTTGATATTTAAAAAATCCATTTGGACCTGAATCTAGTTTTGGTTCACATTTTCGATTCCAAATCGATTTTTTGTTTAGTTTCAGTTCAATAGGTCAAACTCGATTGAAACCAAACCAAATTATCCATGTCGATATATATTTCTTAAGAACGTACATTAATATAATTTACCGAAGCTATCAATATTGTAACCTTAACCCAATCGACACTTCATTGTGCAATTATAAACATTCACATCCAAACAACTTGACTCCTTACAAAACAAAACAGATATAAAAAGGTGTTCGTAGATAAACGAACTCAAACTACTCAATGCTTAAAATTACATGTTTTATTGAATCTTATCCAACCCATCCGTTAACCTATCACCTGGTCCAACAAACTATAAAACGGTAAACTTCTTTGGTTAAAAAATTAATTTACAATGTCAAAATTTGGCTCATAAAAAGACACTTTCATTCAACCATATGTAAAAGTGCTTGTAACTAAAATATGAAAACCTGGAAACTATCCCACATCGCTAGAACATAAAATAAACATGATATTTAAAATGCTCGTTTGGGCTGGTTTAGCTGCCGAGTCTAGTAACGTGGGCTTGTAACCCAAGTGGGGGCATTAAGGTTATTGAACGGCTAAGAGCAAGGGGCGACTATGGCTCGTTTGTCTGTGGGGATCGCTTGCAAGCTCTTAATCTTGGCACAAATGGTGCGCACCGGTGGCCCAGCGGAGACTAAGAATGTCTGATTCAACCTTCTTAGCTAGTTTGGGATCGCTTGCCAAGGTTGACAGCTTTCATCACCCCGTTCACTAGACCATGGTTGACCCCTTCTTAGCCCGACTATAACTTTTTGAAGTATGTTGTTTGCAAGCCCGACAATAACTTTTTATACCTTTTCGAAGTATGTTGTTTGCTTTCCCTACAATAACTTTTTATAACTTTTCGAAGTATGTTGTTTGCATATAACTTTTTATAATTTGAATTGTAACAGTACTTTATACTAGTATTAAAGTACCAGTTATATCACTTTAATAGAAAAGATGGAGATTTCCACAACATTTCTCATGAAACAAAGGAAAAGTGTTTCGAGAAATAAATCACACTTCTAACGGAATCGTCTCAAAAATAATACTACACATAGAAAAAAAAAAACGACATGTATCGATCAACTATACTACAAATCTCAGCAAAACACCCGAACCTACCAAACCTCATAGGCTCATACAGATGACAACAATTTGAAAATGCCTACATGACCAACAATGAGGAGACTCGCCATTCTGAACTATATAACAAATGATACCAAAAGAACTCACAAGCGATGAAGTGAATCAATGATACTCATTTTAGTGTCAATTCATATTACACTATGCCTCTAAAAGAACAGCTATCAGTGTGCTGAGAATAGTGAAATAAATTTAATCTACAGAAGGAATATTATTGAAGATTGGCATGTTACACGTACATGCCTCGTGACAAAAAAATTTACTAGCCTCATAAAAACTAATATCCCGAATAGTGGCATGTTACTTATACACACCTTGTGACAAATATTTACTTACATCGGCTGCAATATCATAAGCATTTTCAACACATCGACCTAAAGCCACGCCAGATACATAGTTTCCACCAAGAAACATACCGCGAAATCCTTCATATATAAGCGTATTTTTTGCAGTCTCTAAGATGTCATAATGGACAATTAGAAATGTTGTTTAAGTGTGGTAAATTGGGGTGATATTGGTATCCTGATAGCAATTAGAAGTCACGAACAGTACGTTTTCAGATCGATTAAATTGGAGTGTATACCAATTAACGACCGGATAAAATCTAATTGATTCAAGTTTGTGAATGATGTTATGTTTGCAGAAATTCGTGATCAAAATATGGTTGATCAGCCTTCTCTTTTCTCTGTCCGAAATAGAGAATATATAAGACGGTTTATAGGGGTGGTTATTAGTACCTAATAACTGTAAAACAGTTATACTCTGCACTTGCAGCAGAAACCGTTCAGCAGGAACCGTTCGGCAGGAACAGTTCACTATCGGCAGGAACCAACAACTATCAGCAGAAACCATCTGCTATCAGCAGAAACCATCTGCTATCAGCAGGAACCAGACCAGCAGAAACCAAGCATTATCAGCAGAAACGAGCATCAACTTAATATGTTTTATTTGGTGAAAAAACAAATTCTAATGAATTTCTAACATAGCAATGTTATACCAAATAAAAAATTTTCCAGCTGACCTGGCAGCTCGACCCCAGCCAGGGGCTCTGCCCCTTGGACCCTGCCAGGGGCTGCCGCCCCTTGGACCCTGCTTCTCTCAGGGGCGTTGCCCCCGAACCCCCACCAAGGGGGCTACGCCCCCTTGGAACCCCCGTTAGTCCAGTTAATATCCAAATAAGTGTCGACCCTTATTTGCATATTAAACTCAATCTATTTTACACTAAAATACCAACAAACCTCCCCCATTTTAGTGTAATCATAAATTAACTAACTAGTTCACAGCAAACAATCAAACTAATGCATAAATGAAATGTCGAGACGATTGAATTTCACATTAGTATATTACACATTCCAAATATTCGGATATCAAGGTTTCCCGAAAGATTGAACCTTGTAATATCACTATTGAATACATGAAGATAATATACACATTAGTTTTTCATACACAATATCTTACTTGACACATTATTTTACTAGCCTATGTCCCTATCCTTTCTTTAAGTACATCGAAGCCAAGTCCCAACTTCTTGAAGCAGCTAAACTTCGTACTCAAATAGGTAATTCTTTTAGTCTTGCACCTGCAAATGCAATTTTTCAAAAGAATTATTAAGAAGAACACTTCAACCTTCCTTATCTTGCAGTACCGAACACATACCTTTGGGATAATTTAATGTTGTGTTCCAAACTCTAGATGTTAAGCTTTCCACATTCAAAATTCAGCACCTAACGTCATATTAGGTGGTGAATTGGGTATCTCAACATGAGAGCTTTCATATGGACTTTAAACCCAATCCCACAGCTGATCCTTTCACGAGATCTCTACATAACCCTTTGGTTAAATGATCAGCTAAGTTCCGATGAGTTGCAATCCACTCAACGGATATGACACCATGCATTATGAGCTCACGAACCATGCTGTGTCTCACACCTAAGTGTCTCGACTTGCCATTATACACTTGACTATAAGCCTTAGCCAAAGTAGCTTGACTATCACACCTGATAGAAATAGAAGAAATCGGCTTTGGCCATAATGGAATTTCATAAAGCAAATTCCTTAACCATTCAGCCTCATTACCAGCTGCTGCCAAAGCAACAAACTCAGACTCCATAGTTGAGTTTGTAATGCAAGTCTGTTTCTTAGATGCCCAACTAATGGCACCTCCCCCAAGAAGGAACACCCATCCAGATGTAGAAGAATGATCTTCTTTATTGGATATCCAACTTGCATCACTAAAACCTTCAATAACAGAAGGAAATCCGATGTAAGTTAACTTATAATCCATAGTTCCTTTCAAGTATTGAAATACTCGATCCAAAGCTCGCCAATGAAATGTACTAGGATTGCTAGTAAACCTACTAAGCTTGCCAACTGCATAAGCAATATCCGGCCTAGTACTTATCATAGCATACATTAAGGATCCAATCCTTTTCGAGTATTCTAGTTGTGACACCGCTTTACCTTTATTAGGTAATAGCTTTACTTGTGAATCCATGGGAGTACTTGTGGGAGAACTTTCCTGGAAATTGAACTTATCCAAGATCTTCTCAATATAGTGTGATTGAGAGATTGAAATACCCTTGTTCTCACGTATGATCTTAATACCTAAGATCACTTCCGCCTCCCCCATATCTTTCATAGCAAATTTAGATGACAAGAATTCCTTTGTATCATCAACTTGATCTTGGTTAGTACCAAAGATCAACATGTCATCTACATACAAACATATAATGACTCCATTTCTAGAATCATCAAATTTACTATAAACACACTTGTCAGCTTGATTTAAAACAAAACCACTTGACAACACAATTTCATCAAATTTTTGATGCCATTGTTTAGGAGCTTGTTTTAACCCATAAAGAGATTTAACCAATTTACACACTTTGTTTTCATGTCCAGGCATAACAAACCCTTCTGGTTGTTTCATGTAAATCTCTTCATCTAATTCACCATTCAAGAATGCAGTTTTCACATCCATTTGGTGAATTACAAGATTGTGTATAGCAGCTAATGCTAATAACAATCTAATAGTAGATATCCTCGCAACCGGAGCATACGTATCGAAATAATCAATACCCTCTTTTTGTCTAAAGCCTTGGATTACCAACCTGGCTTTATATTTATCAATAGTACCATCTACTTTCATCTTCCTTTTGAAGATCCATTTACATCCTAATGGTTTACACCCAGGAGGTAAATCAGCCAATTTCCAAACTTTATTTTGCAAGATAGAATCCATCTCATCTTGGACTGCTTCTTTCCAAAAAGCAACATCCCTTGAAGCCATTGCTTCACCATATGTCATTGGATCTTTATCAACATTGAAACAATATTGATATTGAAAATTAATTTCATTCCTTGATCCTTCAACTAAGTATAGTTGAAAATCATCACCAAAAGCTTTGGCTTTCCTAACTCTTGTACCTTTTCTTGGTTCAGTGCTAGTCGAAGGAATATCCTCGTTATTAACTACTACCTTCGAACTATGATTCATGTCCCTTGGCCTAGGTATAGATGTAAATCTTTCTTCATCAAAGATTGCATCTCGTGACTCTATCACCGAGTTCACAGAAACATACTCATTAGGTTCTAATACATAGAATCTATAAGCATATGAATTTTCAGCATACCCAATAAATATGCAATCTATACCTCTTTCACCTAAAGTTTTCCTTTTAGGTTCCGTGAGCCTAACCACAGCCCTACATCCCCAAACCTTGAGAAAATTCAAGTTTGGTGATTTCTTGTGCCAAAGTTCATATGGGGTTTTCTTGTTGCTTTTACCGGGAATACGGTTTAGCAAGTAACAAGCCGTTAACATGGCTTCTCCCCAAAATCCTTCACTTAACCCAGAATAAGATAACATTGAATTCACCATTTCCTTCAATGTTCTATTCTTTCTTTCAGCTACACCATTTTGTTGTGGTGTATATGGAGCAGTTGTTTGATGTATTATTCCGGTAGATTGGAAATATACCGGATCATAATACTCCCCTCCACGATCGGTACGTAAGATTTTTACCAAATCCTTTTGATGAAGCTCTACCTCTTGTTTATAAATACGAAATTTATCAAGAGCTTCATCCTTTGAATGCAATAAATAAATATAGCAATAACGTGATGCATCATCAATAAAAGTTATGACATATTTTTTATTTCCTAGAGATGGAGTAGCATGCAAATCACATAGATCACTATGAATAAGGTCTAACAGTTTGGATTCACGATTTGCTGTTTTAAATGGTTTTCTAGTGATCTTAGTAAGCATACAAGTTTTACACTTATTATGGTCTAACTCAATAGATGGAATCATACTCATTTTAGACATTTCTTTCATTCTTTTATAATGAACATGTCCTAGTCTAGCATGCCATAGTTCCATGTTACTAAGTTTAACACTAGAAATAGAATCAACCATACAAATCGAATTAAAAGTAGAAGGCATATCTAAATTAAGCATAATCATCCCATTACACAAATAACCAAATCCAACAAAAGAACCATGTTTCGACAAGATATACTTATCGGATTCTAACACTTGTTTGTACCCACAATTATTTAATAACACACCGGACAACAAGTTTTTTCCGGATTCCGGGCACATATAAAACATTACATAACGAAATTGTTTTTCCAGAAGTAAAAGTTATATCTACTAGTCCAATTCCAAGTATTGGTTCTGTTGCGACATTTCCCATAGTAAGAACACGTCCATCATCAATTGTTGCAAATTTCTTGAACCATCTTCGGTCCTTGCAAACATGACATGTCGCACCAGAATCATACCACCAAGCGATCTCATCATCCTGTACATAGAATGATTCACAAATTAATGATACATAATTCAAATCCGAATTATTATTAATCGTTAATATTGTACCTGCTTGTTTTGGATCTCCTTTGGATCCACCACTAGTACCAGCCTCGTTTTTGCCTTTTCCACTACGGCAATCACGCTTGAAATGTCCAGGTTTCCCACATTTCCAACAGCCCCCATCATTGGACTGTTTTGCCTTCTTTACACTTCCCTTTTTGTAATCGTTACCTTGAAACTTTCGTTTCTTGTTCTTAGAATTCGAACCCTTTTTGAAACTAGAATTAGTTTCTTCAACCATATTGACATTTGATCCGCCAATATCCTTGTCTTTTTCATTCACCCATGTTTTCTCCATTCGTCTACACCCTTCCTCAATACTTATGGCACTTCCCAACTCAACCAAATTGTATTCTTCCTTCTTATGTTTCAAATTATTTTTGAAATCCTTCCAAGAAGGCGGAAGTTTGTCAATAATAGATGCTGTCGCAATGGATTCATCCATTTTTAAACCATGTTGGGTAAAGCGACCAAGTATGCTAAGACACTCATTATATTGTTCCATAACAGAACGCCCATCTATCATTTTGTAATTCATGAAATCACTAACTAGGAATTTCTTACTGGATGAATCTTCTGCCATGTACTTGGCCTGAAGCATGTCCCATAATTCTTTTGCAGATTCAATGTTTTGATAAATATCAAAAAGAGTATCACACATACCGTTTAAGATTGTTCCACGACATATGAAGTCATCATTCCAGAACTTGTTGCGTTTTCTGATTTGATCAATGGTTTCACCCTCCACTTCCTCCGGTGCTGGTGTTGTTAAAACGTACACAACTTTCATAGTTGTTAACAGGAATTGCATCTTTTTCTGCCATCTTCGAAAATCCTGCCCTTCGAATTTGGCTAACTTCACAAACTTAGATGTCATATCACGTACTGATTCTCCTGCCATCTTGTGAATTTAATCGATCTTTGTTGTTTATGTGTGGTAAATTGGGGTGATATTGGTATCCTGATAGCAATTAGAAGTCACGAACAGTACGTTTTCAGATCGATTAAATTGGAGTGTATACCAATTAACGACCGGATAAAATCTAATTGATTCAAGTTTGTGAATGATGTTATGTTTGCAGAAATTCGTGATCAAAATATGGTTGATCAGCCTTCTCTTTTCTCTGTCCGAAATAGAGAATATATAAGACGGTTTATAGGGGTGGTTATTAGTACCTAATAACTGTAAAACAGTTATACTCTGCACTTGCAGCAGAAACCGTTCAGCAGGAACCGTTCGGCAGGAACAGTTCACTATCGGCAGGAACCAACAACTATCAGCAGAAACCATCTGCTATCAGCAGAAACCATCTGCTATCAGCAGGAACCAGACCAGCAGAAACCAAGCATTATCAGCAGAAACGAGCATCAACTTAATATGTTTTATTTGGTGAAAAAACAAATTCTAATGAATTTCTAACATAGCAATGTTATACCAAATAAAAATTTTTCCAGCTGACCTGGCAGCTCGACCCCAGCCAGGGGCTCTGCCCCTTGGACCCTGCCAGGGGCTGCCGCCCCTTGGACCCTGCTTCTCTCAGGGGCGTTGCCCCCGAACCCCCACCAAGGGGGCTACGCCCCCTTGGAACCCCCGTTAGTCCAGTTAATATCCAAATAAGTGTCGACCCTTATTTGCATATTAAACTCAATCTATTTTACACTAAAATACCAACAAGAAATTGTGGAATTGCTTTAGGCCACACTTTCACTCCTAACATTAAAGGGTCTCCTGCTTTTGGGTTTATGAGCATCTTCCGTAGGTCACGGTCAACTGCTTCCACAAGTTGACTCTCAGTCTGATAGAAGTACAGGATATAATTAATAACAATATATGTAAAACCAAACTAAAGGTTGGTTTTAAAACCCAAGGGTCAGCTTACCTTCGATAAAATACCAGGATTTGTAGCCCCTCCAATGTAGTTAAGGAGCAGTACCCTTCCAGGTGGAGCCCGGTTAGGGAAAAGGGATGAACTGTATATTGTACCTAAACAAACCAAAGGAAAATCACATTGTTTAAGAAATTTTTAACAATCATGTAAAATGTTGAGATGTGAGATGAAAAGTAACCTAAAGTCTCGACGCCTTGACTGCGTGGATGCAACTGCCCAAAACCCTTGTTTCATATCATAAAAAAATATTTTGATTTTCACTCAAGTTTCAACATACCGAAAGAGGACGCAACAAGTCACTAGCCACGTAGGATGGAACAGTCATGACAACAGTTTTAGTCTGTACACTTTCAACTCCATTTGGTGTTTCATATGTCAAACTATAACCTCTATTCTCCAATTTTGAGATACGTATGAGCTTCCACGATAACTTTACTCATCTACCCAACCTACAACCCCGAAAATAATTCATTACAATCATTATACACTTGTAAACGATATATTTAGAAATCAAAATGACATGGAACTGAAAATATAGACTCGTATAAGATTACTTTTCTGAGATAGCTTTAGGCAACATTGCCTGCCCCTTTCTAAAAGATCCAACAGTTTGGCCCTTTGGTGTTGGTAATCTCCTGCCAAGTCCAACACAAGATATCAACAATATTAGAAAAAAAAAATTGAAAAAGGAAAGTTATGATGTCGTATACAGGTATATCATAAAACATACGGGTCACGGGCAGGCTTGGCACTTTTATTTCTCTGCTGGATTGCCTTGAAGGCCCCACCAATAATGCTACCACCATTTTGCTCCAGCTTCCAAACCTTTCCACAACTCTTATCATGAACAAAGAAAAAATGTTTCAAGGAATAAATCACACTTCTAACAGAATCGGTACAAAATAATACTAAACGAAAAAAAGATACATAAAAGAAAAAGCGTTGTATCGATCAACTTGATATTTAAAAAACGCATTTGGACCTGAATCTAGTTTTGGTTCAAATTTTCGATTCCAAATCGATTTTTTGTTTAGTTTCAGTTCAATAGGTCAAACTCGATTCAAACCAAACCAAATTATCCATGTCGATATATATTTCTTAAGAACGTACATTAAAATAATTTACCGAAACTATCAATATTGTAACCTTAACCCAATCGACACTGTATTTGTGACAATTATACACATTCACATCCAAACAACTTGATATAAAAAGGTGTTCGTAAATAAACGAACTCAAACTACTCAATGCTTAAAATTACATGTTTTATTGAATCTTATCCAACCCATCCGTTTTCCGCTTTAAGCAACCATTAGTTAACCTATCACCTGGTCCAACAAACTATACAACGGTAAACTTCTTTGGTTAAAAAATTAATTTACAATGTCAAAATTTGGCTCATAAAAAGACACTTTCATTCAGCCATATGTAAGAGTGCTTGTAACTAAAATATGAAAACCTGGAAACTATCCCACATCGCCAGAACATAAAACCAACATGATATTTAAAATGCCCATTTGGGCTGGTTTAGCTGCCGAGTCTAGTAACGTGGGCTTGTAACCCAAGTGAGGGCATTAAGGTTATTGAATGGCTAAGAGCAAGGGGCGACCATGGCTCGTTTGTCTGTGGGGATGGCTTGCCAACTACTGAGAGTAGTCGTCAGAGTAGTCGTCTGGTGTTGGCACAAATGGTGCACACCTTGTGGCCCTGCGGTGACTAGGAAGTCTAGTTAGGGGTTCGAATGTCAAGAATTGGCTAAATATGCCAAGAATTGGCTAATTGAGGCTATGTAACTAATGAAAGTACATAAGCTGTTTCGAGACACTCTGAAGAGCTTGCATCGCCCCGTTCACTAGACCATGGTTGATCCCTTCTTAGCCCGACAATAACTTTTTATAATTTGAAAGTATGTTGTTTGTATATAACTTTTTATAATTTGAATTGTAACAGTACTTTAGATTTAAAGATATAAAGTACCAGTTATATCACTTTAATAGAAAAGATGGAGATTTCCACAACATTTCTCATGAAACAAAGGAAAAGTGTTTCGAGAAATAAATCACTTCTAACGGAATCGTCACAAAATAATACTAAAACGGAAACATAGAGAAAAAAAATGACATGTATCAATCAACTAAACTACAAATCTCAGCAAAACACCCGAACCTACCAAACCTCAAACAGATGACAACAATTTGAAAATGCCTACATGACCAACAATGAGGAAACTCGCCATTCTGAACCATATAACAAATGATACCAAAAGAACTCACAAGCGATGAAGTGAATCAATGATACTCATTTTAGTGTCAATTCATATTACACTATGCTAAAAGAACAGCTATCAGTGTGCTGAGAATAGTGAAATAAATTTAATCTACAGAAGGAATATTATTGAAGATTGGCATGTTACACGTACATGCCTCGTGACAAAAAAATTCACTAGCCTCATAAAAACTAATATCCCGAATAGTGGCATGTTACTTATACACACCTTGTGACAAAAATTTACTTACATCGGCCGCAATATCATAAGCATTTTCAACACATCGACCTAAAGCCACGCCAGATACATAGTTTCCACCAAGAAACATACCGCGAAATCCTTCATATATAAGAGTATTTTTTGCAGTCTCTAAGATGTCATAATGGCCAATTAGAAATTGTGGAATTGCTTTAGGCCACACTTTCACTCCTAACATTAAAGGGTCTCCTGCTTTTGGGTTTATGAGCATCTTCCGTAGGTCACGGTCAACTGCTTCCACAAGCTGACTCTCAGTCTGATAGAAGTACAGGATATCATTAATATACAAACAACAAAATATGTAAAACCAAAGTAAAGTAATACCAAACTAAAGGGTCGGTTTTCTTCCTCAAATTTAGAAACTAGGGGTGCCAAGATGTGTGGTCGGCCAAGTTGGATAACAGGTCAAACGCGCAAATCTGGTTATGCATTATATTTAAAGAATTTACTATATAAATAATTAGTGAGTCAAATATGATTACAGCAACTTTCAACTGTTGGACACTTGGACCAGTGTGGCTAATCTGACCTATTCATTGCTACCTAGTAAAATTTAAAACACAAGGGTCAGCTTACCTTCGATAAAATACCAGGATTTGTAGCCCCTCCAATGTAGTTAAGGAGCAGAACCCTTCCAGGTGGAGCCCGGTTAGGGAAAAGGGATGAACTGTATATTGTACCTAAACAAACCAAAGGAAAATCACATTGTTTAAGAACTTTTTAACAATCATGTAAAATGTTGAGATGTGAGATTAAATGTAACCTAAAGTCTCGACGCCTTGACTGTGTGGATGCAACTGCCCAAAACCCTTGAGTTGACCATCAATTAAACGGTCATCACGAATTGCCTCTTTTGGATAGGAAACAGATACAGCTGCAACTGGAGGATAATAAAACTTGGACAGAGAATCGGCTGCTTCCGACTGAAACAATAATATAGTTAAGAAAATTGTCTCTTTCATTATCTATGAATACAATTCTTATGTATACTCGAAAATGTTTTAATTCTCACTCAAGTTTCAACATACCGAGAGAGGACGCAACAAGTCACTAGCTACGTAGGATGGAACAGTCATGACAACAGTTTTAGTCTGTACACTTTCAACTCCATTTGGTGTTTCATATGTCAAACTATAACCTCTATTCTCCAATTTTGAAATACCTATGAGCTTCCACGATAACTTTACTCTGCTACCCAACCTACACCATGAAAATAATTCATTACAATCATTATACACTTGTAAACGATATATTTAGATATCAGTGTGACATGGAATTGAAAATATAGACTTGTATAACTGTATAAGATTACTTTTCTGAGATAGCTTTAGGCAACATTGCCTGTCCCTTCCTAAACGATCCAACAGTTTGGCCCTTTGGTGTTGGTAATCTCCTGCCAGGTCCAACACATGATATCAACGATATTAGTAAAAAAATAATTTGAAAAAAGAAAAATACAATATCGTATAAAGGCATATCATAAAACATACGGGTCACGGGCAGACTTGGCACTTTTATTTCTCTTCTGGATTGCCTTGAAGGCCCCACCAATAATGCTACCACCATTTTGCTCCAGCTTCCAAACCTTTCCAAACGCTGCTTTCATACTGAGTTTTGATGGATCGCCAGCATAAACACCTGAAAGTCACAATTTCGAGCTGGTTAACTTAACCGGGTAAAAAATTGAGGTGCCTAGTTGAATCAAGTGTTCATTACTTACCTGAGCAAAATGGTTCAATCAAGCGTTCAAAAACTTCATCACCAAGGTTACGCCGAACGAATTCTTCAATAGATTCCTCACGATCCTGTAACCTTTGTCAGAATGTAGATAACATGGTGATGTACAATGAAAAGAGAAATGAATGGAGTACAAACTGGAGGTGGAGGGCGGAGTCCGAGAGCACCAAAACCGGCTCTAAGTTTTCCAGAAAAGCTCAACAGGTCAAAGAAAGGTATATCAGAAGGACTGGAAGGCACTGGCTTCAGATCGCCATTCCATAACACAAACCGAGGTGCAGTCGGATCACCCAATAGTAAATCGTCCTTCAACCCAAAATCCACCTGAAAGATATATATTTGACTTATAACTACAAGTATATGGTAAAGATCATAAGTTAGCTCACAACGAAGACATGGTAAAATGGTGTTATAACACTAATCAAGATGATTGGTAGCATATTGTAGTGTCTCTTTTTAATGTTATTAACATTAGAATGAGTATATTCTATATTGTTGTAGATAAATAGATTAATATTATTATCCATGAAGGGAATTTTACCGATAAATCCTTGTGCCTATTTCCTAAGCAATTCGAGTACTGACTGAGTTACTGGTTCATTGTTTTTGTTGGATATTAATTCCCGATTTCCCTCACTATCCTAAGTCGTATTAATATAAGTTAGTTACTGGCGGTTATATAACAAACCGTCATGTTGTTTACCAACTGACACGTTGGTTCACTCGTAGCCTTTCACGAGTATATAAACCCAATTGTAATCATTTCTTCATTAATGTAATGGTATCGTTTAGTTTCTAATTCATTGTTCTCTCTCAGAACCTGTTAACGATCCTAGGCCATCAATTGGTATCAGAGCAAGGTTTCGGTTTAATCATCACCGTGTAGAACATCCAGGTAGTCCATAAGTTTGGACAATAGGGAAAAAGAATAAGAACAAGACTCCACAAAAGTGTCCCTCAAAACCCGAAATGAGGAAAGAAGAGCCAGTCACAAAGGATACTCTTACTTTCAACCTCCAAACACCGATGCTAACATCTACAAATTACACGATATGGGCTTTGCGTGTAAAGGCAATATTGAATGCCAACAACCTTTGGGAAGTAGTGGAACCCCAAGAGGGAACATCAAAGGTGGATGTTAAGAAAGATAGGACCGCGATAGCCTATCTATTTCAGGCAACTCCAGAGGATATGGTGATGCAAGTTGCATCACATACCACCGCAAGAGATATATGGGAGGCACTAAAAACAAGGCACATGGGAATTGACCGAGTCCAGAAAGCAAGACTTCAATCATTACGCACCGAATTCGAGATGATATCAATGAGAAACAGAAACCATAGACCAGTTTGCTGGTAGGTTAAGTGCAATTAGCACAAAGTCGAAGGTTTTAGGAACAAAGTTTGAAGACTCAGTTTTGGTACGAAAGTTGTTGGACTCGGTACCAGAAAGGTTCCTACAGATTATCGCATCTATAGAACAGTATTCAGATATCGATAGTATGACGCTTGATGAAGCAATTGGGAGACTTAAAGCATACGAAGAGAGGCTTAAGTCTAGAGAGGAGAAGAAGTATGGACCAGGAGGTCAAGATAGGTTGTTATTTGCAAGGCACGACAGAAGGCCTTATAACAACAATTTCAAGAACTACAACCAGAATCGAGGTAAGCAGAACTTTAGAAAGTTCAACAAGAGTCAAAGATATGAGAAGAAGAGCTTTGACAAAAATGACCAACAAGATCAGAAGAGTGACAAGAGTTCCACTAAAACCAGTCATGACAACAACAGTGGAAACAAGCCCAAGAAAGATATGAGCAATGTACGGTGTTACAGTTGCAACAAATTAGGACATATCGCTCCCAGATGTCCTGAACCTCGAGGTAAACAAGAAGAATCTCACCTAGTAATGGAAGAGGAAGAGGATCCCACATTACTAATGGCAGTTGGTGAAGAAAGTGAATTAGTTCTTGAAGAGAAGGATATAATACCAGAACATTATCATAGTGATGATAATAAAGATGAAATGTGGTATTTAGACAATGGAGCAAGCAATCATATGACAGGGAAGCGCTCCTATTTTACTGAGTTGAATGAGAAAGTAACAGGAAGTGTGAATTTTGGAGATGGATCATGTGTCAAGATTGAAGGTAAAGGCTCAATACTACTGGAATGTAACAATGGTGAACAAAGACTTATCACAGAAGTCTACTACATTCCAACACTCCAAAGCAGCATCCTAAGCCTCAGGCAAGTGACAGAAACTGGATGCAAGGTACTTATAGAAAACGAGTTTCTATGGGTATATGATGCCTACAACAATTTGTTGATTAAAGTCCCAAGAGCCAAGAATAGACTCTACAAGGTGAAGCTTAGAATAGCAAACCCTATTTGTTTACAAGCGAGGATAGACACACCTGCATGGCTATGGCATGCACGTATGGGACATGTTAACTTTGATTCACTAAGGCAGTTAAGTACGAAAGGAATGGCATGTGGAATACCAAGAATTGAGCACCCATCTCAAGTGTGTGAAGCATGTCTTACGGGAAAACAAAGTAGATTACCATTCCCTTCTCAAGCAAGTTTTAGAGCCACTAGACCTCTAGAACTAGTACATGCAGACTTATGTGGACCAATCACACCCACATCACTAGCAGGAAACAACTATTTCTTTCTAATAGTTGATGATTACTCGAGATACATGTGGATCTATATGCTCAAGTCAAAGGATCAAGTATATGAGAACTTTAAGAAGTTCATAAATGAGGCTCAGGCAGAGACGGGTCGAAAGGTCAAAAGGTTAAGAATGGATCGTGGAGGAGAATTCACTTCGAAGGCTCTTACCACATATTGTGAGGAAAAGGGGATTTTGAGACAACTCACAGCACCATACACACCTCAGCAGAATGGTGTAGTGGAAAGAAAGAACCGTTCAGTAATGAGCATGACAAGGAGCATGTTAAAAGCTATGAATGTACCACAAAACTTATGGGCAGAAGCAACACGACAAGCAATCTATATACTTAATCGTGTTCCCACCAAAGCACTGAAAGGAAAGACCCCATATGAAGCAATACATGGGAAAGCACCAAACATCAAGCATGGCTTATGTTAAGATAGCCACACCTCATCTGAGAAAGTTAGAGGACAAAAGCAAGAAGATGTTACATTTAGGAAATGAGAATGGAACAAAAGCCTACAGAATGTATGATCCAGAAGAAGGCAAGATATGTATCAGCAGAGATGTCCATTTCATAGAGAATGAACCGTGGAATTGGGACACCTATTTAAAGGAAGTGAGTGACAACGAGACAACTTGGACGAGATTTGCAGTATTTGGAAGTCAAGACAGTGGAGCTGTACAAGATCAAGGAAACGGGGACAATCTAGATCAGGATAGTGAAAATGAAGATCCTATGACCCCAATAGCAGCTGAGGACTCCTATAACAATCCAAGAGTCACCAAGAAGTGTACAAACGGTGGAATCAAGTGTACAAGTGGTAGAAGATTCACCATGCTCGTTACATAGACTAGTACGACCCCTTAGGTCACTAAATGACATCTATGCAGCCACAGAAGCTCTAAGACCAAAAGAATTTGAACATCTATACTTAGCGTATGATGAAGAACCTGCAAACTACAAAGAAGCAGCAGATTACCCACATTGGATAGAAGCAATGGAAAGTGAGATAGAATCCATTGAGAAGAATAATACTTGGTCACTGACTACACTCCCCACAAGTCAGAAGCCAATAGGTTTAAAATGGGTATTTAAGGTCAAGAGAGACGCAAGTGGAAATATCACCAAACACAAGGCAAGGTTAGTAGCAAAAGGTTATGTGCAACAAGAAGGTATAGACTACAATGAAGTCTTTGCACCCGTAGCAAGAATGGAAACAGTTAGGCTACTACTAGCATTAGCAGCACAAGAAGGATGGCCAGTACATCATTTGGATGTTAAATCAGCCTTCCTACATGGTGAACTAAAAGAAGATGTCTACGTATCACAACCAGAAGGGTTTATGAAGAAAGGAAAAGAAAGACAAGTCTACAAACTAAAGAAGGCTTTATACGGCTTAAAGCAAGCTCCAAGAGCATGGAACTTAAGGCTAAACAACACCCTAAAGGAGATAGGATTCAAGAGATGTCCACAAGAACAAGCAGTGTACAGGAGAACTTCAAAGCAATCAACAATAATTATTGGAGTATATGTTGATGACATCATAGTGACGGGAAGTTCTATTAAGGACATATCAGGTTTCAAGAAAGAAATGCAAGGCAAGTTTGAGATGAGTGACTTAGGACCACTCACATACTATCTAGGAATAGAAGTACGCCAAGTGCAAGGAAGGATTCAATTAAGGCAGTCAGCCTATGCCAAGAAGGTTATCAAGGAAGCTGGACTAGAGAACTGCAATCCAACTAAGTATGCAATGGAGTCAGGATTGAAACTCCTCAAGGAAGATGAAAGTGAACCTGTGAATGAGACAGAATATAGGAAGTTTATTGGAAGCTTAAGGTATCTCACACATACGAGACCAGAAATCACTTTTGCAGTTGGATACGTGAGTAGGTTCATGGAGAAACCAAGGGAGACTCACATGAAGGCAGTCAAACATCTGATAAGATACATCAAAGGCACAGTGGATTATGGAATCCAATACACCAAAGGAAAAGACGCAGCAATCATTGGTTATAGTGATAGCAGTTATGGTGTAGATCTTAATGATGGAAAAGGAACAACTCGAACAATATTCTACTACAACAATTCACGTATCACATGGACAAGCCAAAAGCAAAACACAGTAGCACTCTCATCATGCGAATCAGAGTTTATGGCAGCTACTTCAGCAGCATGTCAAGCAATATGGCTACAAGGATTATTGAGTGAACTTAAAGGTGAAAAGCCAAGGAAGATAACACTACTAGTAGATAACAAGTCAGCAATACAGTTAATAAAGAACCCAGTGTTTCATGGAAGATCAAAGCACATCAACATAAAATACCACTTTATCAGAGAATGCATAGAGAATGAGCAAATTCAAGTGGATCACATAAGCGGAGAGATGCAGAAAGCAGACATCCTCACAAAAGCATTACCAAGGATCAAGTTTATCGAGATGAGAAGCCTCATAGGAGTACAAGACCTTGCGGAAATCAAGAATCAGGGGGGAAAATGTTGGATATTAATTCCCGATTTCCCTCACTATCCTAAGTCCTATTAATATAAGTTAGTTACAGGAATACAAATTAGTTACTGGCGGTTATATAACAAACCGTCATGTTGTTTACCAACTGACACGTTGGTTCACTCGTACCCTTTCACGAGTATATAAACCCAATTGTAATCATTTCTTCATTAATGTAATGGTATCGTTTAGTTTCTAATTCATTGTTCTCTCTCAAGACCTGTTAACGATCCTAGGCCATCAGTTTTGCATTGCGTTTTGAAAGTAAATGTATGGCATGGAATAATCAGAAGATAATCAGCTATGACAAAACAACAGCTGTATAGTGTTGAAGTTGGCATAATCAGCTGGTAGTTGAATTCTAGTTATTTAAAGAGTTGCATGTAAAATGAACCGTAAAGTGATCCAAAACCCTTAAACATAATCAAATAACAAAAAAAAAATTCACTATGGGGGTGTTTGGGATTGCTTATAACAACAGCTTATCCACTTATTTCCTTTCGATATAACAGACCAGCATTGTTGAGTGTTTGATGGAAGAAAACTGATTATCTGTTCATTTCACCATGAAAAATACAATTTGAAAAGCTAGTGCGGGAATTACTTATTCAAACTGTTTATCTTATTCTAACTATTTTACCTCTCAAAGCCTTAAATTGGCAAATTCGCCAAACGCTTCCTCATCTAATTTATACGTAATTTCGTAACACCATAAATAAATCAGTACACTATCTCCTACATTACGTTTTCCTACATCCTAAATAATCTACTTCCAATAAGGGTTAATTAACAACTTACTTTCAAGTTTGTACCAAAGTGTGTAATCTTTACTTCTTTATTACCGTTATGAACAACCAACTTCCAAATTTTCTACTGAAATGATAAATTTTGCTGATGGTAAGCACCTTAAAAACACTTATCAGCTTATTTTAACTTAGCAGTTTTGCAGTTACTTATGAAAAGTTTAATGTTGCTTAACTACTTATTGGCTATTGCATTTTTGTATAGGAGCGTTTGGATGACCAAACCACTTATGATCTATGCTTACTTAAGGGTGAAAAACGCAGTTTTGAAGTAATAGCATTTTCAGATTTACTTGTTCAAAAGTGTCACGACGTGCTTACCTCAACGTCATAACAATGACAAGTGGTCAACATTTTAGCTAGCGTCATGTGATTAACTCTGTTATGCGTGTGTTTTAGTGTGTCCAGTTTCAGCCTTCAACTGCACTTATAACCACCACCAAGGTGACCTAGTGGTCAGATGTCCTCACAAGAGGTCTTAGGTTCAGACATCACTAAGTACACATCTTGAGAGTGTCCGGGGAAAGGGTCAGAAACGGTGACTGTCAAAACCGGGTTATGTTGGTGTGACACCTACTTTTGATAACAATGGTTTTACACTTTTACAACACCCAATGCTCTCATCTAATTATAGCATTTTGTTACAGAATAAGCAAATCGACTTTATAACACAATAATCAAATAATCACATTTGGCAACTACATGCAGTTCAGTAGTGTTACTCTTAGCGTTACGCTGATGTGGCACTGGGTAAGTTAGCAACTATGTTTAGCGCTTGATATATAAAGCTTGTTTGGCAAGTAGTGTGTAGCGTTTTAGATTTTTTTTTAACCCTAGTATTAGAAACACTACTCATAAATATAAACGCTACTGCTTCATGCTACCGTTACTTTTTTCAAACAAAGCTAACACTGTTGTTAACACACCCAATGCTCTTATCTTATCTTACTATAGCTTTTTCTCAACACCTACTCTGACTTTAAAAAAAAGCAACAATCAAATAAACATTCTGCAAACAACAACTGAGAGGGTGTTTGTTGAAGCATATTTATGGGCTTATGAGTATATGTTTTCGGCTTATATTTTATAAGCTCAACTTTTTCAACTTAATTTGAAACTTGTGAGCTTATATAAGTTTTTTATGTCATAATAGACTTATCTAAACCCATAAATCCCAAAAGAAGCCAAGAAAATGAGGTTTATGAAACATAAGACGAAAACAGATAAGCTCGTAAACCCATAAATAAACCTTAAACAAACACCCCTTAGGGGGTGTTTGTTTAAGCTTATTTTAGTGCTCATGAGCTTATTTCATTTCCGCTTATATTCCACAAGCTCAATTTTTCTGGCTTATTTTCAAAATTATGGGCTTATACAAGCTTATTATGATATAACAAGCTTATATAACCCGATACGTTTCAAAATAAGCCGGAAAAATTGGGCTTATGAAATATAAACCGAAGACAGATAAGCTCATAAACCCATAAATAAACCTTAAACAAACACCCCCTTAGTTGTGTTACTGCTAAGCAAATCCAAACACTATCTCCTAGACTCCTACATTGCGTTTTTTCAACATCTAACACTCGCTAACACCTAAACTACTCCGACTTAAACAAAAAACAAGCGCAATAACCGAAACACGAAAACACGAAACCATACCACCATAGTAAGCATAGCATCAGAGGGCTGAAAACTATTCGGCCCCTCCTCCCACAAATACCCATCTTTCTCAACCGTATTTATATTCCCGCCAACTCTCTCACGCGCCTCCGTGACAATAACCTCATTCGTCGCGTGTTTCATCACCAACGCTTGCGCTATACACAGCCCACTTATCCCACCACCTACCACCACACAGTCAACCATCCCCCCTGAGTGTGACACGTCGGATGGCGATACTGGTGTCACTGGTGGTGTGTCTTTTGCTACTGAGCAGCGGAGGAGGTGGCGCGTGTATCTCACGCGCCGGGGAGTGTGTGATGATGTGTGGCGCGTGAGGTTCACGCGCCGGGGAGTGAAGGTGTCGAAAGGTTGTGGTGTAAGGGGGGAGAGGTTGCGGTGGTAGCTGACGGAGGTTAGGTCGGTTAGTGACGTCATTGGATTGGGTGGGAAATATATATAGGCTTATCTGGTGTAATCTTGTCGTGTGTTTTGTAATTTCATGTATATATGCTTTTGTTGGTTTTGGACAATGGTTTTGGGTTGACTTTTCCAATGGTCAAAAGTTCAAATGTTATTAGGATTTTAAATTTTCAAATTGAGAAAAAAAATAGCGTGAAGCAACAGGTATTGATATTTACACATAGGAATTTACTACATACACATAGCAAATTTTATGTGTATGTAGTAAATTCCTATGTGTAAATATCAATTTGAGCCAAAAAAAATAGCGTGAAGCAACAGGTGTTAGTAGTAGCTACACGCAGTAGTTATTTTGATAAAGCTTTTGGTAACATAGTTGTATGAGTTAACTACATTTTTGGTCCTTGTGGTTTGTTGGGTACTTCATTTTTGGTCAAAATTTTTAAAAAGTTTCGGATTCAATCTGAAAATGATAGTTTCATTCCAAGTTTTGTCCAATTTGTTGTTGACTGTTAGTTTGACCAGTTAAATAGCAAGAAATGACTAAAATGCCCTCATCATGATATTGAAGATAATATATGAAAAGACAAAACCACACAAACACTTCTACGCCCTCATCTTTAATATCTATCTTTTTAAACACCTCCACACATACTCACTAAACCGCCACCACCACCACGAAGAAACTACCACGAAACCCCCTAACACCACCAGATCCGACCAGATCCGGTCATAATCAGGCCGGACCCGTGGTTGGTGGTGCTTATCGTTGGTTAGGGGCGAGTTTCGATGGTTGTTGTAGTTTGATGGCGGTCAGACGCCGGCGGAGGTGATGGTGGTCGGCGGTGAATGGTCATAAGTTCAGGTGGTGGCGGTGGCCGGATATTGTGAGATAATTATTTTTATAGAGATAAATAGGTTTTTCTAGAGAGGTTTTTTTTTATTAATAAAATGCTAGAGAGAGAGTATAAAGGGTGATGATTGTGTTTGTAGTTGGTTTGTGGGACCAGCTAGTTTATTTTAATATAATATATGAAAAGACAAATATACTCTCACATTTAATGGTCAAACAAAGTCAAATTAACTGAGTTAAAAAAATTGGACCAAACTTGGAACGAAACTATCATTTTCGACTGAATCCGAAACTTTTTGAAAATTTGGACCAAAATTAAAATACCCAACAAACCACAAGGACAAAAAATGTAGTTAACTCTAGTTGTATACTTGTAATTATTAAGTGTAAACGCTAGTTGCTAGTAAATGTAAGATGGTACTGTTTCATGTTTTATTCAATGTTCCCGAATCATACATATAGAGAGTAAACCGTGTAAACCCTAACTAGACACTCGGGCTTTAGCCCATACAAAATAAGTTCGGGCCAATATTAAACATACAATTAACACTCCCCCGCAGTTTGAGCGGTAGGACACTGGACACTACGAAATTCCTCAAACAAAGCTGAAGATAAGCCTTTGGTGAAGATATCCGCATATTGATAACGTGATGGTACATGAAGAACTCGAACCTGACGAGCAACAACCAAATCTCGAACAAAGTGAATATCAATCTCAATATGCTTGGTTCGTTGATGTTGAACCGGATTAGAAGATAAGTATACAACATTGACATTGTCACAGTAGACAAGTGTAGCGGAAGACAAAGGGGTATGCAACTCACGTAGTAGATTTCTCAACCAACATGTCTCAGCAACAACATTGGTGATGCGTGCATATATCGTTGTAGAATAGATTATATTTATCAAGTTTTAAATTTATATTTAGCCAACTTATCCTATAACACACACTAACGAGCAATGTACCCGATCAATGTAGCTAGTTGGTAAGTAGAGTGTCGAACACTAAGAGTGAAACGTTAACACCTAGATATCTATCAGTATTTTAATCCTAAGTTAATTCTAAGCCATAATCTAACGCAAGGGGGTTTTCAGCCTGAGAGACTGGCACAATTGTGTAGATTAGTAAATAAAATAAATAACTAAACAAAACAAGGGAACGAATGGCACACACGTACACAGATAGAAGACAGATACAGATAAGAGGCCTGGCCGATAGTAGGAAAACTTGTCACACGTTTAATTGCTTAGCTGTATAAGATGAGTGCTAAAATCTATTCTCTCTCAGTGGAGTCTTAGTTACAGGCGAGTAAACTCTTAATGATTACTAGGTCTATGTATTATTTATCCCTTTTACAGGCTTAATTAACTATAATAATGCTAATGAAGTAATTGCGCGAGCCTACGTTGACAAGGCGCGATAGATCCTAATATGTAATCAAAGCACATGCATAAAGAAACCAAATAAACATCAAATACTCTTTATAACAGCTGGAAAATATTAAGTCCGATCAAATAGTGAAAAAGACACTAACTCAACCATTAACAGATTGCTAATACAATTAAACGAGTTTTCCTATGAATAAAAATACTAGCAGGACCTTCTTACTGCTCTGAATTCGTCCTTAGGGTTGTGTCTTGAGCTGCCAAATCGTCTGCTTTTCTCCCTTGTGATGTATATCTTTTTTGGCTGTCGAATGGGGTATTTATAGTTTCTGTCTGCAGGGTCGATACGGCGTATCAACTAAGTTGATACGGCGCATCGAGGTAACTTCGCGTGGGGTCCAAGAATATAATATTCGGAAATATTCGTACACCGCCATAAGATACGGCGCACCTTCAATCTTCATGCGCATGTTCTTCAGTATCTTGGATTATCTTGGTGAAGTCTTGAGATTGATACGCCGCATATTTGGAACATCATGCGGCGTATCTAGAGTAAGACAAGTCAGATATTCTCGTTGACCAATGTTTCATATGCAGCATATGAGATAAATTTCATAAGACGCATGCTTTCAAGTTAGGCAATGGTCTTCATATTCGTCTAAGTCTTCATGTACGGCGTATCTGTCTAGAATGATATGGCGTATCTTCCTTCAGTTCAGTAGACTTTTCCAACTTGATCCGTTTTGCTCCATTTTACGTCCAAAATAGCTAACTTTCACCAAACGCTTGTTTATAACTGAGAATTACGAAAGTAAGCGATTAAGTATCAATTCTCATATAAAAGAATACAAAACAAACGAATTACATATGATAAATGATGTCAATAAAATGTACTTATTTGATGTTATCAATTGGAAACACCATGATACTCTGCCTCAGCACTAGAACGAGAAGATGAAAACAACTCATAGCCCATCAGGCTTTAACAGCCCAACAAGCTTTATGGCCCAACACTAGAACGAGACCTCTTGTTGTCATGAAAGATCGAAGCAAGAATATCCCAAGCTTCCTTCGCCGTTGTAGGATTTTCAACCACAAGCCTTTGTTGAAGAGTTTTCGATAAAGTTGAAAGATCCAAGTAAGAATGATGGAGTCTAAAGTCAACCATTCGGCAGTTGGTGGTGGCGTGTTACTAGACGTGGCATCATCCTTAGTAGCACTCACAATATGATCCAAGAGGTTGTAACCTCGACACAAATTCTGAAAAAAATACGTCCAAGATGAATAGTTCATCTCATCAACATCCAAGAGAACGGGAACACGGGATGTAAGATTGGTGATGGTCATAAGTTTATCTAAAAGTAAAATAGTGAGGGAGCAGAGGGTTCTCCAGTCATGGTGACAGTTTGGTGATGCGACAGGGGTGAAAAGTTAGGGTTTAATAAAAAGTATTAGGGCTTGTAAGCGAAAGTATATTGAGGTGTAGGGTGTTATACGACTAACCAGTGGGAACAAGAAACCCACAATGCAACAACAGAAAACTTAGCAAAATCACAGTAGGAAGAAAACAATAAGTAACCTGAATCAAACCAAAAGCTTCGACTGGTATTCACACAAACCAACGATCAAAGATCTTTAACACAATCAAATAGCAATAGATGTTTTTCTACCCACGATACATCAGTCTCTACAAACACATCTATTTCCTTGTTCCTTGGGACTAATTTTAACAATATCTTGACGTCCTGATCCGACATCAATGGGACTAACCCATCATCTAAAGTCAGGCCTGGGACCCTAAAATGGGTAAACAACAACTGTTTATTTTCACCCAAACCCAGTTCAGATAAGATTTTGACCATCTCGCGCATTGAGAACTTATCACAATCAATTAGGTCTACATGATCAACCATAGCAAACTTGTACACTCTACGAGGGGGATCAGAAAACTCACCAGTGTGGTGGATTTTAATAGTGAAGAGCTTTGGGTACGATTCTGGGAACATAAATCAACGAAACAAAAAACACAAAATCAAAAAAGATCCACAACAAAACTATACAAAAAAAAATCGTACCGTAAACATCAGCAAGATGGGGAATCGGTGAACTCCGAGCTCTAATTTGCCAGTCGCCCATGGTGGATCTACTGTTAATTGAGGTGATTTCGACAATATAGAAGTTGGAAGCAAGGGTTCGATGTTATAGGTGTGTATGTGTGTTAAGTGGTAAGTATAAGAGAAGTAAAGCTTTGTTGCAAAAAATGTCCCTCAAAACAAAGGTAGGTGTGCTAGTGGGGCCTGTCAGGTGGATTTAATGGCGGGAAAAGTGAAATGACAAAAATACCCTCATGTGCAACGCACGTGGGGACTAACTAACAAGATTTCCTAAAGAGCGTTAGTCCAAAAACCAAAATTGCAACTACAGTAACGCTTCAAGGACATAACTCAAAAAAATTGAAAGCTTAGGGACATTTTTTGCAATTTTTTTTTTAGGACATCTTTCGCAATTTTGGCAAAGTTTAGGGACATTTTTCGCACTTTACTCTAATTAAAAGTTATATCTTTAGGGAAATTTGTCGAAGTGTGATCTAAGATGAAACTTATCGAATCAACCGTTAGAGTTAATTTCATAAATGGTCCATGTGGTCTATCGGGTTTTACGGGTTTAGTCCTTAAACTTTTTTTTAACGGATCCAGTCCCTGTGGTTGCGACCCATAACAATTTTGGTCCCTGAGACTAACTGTCATTAGTTTTTTTCCATTAGTCATTTATACTAATATTTGCACTGTTAGTCCTTTAACGACCGTTTGCAACAAACATTTGCACCACTAGTCTTTTGTACTAACGACCGTTTATACTTAACAAAAAATTTGTTAATTTATTTATTTTTAAATTAAAAAAAATGGTTTTCTTATAATTTACTTTCTAAATATCTTTAAAATTTATACACGTTTTCATATACACATTTTTATACACACATTTTATTACACGTTTTTTATACACACATTTGTTGTAACACCCCCAAAATCAGATCGCAGCGGTAATACATCTGGGGTGTTACTTAACTGGATCATAACATACGTAATAGAGAACGAATTTATCAAATTCGTTTTAAAAGCTTTATTAAATAAAACATCAGTTTTACATAATTGAAATGCGGAAAACAAGGCCCATTATTTAATAGTTGTCCCATTGTACAAAAACCCTAGTCATGAGTGCCACGTGTGCACTCCAAAAGTGTGTTTATTCCCCTGCCACGCACTGCCTTGCATCATCATATAGCAACAATTAAACACCTGAGAAAAACATGCTAAAGTGTCAACACAATGGTTGGTGAGTTCATAGGTTTGTATAAAACAGTAAAGTTGGAGGTGAATGGTCATAAGTTCATGAGTTAACATTTCTAAGCACGAAATGGATACTAAAGTACTATTTCCCTGCTCTAAGTCACATATCAACAAAGTTACGACAGTTGTATGCGTAGTATGCATATAATAACAAGGGTAGGATCCATGTAGTACTAAACAGATGCAAATAGTGCATATAATAACAAGGTTAGAATCCATGTAGTACTAAGCCTTTGCGTAGAGTACAATATAATAACAAGGTTAGAGTCCATGTAATACTAAACATGCGAAAAGTGCATAAGATACAGTGCTTAGGCCAGCAGGTAATAGTTAATCAAACAAAAGCATTGTTTCAATGATCCATAAAAGTAGCAATGTTTCTCACCCCAAGTAGTTTAAAACAAGTATTAAAGTAATAGTGGGGCTATGACTCACCTTGAGTACAACTGGTAAGGTGAAATATGTAACTAAGCAAGTTATGGGAACGACTTCAACACACTACCTGAATTAATAATAAAGTCTGAGTTTTTACAGTTTTGGCTCAGTTATGCACAATGAGTGTGAAACAAGTAACGGATAATGGTTTGACTCCTGATGTGTGAGTTTGATATGCTTAAAATGCTTAAAGTTCAAAAATAATATTATACATAATATTATCTTGTTTTTATGTTTTTGATTCCACAATTATCGTTTCCTCGAGTGTCGTTGAATAACACTTTAAGTTCATTCGTTAAAAGTTCGTTAAATAAATATAAACGTAACGAATAAAAATATACTAAAACAAATAATAAAATGCGCATGTTTAACTGAAAGCGTGTAAAACATGAAATAAAATGAATATGATTAAATGTTATTGTTCAGTCCTTGTACTTTCCCAGAATGTACACTTTATACCCTAACGGTGTAGGTTTTGCACCGTTAGTCCTCCGTTAGTTATATATTACAAATTAAGTCCAAAAGTTTCCCAAAATGACCCTTTATGCTCCCAGTTTACTGAATTATTAATATCTACCCTTAGTTTACTGTTTTGACAGTTTTGGATGGGTTTTTATCAACTTGGCAGTTTTAGTCCCTAAGGTTGAAACATTTTGCAAATTTAGTCCAAAAATCACAAAAAGAGTTGGAATAGATTTCCGAAAGTTTCAATAAGTTTATATAGCTTATTTAATTCAAAATGATCAGCCTACTTTCAAAATAGCTTATGTTTCTGCTTATTGGGCTTTTAACGAGCCAATATAAAGCCCAATAACATTTATTGTTTCGTTGGGTGAAAAAGGGGTTTGGGCCTTTGATTGGGCTTATTTCAACATCACAAAAATATATTCCATACTGCTTATTCGAATAAGCTTTAATGGGCTTATTCTATGGTTCAGGCCCAATTTCGGAAAATATATATATAAAGAGGCTGTTTATGTAGCGATAGGATTGAGCTTTTTAGAAGGCTTTTAAGAGCTTTTCGAGGGAAACTCCAAACACGAAATTGTTAGTTGGCCATGTAGAGAAACAGTATGTACAATAATATAGTCATGTTACGTGTATAGATTGGGTTTTATTTGGTCGTTTCTTTGCTCAGTCGAGACATGTACAATTGATAAATATGACAAACATATATATTGAGTAATAATATGCGACAAGATGTAAGATCAAAATGATACTCAAAATGGAATGAAATGAACATGTATACGTTAAATAAAAGTAGAACTCGTAAATCTAGCCATCCATCATAGGAGGTCAATGCATATTGTAACACCCGTTTCACAGGTGTTGGGACCTCACCCTAGTTGAAAGTGGATAAAGACCCTATGTGATTGGCCAGTCAACGAATGTTGCATTGTGGTCAAACCTAATAGTCAAAATATGACTAAAATGGTTATGTAAAAGTATGATGTATAACTAAAGGGACCTAGGTTGCCAAGTGTTAATTATGTGTTATAAGTTAGTTGTGGCTAAAATAAGAAGGAATGAGACTTGAGGGGCCAATCTTGCCAAATGGCCAAACTTGCCACCTAACTATCTATATCCAGGAGATTCTAGATGACTCACTCCATTATTTTAGATAGAGTGTGTGTAGATCGGCTGTGATAAGAAAAAGGAGGGAAAATGCAAGTCTTGATGATCAAGTGTAGAGATTAAGTCCAAGATCAAGAATTCAACCCTAGTGATGATCCTTGTGCAAGTAAGTAACTTCCATCATGTGGAATTGATGATTTATGAATTAGTGTTTATGTTCTTAATTTGGAAAAAATGGGTAAATGGTGGTTTTAAGATAATTAATGAGTTATAGTGTTTATGGGTTAAACAATAGTGATTAAAAGTTAGTGATTTTATGGGTTAGTTATCATATGATCAATACATGATCATATGATGAAAAAGGGTATGTTAGTAGTTATAGATATTTGATTATGTGTTGTTAAGTATTTGTACATGATGATTGTAAAGTAGGAAAAATGATGGTGATGATGATGATGATGGTGGTGAAATAATGATATGATAGTTAGCTTGGATTGAAGGTAAGTAACTCTCCCTAAAATATGTGTTATGTATGTATTTATCATATATGTATTATGATTGTGTAAACCATGAGACTTGGATTTAGAAGGGTTGTAAGTTGGAAATTGGTGGCTAGTGATTTTGGCTAAGAGTATGTTAGCTTATGGGCGTGGGACTAATTAAGGTATGTAGTTAGTTATGGTTGTTGTGAATTGATAGTAGTTATGTTAGGAGGATATGCGTGATATGGTTTGAATGTTGTAGTTTAGAAGCTTTTAGAGCGGTTATGTAACACCCCAACCCAGCAAGGGTAGAAGTATCACATTAATGGCTTCATATCAGATCAAACAAAACATACATTCAAAAGTAATACAAAGATTTTCAAAGGTTACAATTGAAATACTGAATACACAAGGATACAAAGGAAACAAAAGCTAAATACTAAGTCTGCAAATGCAATCCCTCCAATGACTTCTACTTCAGAATAACTATCAAGGTCTTCTAAGTCCAAAAGTCTCTTCACTCTTACCCAACTTCCAACTAAAACCTGCCGCGGGAAAAGAAACGCGGCTGAGCTTAAAAAGCTCAGTGAACAGATACATATACAAAGCAATGATAATGAAACAGAAATATAATATGGAGCAATGAAAAAAAAGTCATAAGGTATAAGCAAGGCAAAATCATCATAAGGGAATAATAGGATAGTCATCCACCACGAGCCCAGAACTCAAAGTCATAAATCTCAAAGTCATAATCTCACAATCATAATCTCACAATCAGAGGGGATACCTCTTAGGCAACCAGATAATATGAGGGGTGTCCTCATGTATCATAATAGTGGAGTAGCTAGCTCCCACAAGTTGTGAAAGGCGTGTATTGCACACAAGCACCAGTCACCTGAAAGTCATAATCTCAAAGTCATTGTTAAATCCACTAAACAAACAAATCTAGGATTGCAATCCATACGCCCCAAACTCAAAGTCATAATCTCAAAGTCATAATGGCCATAGCAGATAATATAAAAGGGACGGTGTGAGAAATCACTCACCCACACATGAGTCATGCCAATGGTGCATCAAAGACATGGCCAGGTTACCTTCCTGGCTAGGAAAACAGAAATGGCTCGGGTATCAAACTAAGAGTCAGGTCTCAATATCAAAACAGAATGTCATATCAACAGGTCATGTATCAGAAGGTGCATCTCAATATCTCAGAAGTAAATATCAAAGGTTCACAGAAAGGGAACATAGCAATGGCTTTGGGAAAACTTAACTGAATCATAACTCAAAATCAAATCAGGGAATAAGACACCCTTACTGAAAAAGGGCAGAGTATCTGTACCTTATGACGAAAGCAAAAACAGAAACAAGCACAGAATATGGGGAACGGCTCAAAGTCTCTCCTTCTTCACACCTAAAGGAGTAGAAGAGAATTACAATGATTCTTAACTTCTTATTTAGCTTGCCTTTCCATTGTTAGTAACTTTCTATTTTTAGCAGGTTTCCAAATTTAGTAAGTTTCCAAAATTAGAAGGTTCCCATATTCAGAAAGGTTTACACATCATAAATTAGGTTAGGTTCTCAAATAATTCCTGCTCGTGGTATTAGGGTTTATTTTAGCAAATTATCATAATTCAGGGTTTATATTGCCAACTTTCCATATTTTAGGTTTCAATGCCAAAATGCCAAGTTAAGGGTTCCAAGTGTAAATATGACTATATCCATATTTTATACAAATAAGTCCACAAGTTCATAATGTCATAATTTAAACCTTTAACTTACAAATAATTACCATTTAGGTCCTTATCATTTACAATATCACAATTATAACCTTGATAAATCCATTTTAACACATTTAACCCATAATTATCCAAGTTTACATAATATACCCTTAATTTAACAAGTATTTCGAACACACCTTCAATTATCCATAATTTACACAACAAGTCCCTCAAGTTATCAAAGTTACAAATTAAACCCTTAATTTACAATCTCAACCTTTAATTATTAATAATTACATATTAAGCCATTAAATTACCAAATTTACACATTACCCCCTGAATATAATTTATTACTCAAATCACCCTTAAATTTCCAGAGATTACATTTCTAGTCCCTCTCTTTTATTTAATTACAAATCGAATTAATATATATATATATATATATATATATATAGTGTAACTTTATTTTCAGAACCCTGTTAAGTGTGAGAACTGCGAGAACCCTATTTGAACCGTTAGATCGTTTCATCAATGGATGAGATGACTTGTTCCACTTATGTAAATAACTAATAGATAAGGGGATATGTGTAACTCCTATAAGGGTAATTATGGGATATCACAATTATATATTCTTTTTAAACTTCCATATCCGTGATTTGCTTAAACTTAAAAAAAAAACAACCGCCTCCTTCCCAAAATTTCTCCTGCTAACTCCTCACAAATCAGATCTCTCTCCCTATTTCCCAGATCTGAGAGACGCCCTCTTTTTTCTTCACAAACTCGTCGGAACCAATAACCCAAACAACTATTAATTATCAGATATCTACATGTCGAAACCAGTAGATATTTTCCGGTGAGGGTTTTATTAAAGTATTTCGACCTGTTTATGGTGAAATAATGAATGATGATGATTATGCGTTTGTTCTTTTATAGTGTTGTATGATGATGGTGACTGTTAGGGGTGTTCATGAAACGGGTCGACCCAATAAACCACCCGATCCAAATTAACTTGGGTTAATTGAGATGGGTTTGGGTATTCGGTTATAACCACCCGATCCAAGTTCTAGAATGGTTTTTGGTTCGGATTTGGTTGTTAGAATTGGTGTTTTGGTATTCGGTTATGCCTCTATCAGGTCAAATAGGTAAAATTTTATAGTCTTCAAATATGAATATTTATCTTGATGGTCACTTTTATGTTGTAGGTGGAGATATTGGACGGGTGAGAGACAAGAAAACCACTGGCAGTGGAGAGAGTTACAAAGTGCTTTTAATTGATGATGCACGTCATACTGAGAAGCTAGGTAACATGCGTTTTACATTCCTTTAAAATTTAATTATCAGATATTCTAGAAGGATGAAAGAAATGGTGGAACAGTGACATAATTATAAGTTGTTTAAACTTTTAATTTATGATGCATGATAAATTTTTAATTGATGATGCACGATGATAAACATATTTGTTTTTTCATTTCTAGATTAAATTTGGATTTCATGTTTGAAAATACTCGTTTTTCAGTGAACATACTTGTTTTTTACATTAGTCATGGCTGTTTTTCATGTGTAGATAATACATGTCTAGATTAAACGTGAAATTCGTGTTTGAACATACTTGTTTTTTCGGTGAACATACTTGTTTGAATATACTTGTTTTTCAGTACACATTTTGATTTTTATAAAACATACATGTTATTCATTGAACATACTTGTTTTTATATTGAACATGGCTGTTTTGTTATAAATTGTGCCTATGCGTTTTTAGATTGTGCATTCCTTTAAACTATTAATTATCAGATATTCTAGAAGGATGAAAGAAATGGTGGAACAGTGACATAATTATAAGTTGTTTAAACTTTTAATTGATGATGCACGATAAATTTTTAATTCATGATGCACGATGATAAATATATTTGTTTTTTCATGTCTAGATTAAACTTGGATTTCATGTTTGAACATACTCGTTTTTCAGTGAACATACTTGTTTTTTACATTGAACATGGCTGTTTTTCATGTGTAGATAATACATGTCTAGATTAAACATGAAATTCGTGTTTGAACATACTTATTTTTTTGGTGAACATACTTGTTTGAATATACTTGTTTTTCAGTACACATTTTGGTTTTCATAGAACATACATGTTATTCATTGAACATACTTGTTTTTACATTGAACATGGCTGTTTTGTTATAAATTATGCCTATGCGTTTTAGATTGTGCATATGTGTTATCTTTTTAGATTGTGCATATGTGTTATCTTATTTGTTGTGATTAATTTTTGTTTCCTATTTTTGTAGTTTAATTGTTTTGTGTATGCTTTTTTCAGATTGATGAAGATGATCATCATTGAAGACCTAGAAGTTGATGAACACATATGTACATGAAGATAATTTGTGATTTTTGAAGAGATGTGATTATTGTATATGTGTTTTTTGTACTTAGTAATTAAATGAAATGTAACATATAATTATATCAATCTTATTTGTTCTTATATAAAGGTATATGTTCCTTGATTTGTGTTTTAAACTTTCAAAGAAAATAATGGCTAGGCAAAAGTATTTGTAGCTTAATAAAAAAGTGTAAAAAGTTAAATACTAAAAACATATGTAAATTGACATTATTTATAAAACATACATGCACCTACTATTTTTTAAAATAATGCATGCTAAAAAAAATAAAAATAAATAAAAAAAAAAAAAAAAAAAAAAATTGTTCCTAAAATTATGGGATTTTAAAAAACGAATTTAATAAAAAAATCACAAATAAATAGAAATTGTTTTTTACTATTATACCCTTTTAATTAAATAAAAATCTTTAATATTTAAAAAAATATGATTGGTCTAGGAGAGTTCTCGCAGTTCCCGCACTTAACAGGGTTCTGAAAATAAAGCCCCCCTATATATATATATATATATATATATATATATATATATATATATATATATATATAATTTATCAAAATAAACCTTTTAAATGCAAAATTTACACATGACACCCTCAACTTATATTTTTTTTATACTTTAGTAAAGAACTTAATAATATTCTAAAAATACCCCACAAGTTTCATAATTTGCAAAACACACCCTTAACTATTTAAATACACAAATCGTATAACATATTATTTATTTAAAACAAACCCTAGATGTCCCATCATTATGCAATCATCATAACAAACTTAAAAAGTCATAAATGACCAGATCTCAACAAGAAAACCCTAACCCTAATTTTATCCTTTTTTATTTTATTTCTTTTCTTTTTATTTAATAAATCCGATTTAAGTTTAATTATACCATGACTCATATAGGCCTCCACAATTCGAATTAACATTTTTCCCAAATCATATGTATTATGTAGAGTCTAAATAAAATAGATTTCAAGCCTGAAAATTCGTATACAATTATTTAAGGTTTTAATTCTTTTTTTAAGGTTTAAATCACAAATTAATTATAGATCATGCATGGTTCGATTCTAATATTTTTCATGAAGCTTATATGATGTAAGAATCAAGGGAAAAATACCAAATCAATTATTGGACGTGTGGAATGAGCGTAATGAATATTATCCCACAATAAGCAATCGACACAAATAAATTCCTCCACGAGCAAACGAATGATCCCACGACCTTGTAATCATTTTTCACAGAGTATATACATTATAAGGAGTATGAGAAAAATGCTAAACGAATTTTATAGGGCTCGAATGAATTATTTAGAAATATACCTCACGAATTGACAATAAATTCTCCACGCTCGAATCAAGCAAGGCACGACCCCAAATCTATTTTTCGCAGATCATATATGATGTGAGGGACATGGGAAAAATAACAAAAGAATTTTATGAAGGTCGAAAAGATCAAAACGAATTATACCTCAAAATGGCACTCGACAAGGAAATAATTCACCAAGAACGAACCAGGCCACAAACCAAGCAAAACGTATTTTTCTCAGCTACTATAGGTGTCAAAGAGCATAGTAAAAATGATCTAAGACCTTGGAAAAATTGGATTGAGTTTAGAGAGAGTTTATGGGTTTTTAGGGTTTTTGGATGAAAAATGGTATGGAATCAATTAAATAAATGGTAGCTATCATATGGGGGGGAGATTGGCCAAAATCTCGGCCATAAAGTGTAACAAATCAGATTTTGAATTTTTGGCATGCTTCCTTATTTACTTGGATGTTTATCTACACTTTTAATACATTTAAATCAATTTAAATAAATATACATATGTAATTTGGTACATGTAATTAAATTATGGTGTCACAAAATTTTTTGGAACATGAACAAGTGTTAAATGATGTCTAAAAAAAAATTATTTCATCTCATATATGGTTCATGTGGCACTTTACATAATCATAAATCAAAATTTAAAGTTGTAGGGGCATTTTGGTCTTTTTACATGTTTTAGATTTTTTGGGTTTTACAAATTCTTCCCCTCTAAAAAGAAAAAATTTCTTCCTCGAAATTTGAAGTCGCAAAGTTAAACGAAGTCGTGGCAAATCGCAAAAGATCGTCAAAACATTCTAATGCTCGAGCAGGTCCTTCCAAAAAGGATTTTGAAACCAAGCAGTTTCTCATGACTCAATCTTTCCGAATCAAATAATTTCGGTTTCCTCAGAAAGACATATCGCTCAGGATTCACATCAAAAGAATGATATACCAAACGTAATAGATGATAATCGTATCCCATCAGAAGAGGTTCAGGGAAGATGTAGGATTGACGGATTTTTCGTCTGTGGGATAGAAATAGACAAGTCGAATGAAAACGTATCGAATTGTAGCAAACATGAGAGTAATATATGAGTTCAAACTCTTCAGATTCTCAAATAGTCTCGGCTTCGGTATAACCTTTCATAGGTGTTCTCAAAAACAAACAGGTCTTGCTCCTCAAAATCCAAAGCCTCAATCAACTCATAGCAGGTCATAATGAAACATAATCAACGGATGCGAAACGTACATATAGCAAAATGTAGGTGTACTTCTTAATAGTAATAGATCGGATCCATACTGACAGAAAACATGTAAAACCCTAAAATCAAAAATGAGTAAAAAGACCAAAATGCCCCTGCTAGTTTAAAATTTAATTAAAGGCTTATAATGTATCAAATAAAGTTCAAACTTCTGACAATGCACATTGTTATGATCCTAAATAATTTTAAGAATTTCATTTAACATTTTGACAAGTGGCAAAATTACCAAATTACCCCCGTAACATTTATAAATGAATAAAAGCATTATAAAGTCCCGAATTCATCCCGAACCTTTGGAAATGAACTACAAATCAAGTGAAATAATTATGAAGCATGCTATTAATATTTTTACAAGTCCAAAAGTGCATTATTTCACTCAAAATATGGTATGGCCGAATTATGTTAAGTATTGCATAATTAAAGTAATTAAAATACATTTAATTGTACAAGATAAATACAATTTAAATCCTAAACTTGGTAACCAAAATTTCCAGCTAATTGAACCGAAATTACTGCCCATTAATCACCTTAAGACTCGGCCATTTACCCTTTATAGTGATCCCTAATATTTTCTTTGATTTAACCTAATTTCATTCTAGCCGACAATCACAAAACCCTCTCCAATAATTCATTCGATCACTCCCATAAGCCAAGAACAATTTTCTGGAGTTCATTGCATCACTAAGGAGTTTAGAAAAATAGCAAGTCGATTTTTAGAAGCCTAGATCAAGAGCTATTGTTTTCCTTCTTATATGTCACTCGAAAGGTATTATTTTCCCAAACAATTCATTCGATCGTGTAATAATTCGTTTCTTAATTTTCCTGGAGTTCTTACATTATGTGTGATCTGGGAAAAATATGTACAAGGTCATTTGGTCCCGTTTGAAGCTGTGGTAAATTCTTGTGGTTCGAAAGTTCTAGCCGAGAAGCCATAAATCGTGCAACACTCTTCCACTCGTCCTAAAAATTCTCTGGTATTTTTCCCAGCCTCTATTGATCGTATACATCATGAGAAAAATAATAAAAATGGTCCATGCATTGTATAAAATTCGTATGATAATTATTGTGTCTTAGAAACCCTAAATCGAATTAAATTAAGAAAGCATGCATGCGATTTTTCCTGGGCAAATGGATAATTTTCGTGGGCTCTTTGATCATCAAACAACACTAGAAAAATGCTTATTTGAATTATTGAAGCTTAAAACCATTTTTGGTGAATTATGTGTAATCGGCTAAAAGATAAAATAAGGGCAAAAATACCTTAGCGTGGAAACTAGGGTTTAAAACTAAGAGGATCTGATCTTAAATGAACAATAATGATGTTGTTATGATTGCATAATGATTGGGGGTCGGCTAGGGTTTTAATTGGTTAAAAATTGTTATTACCGATTCCTAAATAAATATGAAAGGGTGTGTTTTGTAAATATTAAAACTCATGGGCTATTTTTGTCATGTTATATAAATCATGTATAATCTGTAAAAATTATAAAATAAAGGGTCTATGTGTAAAATTCGTGATATAATGAATTAAATTGTAAATGTTAATTCGAAATGGAAATAAATTAAATACAAGGACTAAACTTGTAATTTCTGAAAAGTTGTGGTCGAATTGTGTTATTAATGATATTCAGGGACTAAGGTGAAAATTTGGATATTTGTTGGGCTATTATGTAATTATTATTAATTAATGATTTAAATGTAAATTTTAAGGACTTAATATGTAACCTTATTAAAATAGAGGGACCAAACTTGTAAATTATAGAAACTTGGGGCTGTTTTGAATAGATGAATATATTCAGGAGATTATGTGTCATTTTGATAATTTAATGGCTTGACATGTAACTATTGGTAATTAAAAGTTGAAATTGTAAGTTTAAGGACTGAATATGTAATTTTGATAACTGGAGGGACCTAATGTGTAAATATGGAATAATTGGAGGTCTGATTGTATAACTCACTAAAATAAGTACTCATGATGTAAATTTGATAAACCAAGGGTTTAAGGTGTAATTATGATTGTTTGAAGGTTTAAAATGTAATTTTGGAAGTTCGGGGGTATAAAATGTAAATTGTGAAAACCTTAAGGACCAAAAGTGTAAATATGATAAAGACACTTTATTTCCAGCAAATGTAAATCAAATTAAGCCATATACTAAATATTGCTAAAAGTGGAAACCTTCTAATTATGGAAACTTTCTAAAAGTGGAAACTTACTAAAAAGGGAAAGTTACTTAAAATGGAAAGATGATTAATTTAGAATGATTTGTAATCCCCTTCTACTCCTCTAGGTGTGAAGAAGGAGAGACTTTGAGCTTTCCCCATTTCTGTGCTTGTTCTATTTTGCTTTCGACATAAGGTACGGATACTCTACCCTTTTTAAGAAAGGGTGTCTTATCACCTATGCTTCGATGTTGAGTTATGAACCTTTGCTATGACCCTTTTGCTATGAACCTTTTGATATGAACCTTTTCATATGACTTTGAGATTCACTTTTGTCATGACCTTGAGATATGCTTTGATATGACTTTGAGATGAACCCGTTTGCATGACCTTGAGACTTGACTCTTAGTTTGATACCCGAGCCACCTTTTTGTTTCCTAGCCAGGAAGGTAACCTGGCCATGTCTGTGATGCACCACTGGCATGACTCCTGTGTGGGGGAGTGATTTCTCACGCCGTCCCCTTTTATATTATGATATGGCCATTATGATTTTGAGTATTATGATTTTGAGATGACTTTGAGTGGGGGCGTATGGATTGCAATCCTAGATTTGTTATGTTTAGTGGATTTAACTATGACTTTGAGTATGACTTTGAGGTGACTGGTGCATGTGTGCTATACACGCCTTTCACATTTATGGGAGCTGATCACTCCACCCCTTTTGATACATGAGGACACCCCTCATATTATCTGGTTGCCTGAGAGGTATCCCCTCTGATTGTGAGATCTTGACTTTGAGTATTATGATGTTGAGATATGACTTTGAGTATGGGCTCGTGGTAGATGACTATCCTATTTCTTCTCTTTTATCCATTTGATTCTGAGTTATACCTTATGATCTTTCTCAGTGCTTCATTATATTTCTGTTTCATTATCTTTGTTGTATTATGTATCTGTTCACTGAGCTTTGTAAGCTCAGCCGCACGTTTTCTTTTCCGTGTGCGGCAGGTATCTAGCTGGGAGATGGATTTATGCTTGGGATGAGAGTTAGAGGAGCTTTTGCCTTAGATGATGTCCTACCCTAGTTTTACCATTTTATTTCAGACTTCGTTATTGGATCTATTTCGTTATGTATTTCCTTGGGATTATTTCTTCCTTTCATTTGAGACTTATGTATTGAATTCCAGTCGTGTTGACTTGGTTTATTTCATGATTATGTTTATTGGCTTCCGCTGTGAATATGTATGTATGCTTTGATTTGTCACCATAATGTGATGCTTCTACCCTTGTCGGGTTGGGGTGTTACAATTATGGTATCAGAGCCCAGGCTGCGACCTGTCGTACATAAGCTTTGGCCTGTGAAACATGTGGACCATAGGATTTGACCCTTAGGTTTTAAGTTTTGACTGGTGAGGCTTTGGGTAGGCATAGGTTTCTGTTTCGTCTTCCATTCGTGCCTATTTTCCCTTATGTTTTGCTAACTCTTTTCATGATCATTCAGATGGTGAACACTCGCTTTACTCAGTACACTAATGGGGAGGATGGCCCCAATTTTGAAGAGATGATAGCCGCTGCTGTGGCTGCTGCTCTTCCGCGAGTGGTGACTGAGGTCACCAATAATATCAGGAATGGGGCTGGTCCTTCTGGAAGTGGTGGTGGTGGTGCTCAACCCACTGCTCCACCCGCTGCTCCCCCAGCTGGTATCCACGTGTGGATCGAGAGGTTTAATAAGCTAAAGCCTCTCACCTTCAGGTCCGCTGTTACTCCCCATGAGGCGGAGGATTGGATTACGCACGTCGAGAAGTTGTTCCGTGTTCTGGGATGTGATGACGAGTTTAAAACTCGTTTGGCCACGTTCAAACTAGAGGGTGATGCTCAGAATTGGTGGACTGCTCTTGTTCAGGCAAAAGGGGATGATTTTGCTGAGACTTGTTCGTGGGCAGATTTTATTGAGGCGTTTTATAAGCAGTACATTCCTATGGCAGAGCAGCTGAGGTATGAGAGGGAATACGGGTCTATTCGTCAGGGTGACCATGAGTCTTCTGGAGATTTCATGCAGCGTTTCTTACGTCTGGCTAGTTTCGTGGGGCCAGAGGTTACTGGGGATTCGGTTCGTCAGGCTCGTCACTTCAAGTGGGCTCTTAAGAAATGGGTGTTAGACCGGATCGTTAACACTCCATTTGATGATGTGGCTAGTGTTCAGGATGCCGCGCGTAACATCGAGTTGTTGCATGCGGACAGGGTGTCTAATAAGCGTGATAGGGATGGTAACCGGGTAGATTCTCGAGGTCGGCAGGATCAAAGGCAGGATTTTCGGGGTCATGGTCGTCAGGACCAGAGACAGGATTTTCGGGGTCGTCAGGACCATGGACGTGATCAGCAGGGTCGCCAGGACCGAGGTGGCGATTATAGGCGACAGGATTCTAGGAACCAGGGTCGTCAGGATTATGGTCGGTATGGTGGTGACCGTCAGGGTCAGGGTGGTAATAACAGGCGCAGGGATTCTCAGCAGTATCAGCAGTCGGGATCGTCAGGTCAGAAGAAGGCTGACGAGGTTCTTCCTCCTCCTCCTACATGTGCTTCATGTGGGAAGTCTCATCCAGGTCCGTGTTACAAAGCTTCTGGTGCTTGTTTCTGGTGTGGATCTAATCAGCACAAAGTCAAGGACTGCCCTAGGAAGAATGCTGGTGAACCTAAAGTTGATTCTAGGACAGCTCCTACTTCGGGACGGGTTTATTCTTTGACTCGTGATCAGGCTGCTAGCACCTCAGGTACTATTACGGGTTTTCTACATATTGGAGATCGTACTGTTTTTGTTTTATTTGACACCGGTGCGACACATTCTATCATATCCACTTCACTTGCAAATAAAATAAACATTAAACCCACAAAATTAATGAATCGTATATCTATTGCTACCCCGATGAAAACTCATGTGATTATTGATGTTGAGTATGTTAAGTGCCCTCTCCGTTTCGATGATCGTGTTCGTTCTGCGAACCTTCTTCCCATTGATATGGTTGATTTTGATATTATTCTGGGCATGGACTGGTTAGCTGCTCATAAGGCAACCATTGATTGTTATGCTCGTAAGGTGATCTTTGGTGATCTTCACCATCCTGATTATGTTTATTCTGGTTCCCAACCTCTGAAATCTGTAAAGATTATTTCGGCTATGAAAGCCCGGACTTTGATCTCGCATGGCTGTCTTGGTTTTCTTGCTTCCATTAAAGATACCTCTGTTGATGTTCCTAGCATTGATAGTATTCGTACTGTGCGCGATTTCGCCGATGTATTTCCGGATGAACTTCCTGGCATTCCTCCTGTCAGGGAAGTCGAATTTAGCATTGATCTGGTTCCGGGTGCTGAACCCATATCTAAAGCTCCTTACCGCATGGCACCGATTGAATTAAAGGAATTAAAGGAGCAATTGCAAGAACTGTTGGAAAACGGTTTCATTCGTCCGAGCGTATCTCCTTGGGGTGCTCCCGTGTTGTTTGTAAAGAAGAAAGACGGGAGCATGCGTCTTTGCATCGATTATCGGGAGCTAAACCGTATTACGATTCGTAACCGCTATCCTCTTCCTCGCATAGATGATTTATTCGATCAGTTGCAAGGAGCGAGGCATTTCTCTAAAATTGATCTGAGGTCTGGATATCACCAGCTTAGGGTGAGGGAGCAGGATGTTCCCAAAACGGCCTTTCGCACTCGGTACGGTCACTATGAATTCTTGGTTATGCCTTTTGGTCTGACCAATGCTCCTGCTGTGTTTATGGATCTAATGAACCGGGTATTCCATGAATTTCTCGATAAATTCGTCATTGTCTTCATAGATGATATCCTTGTGTACTCTAAAACCGAGGCGGAGCACGAGCAACATCTTAGTATAGTTCTGGAGATTCTTCGACAGCAGAAATTGTATGCGAAATTTTCGAAGTGCGAGTTTTGGTTGGATCGAGTGGCTTTCTTGGGTCACATAGTTTCTGCAGACGGCATCACGATGGATCCGGCAAAGGTTGAGGCTATCACAAAATGGCCAAGACCTACGAATGTGACGGAAGTGAGGAGTTTCCTGGGTCTTGCTGGGTATTATAGGAGATTTGTTGAGGGCTTTTCGCGTCTTGCATTGCCTTTAACACAGTTGATGAGGAAAGGAGAGAAGTTTATTTGGACTGATGAGCGAGAGAGTAGTTTTGAGGAGTTGAAGAAGCGTTTAGTGTCGGCACCTATCTTAACTCTTCCATCGGGTTCCGGCGGTTTTCAGATTTATAGCGATGCATCGAAGAAGGGTTTAGGATGTGTTTTGATGCAGCATGGTAAGGTTATCGCTTATGCTTCGAGGCAGCTGAAGCCTTATGAGGTGAACTATCCGACGCATGATCTTGAGTTAGCAGCTGTGGTGTTCGCGCTAAAGATTTGGCGCCATTATTTGTATGGGGAGACTTGTGACATTTTCACTGATCATAAGAGTCTTAAATACATCTTCACCCAGAAAGAGTTGAACATGAGGCAGAGGCGTTGGTTAGAGCTTCTGAAAGATTATGATGCTAATATTCAGTACCATCCCGGTAAGGCGAATGTGGTCGCTGATGCTCTGAGCAGGAAATCCGGTATGATTGCGAGTTTGGAGTTTGAGCCTCGTATTTTGCATGATTTGGAGCTTCTTGATGTGGAGTTTTGTGTTCGTGGTCACGGCGGTTATTGGGCTAGCCTTACGGTGGAGTCCAATCTTATCCTACGAATTAAGGAAGCTCAGAAAGAGGATGGTGAGTTGTGGGCTATAGTTCAAAATGTTGAGGACGGCAAGCAATCAGAATTTAGAGTTGATGATTCCGGTGTAGTGTGGTTTGAGGATCGTCTCTGTGTTCCCAACGATCCTGAGCTTAAGGAGGCTGTTCTATCGGAGGCTCATAGTTCCCCTTTCACTATACATCCTGGTTCTACCAAGATGTACCGGGACCTTAAGCAACATTTCTGGTGGAATGGCATGAAACAGGATGTGGCTTCGTTTGTGTCTAAGTGTTTGACTTGCCAGCAGGTCAAGATTGAGCATCAGAGAGCTAGCGGGTTGCTTCAGCCATTGGAGATTCCGAAGTGGAAATGGGAGGAAATTTCCATGGATTTTGTGACTGGTTTACCTCTTACTCGTAGGAAGCATGATGCAATTTGGGTGGTCGTTGATCGACTAACCAAGTCTGCTCACTTCCTCCCTATTCGTGTGGATTACAGTGTTAGTAAATTGGCGGACATATTTCAGCAGGAAATCGTTAGGCTTCATGGCATGCCTACGGCTATTATATCAGATAGGGATCCTCGGTTTACATCACGTTTCTGGAAGGGATTGCATAAGGCATGGGATACACGCCTTAAGTTCAGTACGGCTTTTCACCCTCAGACGGATGGTCAGTCAGAGAGGACCATTCAGACTTTGGAGGACATGTTGAGGGCATGTGCCTTAGAGTGGACTGGCAGCTGGGACGATTATTTGTGTTTGGTAGAGTTCGCATATAATAACAGTTGGCACGCGAGTATTCGTATGGCTCCCTTTGAGATGTTATATGGTCGGAAATGTAGAGCTCCGGTTTGTTGGAACGAGGTAGGAGAACGCGTTATTGAGGGACCGGAGTTAGTTCAGATCGCTACTGAGAAAGTGGATGTTGCTAGGGAGAAGTTAAAGGAAGCTAGAGCTCGTCAAAAGAGTTACGCTGACAAGCATAGGCGTGACTTGGAGTTTCACGTTGGTGATCGGGTATTTCTTAAGGTTTCGCCGTTTCGAGGAGTTAAACGTTTTGGAATTAAGGGCAAGCTCAGTCCTCGTTTCATTGGACCGTTTGAGATTTTGGATCGTATCGGAGAAGTTTCATATCGTTTGGCTCTTCCTCCGCAGTTATCACATGTTCACGACGTCTTTCATGTATCTCTTCTGAGGGGATACAATTATCATCCTCTGCATGTGGTGTCTTACCCTCTTGATCAGATTCAGCCCGATATGTCTCTTCCGGAGGAGCCGGAAGCTGTCCTTGATCGCCAAGAGCGAGTTATGAGACGTAAAGTCATTCCTTTTGTTAAGATTCTTTGGCGGAATCACCCAGAGCGGGAAGCTACCTGGGAGACCGAGGAGTCTATTCGAGCTAGCTATCCTCATTTTGTTTTCTGATTCTGGTATGTCTCTATTTTGTTTCCGACTCGTTTCATTCTGATTCCTTGCAAATTTCGGGGACGAAATTTTTCTTTTTAGAGGGGAAGAAGTTGTAAAACCCTAAAATCAAAAATGAGTAAAAAGACCAAAATGCCCCTGCTAGTTTAAAATTTAATTAAAGGCTTATAATGTATCAAATAAAGTTCAAACTTCTGACAATGCACATTGTTATGATCCTAAATAATTTTAAGAATTTCATTTAACATTTTGACAAGTGGCAAAATTACCAAATTACCCCCGTAACATTTATAAATGAATAAAAGCATTATAAAGTCCCGAATTCATCCCGAACCTTTGGAAATGAACTACAAATCAAGTGAAATAATTATGAAGCATGCTATTAATATTTTTACAAGTCCAAAAGTGCATTATTTCACTCAAAATATGGTATGGCCGAATTATGTTAAGTATTGCATAATTAAAGTAATTAAAATACATTTAATTGTACAAGATAAATACAATTTAAATCCTAAACTTGGTAACCAAAATTTCCAGCTAATTGAACCGAAATTACTGCCCATTAATCACCTTAAGACTCGGCCATTTACCCTTTATAGTGATCCCTAATATTTTCTTTGATTTAACCTAATTTCATTCTAGCCGACAATCACAAAACCCTCTCCAATAATTCATTCGATCACTCCCATAAGCCAAGAACAATTTTCTGGAGTTCATTGCATCACTAAGGAGTTTAGAAAAATAGCAAGTCGATTTTTAGAAGCCTAGATCAAGAGCTATTGTTTTCCTTCTTATATGTCACTCGAAAGGTATTATTTTCCCAAACAATTCATTCGATCGTGTAATAATTCGTTTCTTAATTTTCCTGGAGTTCTTACATTATGTGTGATCTGGGAAAAATATGTACAAGGTCATTTGGTCCCGTTTGAAGCTGTGGTAAATTCTTGTGGTTCGAAAGTTCTAGCCGAGAAGCCATAAATCGTGCAACACTCTTCCACTCGTCCTAAAAATTCTCTGGTATTTTTCCCAGCCTCTATTGATCGTATACATCATGAGAAAAATAATAAAAATGGTCCATGCATTGTATAAAATTCGTATGATAATTATTGTGTCTTAGAAACCCTAAATCGAATTAAATTAAGAAAGCATGCATGCGATTTTTCCTGGGCAAATGGATAATTTTCGTGGGCTCTTTGATCATCAAACAACACTAGAAAAATTCTTATTTGAATTATTGAAGCTTAAAACCATTTTTGGTGAATTATGTGTAATCGGCTAAAAGATAAAATAAGGGCAAAAATACCTTAGCGTGGAAACTAGGGTTTAAAACTAAGAGGATCTGATCTTAAATGAACAATAATGATGTTGTTATGATTGCATAATGATTGGGGGTCGGCTAGGGTTTTAATTGGTTAAAAATTGTTATTACCGATTCCTAAATAAATATGAAAGGGTGTGTTTTGTAAATATTAAAACTCATGGGCTATTTTTGTCATGTTATATAAATCATGTATAATCTGTAAAAATTATAAAATAAAGGGTCTATGTGTAAAATTCGTGATATAATGAATTAAATTGTAAATGTTAATTCGAAATGGAAATAAATTAAATACAAGGACTAAACTTGTAATTTCTGAAAAGTTGTGGTCGAATTGTGTTATTAATGATATTCAGGGACTAAGGTGAAAATTTGGATATTTGTTGGGCTATTATGTAATTATTATTAATTAATGATTTAAATGTAAATTTTAAGGACTTAATATGTAACCTTATTAAAATAGAGGGACCAAACTTGTAAATTCTAGAAACTTGGGGCTGTTTTGAATAGATGAATATATTCAGGAGATTATGTGTCATTTTGATAATTTAATGGCTTGACATGTAACTATTGGTAATTAAAAGTTGAAATTGTAAGTTTAAGGACTGAATATGTAATTTTGATAACTGGAGGGACCTAATGTGTAAATATGAAATAATTGGAGGTCTGATTGTATAACTCACTAAAATAAGTACTCATGATGTAAATTTGATAAACCAAGGGTTTAAGGTGTAATTATGATTGTTTGAAGGTTTAAAATGTAATTTTGGAAGTTCGGGGGTATAAAATGTAAATTGTGAAAACCTTAAGGACCAAAAGTGTAAATATGATAAAGACACTTTATTTCCAGCAAATGTAAATCAAATTAAGCCATATACTAAATATTGCTAAAAGTGGAAACCTTCTAATTATGGAAACTTTCTAAAAGTGGAAACTTACTAAAAAGGGAAAGTTACTTAAAATGGAAAGATGATTAATTTAGAATGATTTGTAATCCCCTTCTACTCCTCTAGGTGTGAAGAAGGAGAGACTTTGAGCTTTCCCCATTTCTGTGCTTGTTCTATTTTGCTTTCGACATAAGGTACGGATACTCTACCCTTTTAAGAAAGGGTGTCTTATCACCTATGCTTCGATGTTGAGTTATGAACCTTTGCTATGACCCTTTTGCTATGAACCTTTTGATATGAACCTTTTCATATGACTTTGAGATTCACTTTTGTCATGACCTTGAGATATGCTTTGATATGACTTTGAGATGAACCCGTTTGCATGACCTTGAGACTTGACTCTTAGTTTGATACCCGAGCCACCTTTTTGTTTCCTAGCCAGGAAGGTAACCTGGCCATGTCTGTGATGCACCACTGGCATGACTCCTGTGTGGGGGAGTGATTTCTCACGCCGTCCCCTTTTATATTATGATATGGCCATTATGATTTTGAGTATTATGATTTTGAGATGACTTTGAGTGGGGGCGTATGGATTGCAATCCTAGATTTGTTATGTTTAGTGGATTTAACTATGACTTTGAGTATGACTTTGAGGTGACTGGTGCATGTGTGCTATACACGCCTTTCACATTTATGGGAGCTGATCACTCCACCCCTTTTGATACATGAGGACACCCCTCATATTATCTGGTTGCCTGAGAGGTATCCCCTCTGATTGTGAGATCTTGACTTTGAGTATTATGATGTTGAGATATGACTTTGAGTATGGGCTCGTGGTAGATGACTATCCTATTTCTTCTCTTTTATCCATTTGATTCTGAGTTATACCTTATGATCTTTCTCAGTGCTTCATTATATTTCTGTTTCATTATCTTTGTTGTATTATGTATCTGTTCACTGAGCTTTGTAAGCTCAGCCGCACGTTTTCTTTTCCGTGTGCGGCAGGTATCTAGCTGGGAGATGGATTTATGCTTGGGATGAGAGTTAGAGGAGCTTTTGCCTTAGATGATGTCCTACCCTAGTTTTACCATTTTATTTCAGACTTCGTTATTGGATCTATTTCGTTATGTATTTCCTTGGGATTATTTCTTCCTTTCATTTGAGACTTATGTATTGAATTCCAGTCGTGTTGACTTGGTTTATTTCATGATTATGTTTATTGGCTTCCGCTGTGAATATGTATGTATGCTTTGATTTGTCACCATAATGTGATGCTTCTACCCTTGTCGGGTTGGGGTGTTACAAAACAGACGGTAGAAAGTTCTACAACAGAACCTAAGATTCTTATCGGAAGTACAGAGGTCAACAAACGCGTGTCGAGTATCCAAACGTATCCAGTCGTATAACGATGAAAGCAGATTAAACGCATAGGTAGAATGAACCTAAAGTCTCACTAATCACGGATAATCCAACAGAGATCAAATTCTAAACTTCTTAGGTACTCCCCAAGATATCCTATAGCCACAATGAGTGCACGTTATATGGTGTAAGTATTATCACGTTGATCAGGCGTCATAATACTAGCACCACATAAATATGCCTTCATGATGATCATACTTTATCTCAAGTCGTAATCAAAACCACCTATCTTAGTCCACCTAGTACTTCTACAGTTTCGAGGTCAACAAAATCAAATGCCATAGTCAAGAGGAAAAACAAAACTATTCGCAAGAGTATCAAAATCCCAGATTGCCTATCCGAAGTGAGGTACGCCGTCACAAGCATCATATCTTCTACAACTCGCCAAAATCTCTCAAAACAAAGCCATCATCGAACATATGAAAATGAGCACGGAACTGAAATACTTCTAGGGAACTTGAAACATTAAAGGATCTTATTACTATATAACGAAACTTAAGAGAGTCAACGGAATGAAAGTTAGTTGCCAAGAGCTTCGGCCTTTGTAGAATCAGTTCTTCCAAACCTAAAGGGTCTGTTTCAGAAATCCACTCATTCAACACATCCAATCTCTTCAAGTCCGGTTAGTCTGTCTTCGTCTGTTCATCAATTCGGAAGTGAAACCAAAATTGGGAACTTGTGTCTGGTTTGTCGAGCCTCCTGCTGTTCTTCTTGGAATGTGATGGAGGAATGTGAATTCCTGTCATGCTCTTCATCATTCAGTCTGCTTCCGCTCTCAATTCATCTTAGTACAACCAAGATGAATAGGGAAGTGAGACTGCGCGTCTTCATCAGCTCCGGGTTCGCCGTCTTGACTAGATCTTCAGCATCGCCAACACTTCTACCTTGTAAGTAATGTCTTCATTCTCCAGGTAGCCACCGTTGTTGTCAACTCCAGGTCAGGCAGTGAAGTAACTCTTCTGACGTGCTTCTAGTTGTCCTGCTGCATACGAAAAGCCTTCTGTGCTGTAAGGGAGTATAACCGATTCTCTTTCCGATTTATCCCAAAAATTTGCTCCGCCCGAGGGTGTGGAAGCTAATCCTTCTTCAACTTTTCTAAAACTCCATTCTAAATCAACTAAGTTGTTTCTCTCTGTTCACGAAATTTCTCAATGGTATCATAAGTTGCAAACATCTTCCAGCATTCTTCTGCAAGGTTCAAAAGGTTTCAGTTCTCCATTCTGTTATTAGTCTTGACCACATGGCGATAGTTTTCAAAATTTGCGGGATTTAAAGAGATATCCTCGATTAAGAACATCGTTGCCTCTACAAATATCAATCTCTCAGAAAGCACCAATGACCGACGAATTTCTAACGAAGTGCAAAGATGATTTTCATGCTCTTTCTCGTCTCCAAACGTACTATTTAGTCATACAATGACCATTTGTCCAAGTACTCACGAGAAAACCTCATTCATCCAATTCGCAAAAACAATCAGAGCTTTAGCTAATACTATTAGCGTCACTAATCGTCATAGCAGTCTTTTACGAATACTGAAGGCGATTCCAAGAATAAAATCTATTCATCAGAAGGAAACTTCGCGCTCTGAAATTATACAAGCACATAATAGTTTCAGGGTGGAGGTATTACGGTTCAGCTTCCAGAAATCAACACGCCCAGAAGATACACTTAACCCAACTCACTTCTGGTCTTCGGTTCTTGTTCCTCTCGGTTGCTCAAACAAACTGGTAGGATCCCGGACACATCTGAAAGACACCTTCGCCTGGTGACTAGACAATCTCCCGGTATCAAGTCAAATCCTATTTCACGCTCCGATGGAAAAATTCTGGTGGTTCGACCAGGAATCATATTCAAGATTCAGGGTGCCAATTAACGTTCAAGATAAGGTTCATGTTCAGAAGACTCAAGGTGCCAAAGAGCTCTCAAGATGAGGTTCATTCATTGGTGTACGAAATGGGTGCTAGGAAAACTTCATAACCGCTAAATTAACACAAGAGACTCCAGAGTAATAGTGATAGCAGAGGGTTTATCAATCGGTAATCATGGTAGGGAGTTCAAAATTGTTGCAAACGTTAAAGGTGAGACATAGAAGGAAAATTGTCCATATTTGAATGCTCAATCAGCCGATTCCTTGTCAGAATAAAATTGAAGTTAACTATCCCAAGATAGACGGATCACAAATCAAATATTTATCATTTAAAAGTGGGGGAAAACATTTTATACTCGTGGTTACACACCACAAGGCTTCTTATATGGACAGAGATGGGCGAAACGAAATTGAATAGTGTCGGAAGATTCATAGGTACTTATCAAAAGAAAAAGACATATAACAAAACATATACAGTACTTCATCGCCATGGAGGTTCTCAGAATGCCCGAATAGGCATCAAAGTGATTAACAAAATGATCAGAGTGCAACGTGGGCCTTTATCAAAATGATTAATGAAAGAAATCTGAAGATAAGGATCCAAACAGTGTCGGGCAATTATTATGAAATTTCTCAATGCCTTCCAAATTTAATCAGGTTCAAATCTTAGGTGGTGCAAAACATAAGCTTTCGCTTTCCAAAAGTGATATCAACAGGATCTAACCAAAAGCAAGGCACGAATCAGAGTGATGCGGAAGCAAAGATACTTAAACGAATGCCTTATAGTCTACCCATTCCTCACTGGTCAAAACTTAGGTTCCTATAGGGAAATCTTAAAGCAAAATTTTCAAAGGTTATCTTACGAGCGCCTACAGGGGAAACTTAGTGGTCCTAACTTACACAGGCCAAGGGTAAATGTATTACGAATCGTAGCCTGTCTCTCTGATACCATAATTGTAACACCCCAACCCAGCAAGGGTAGAAGTATCACATTAATGGCTTCATATCAGATCAAACAAAACATACATTCAAAAGTAATACAAAGATTTTCAAAGGTTACAATTGAAATACTGAATACACAAGGATACAAAGGAAACAAAAGCTAAATACTAAGTCTGCAAATGCAATCCCTCCAATGACTTCTACTTCAGAATAACTATCAAGGTCTTCTAAGTCCAAAAGTCTCTTCACTCTTACCCAACTTCCAACTAAAACCTGCCGCGGGAAAAGAAACGCGGCTGAGCTTAAAAAGCTCAGTGAACAGATACATATACAAAGCAATGATAACGAAACAGAAATATAATATGGAGCAATGAAAAAGTCATAAGGTATAAGCAAGGCAAAATCATCATAAGGGAATAATAGGATAGTCATCCACCACGAGCCCAGAACTCAAAGTCATAAATCTCAAAGTCATAATCTCACAGTCATAATCTCACAATCAGAGGGGATACCTCTTAGGCAACCAGATAATATGAGGGGTGTCCTCATGTATCATAATAGTGGAGTAGCTAGCTCCCAGAAGTTGTGAAAGGCGTGTATTGCACACAAGCACCAGTCACCTCAAAGTCATAATCTCAAAGTCATTGTTAAATCCACTAAACAAACAAATCTAGGATTGCAATCCATACGCCCCAAACTCAAAGTCATAATCTCAAAGTCATAATGGCCATAGCAGATAATATAAAAGGGACGGTGTGAGAAATCACTCACCCACACATGAGTCATGCCAATGGTGCATCAAAGACATGGCCAGGTTACCTTCCTGGCTAGGAAAACAGAAATGGCTCGGGTATCAAACTAAGAGTCAGGTCTCAATATCAAAACAGAATGTCATATCAACAGGTCATGTATCAGAAGGTGCATCTCAATATCTCAGAAGTAAATATCAAAGGTTCACACAAAGGGAACATAGCAATGGCTTTGGGAAAACTTAACTGAATCATAACTCAAAATCAAATCAGGGAATAAGACACCCTTACTGAAAAAGGGCAGAGTATCTGTACCTTATGACGAAAGCAAAAACAGAAACAAGCACAGAATATGGGGAACGGCTCAAAGTCTCTCCTTCTTCACACCTAAAGGAGTAGAAGAGAATTACAATGATTCTTAACTTCTTATTTAGCTTGCCTTTCCATTGTTAGTAACTTTCTATTTTTAGCAGGTTTCCAAATTTAGTAAGTTTCCAAAATTAGAAGGTTCCCATATTCAGAAAGGTTTACACATCATAAATTAGGTTAGGTTCTCAAATAATTCCTGCTCGTGGTATTAGGGTTTATTTTAGCAAATTATCATAATTCAGGGTTTATATTGCCAACTTTCCATATTTTAGGTTTCAATGCCAAAATGCCAAGTTAAGGGTTCCAAGTGTAAATATGACTATATCCATATTTTATACAAATAAGTCCACAAGTTCATAATGTCATAATTTAAACCTTTAACTTACAAATAATTACCATTTAGGTCCTTATCATTTACAATATCACAATTATAACCTTGATAAATCCATTTTAACACATTTAACCCATAATTATCCAAGTTTACATAATATACCCTTAATTTAACAAGTATTTCGAACACACCTTCAATTATCCATAATTTACACAACAAGTCCCTCAAGTTATCAAAGTTACAAATTAAACCCTTAATTTACAATCTCAACCTTTAATTATTAATAATTACATATTAAGCCATTAAATTACCAAATTTACACATTACCCCCTGAATATAATTTATTACTCAAATCACCCTTAAATTTCCAGAGATTACATTTCTAGTCCCTCTCTTTTATTTAATTACAAATCGAATTAATATATATATATATATATATATATATATATATATATATATATATATATATATATATATATATATATATATATATATATATATATATAATTTATCAAAATAAACCTTTTAAATGCAAAATTTACACATGACACCCTCAACTTATATTTTTTTTTTTATACTTTAGTAAAGATCTTAATAATATTCTAAAAATACCCCACAAGTTTCATAATTTGCAAAACACACCCTTAACTATTTAAATACACAAATCGTATAACATATTATTTATTTAAAACAAACCCTAGATGTCCCATCATTATGAAATCATCATAACAACCTTAAAAAGTCATAAATGACCAGATCTCAACAAGAAAACCCTAACCCTAATTTTATCCTTTTTTATTTTATTTCTTTTCTTTTTATTTAATAAATCCGATTTAAGTTTAATTATACCATGACTCATATAGGCCTCCACAATTCGAATTAACATTTTTCCCAGATCATATGTATTATGTAGAGTCTAAATAAAATAGATTTCAAGCCATGAAAATTCGTATACAATTATTTAAGGTTTTAATTCTTTTTTTATGGTTTAAATCACAAATTAATTATAGATCATGCATGGTTCGATTCTAATATTTTTCATGAAGCTTATATGATGTAAGAATCAAGGAAAAAATACCAAATCAATTATTGGACGTGTGGAATGAGCGTAATGAATATTATCCCACAATAAGCAATCGACACAAATAAATTCCTCCACGAGCAAACGAATGATCCCACGACCTTGTAATCATTTTTCACAGAGTATATACATTATAAGGAGTATGAGAAAAATGCTAAACGAATTTTATAGGGCTCGAATGAATTATTTAGAAATATACCTCACGAATTGACAATAAATTATCCACGCTCGAATCAAGCAAGGCACGACCCCAAATCTATTTTTCGCAGATCATATATGATGTGAGGGACATGGGAAAAATAACAAAAGAATTTTATGAAGGTCGAAAAGATCAAAACGAATTATACCTCAAAATGGCACTCGACAAGGAAATAATTCACCAAGAACGAACCAGGCCACAAACCAAGCAAAACGTATTTTTCTCAGCTACTATAGGTGTCAAAGAGCATAGTAAAAATGATCTAAGACCTTGGAAAAATCGGATTGAGTTTAGAGAGAGTTTATGGGTTTTTAGGGTTTTTGGATGAAAAATGGTATGGAATCAATTAAATAAATGGTAGCTATCATATAGGGGGGAGATTGGCCAAAATCTCGGCCATAAAGTGTAACAAATCAGATTTTGAATTTTTGGCATGCTTCCTTATTTACTTGGATGTTTATCTACACTTTTAATACATTTAAATCAATTTAAATAAATATACATATGTAATTTGGTACATGTAATTAAATTATGGTGTCACAAAAATTTTTGGAACATGAACAAGTGTTAAATGATGTCTAAAAAAAATTATTTCATCTCATATATGGTTCATGTGGCACTTTACATAATCATAAAGCAAAATTTAAAGTTGTAGGGGCATTTTGGTCTTTTTACATGTTTTAGATTTTTTTGGGTTTTACAGGTTATGATGCTTATGTGAAAGTATGTGTATGATATGCGTTTTATGTTGGATTACTTACTAAGCGTAAGCTTATTCTTTTAGTTGTCAATGTTTTTGTAGGTTTATGTACGGCGGAATGGAAGTATTTGGACTAAAGCCTAAGGATTTGGAAGCGGTTTGATAGATAGATTGCAATTAGGAGCTTAGTATAGAATACCGAGCTCAAGTATAAAGTTTGTACCCCCGTCGGTCTTTTATTGATTTGTAAAGTGTAGTCGTGTGTCAAAATGTATGTCAAAGAGGTCATGACGATTTGGGAGTCTAACGATGAGTCAATGTGTGTTTTAAGCGGTTGTGAGTAAAGTTAAAGGGGCGTTTGGTTTAGTTGTAAATATACCCATTTTGGGTAGTAAACGGGTCAAGTGTCATTGGAACATGTTGGATATGTTAAGTTATTGATGTTGGTCAAGTTTGGTGTAAAACGGAAGTCGTATGGGTTGTTTGTAGTGAAAATGGGTCAAAACGGGTTATTTGCATAACCCGCCTCATTTGTAAAGTACCCTTTCGGGAAGTCGTTCGGTAAATGTTTTTGTATGAAAATGAGCCCATTGATATACTAAGTAAATCTGGAAAGTTTGGTTCGATAACGAGTTCGGGAGGTCGGGTTTCCAAGACGGGATTTTAAAAATGAATTCGGCGAACAGCAGGGTCTGAACCGCCGCGGTTCAGCCCGGTTTGGACCCCCAGCCGGCGGCTGGGAAATCTCAGCCGGCGGTTTGGGCGGATTTTCAGATTTTGGCGATTTTTAAAAATTCATATATTTTAAACCGTAAGTCATCACGGGTCGTGCCATCCGTCGTTTTGAAGGTAATTGAGTGTAATTTCATTTAAAAATAGTCTCAAGTCCTGAATGTATACCGATTTTTGTCAGTTGTCAAAAGAGTGACCGGATGTCCATAAAAGTCAAGCGTTTTCGCGTAAAAAATTTTAATTTTTGGTCTAAACGGGCACGGGGTGTAACACATATGACGAAAAATAAATAAACAAGAAAGCGTAAAAATGAATAAAAGTGATACACGTTCGAACAAAAATATAAAACGATGGATGAACTATAAGAAATGATATATACGTGTAATAGAGGAATAAAAAGGGACTTACAATCACTTTAGAGGGTTTGTTACACGTTTACAATGATCAAGAACTCGGTTATGGTACTCTTTACTTGTTACACGGTTATAAAAGGTTTCGAGTAGTTTGAAATGGGTTCGAATGGGTTGAGGATTTCACTTCTGGCTCCTTGGCAGTGAATTAAAGAAGTTAGAGAGAATGTTTGAGTGTGTTTTTAAGATTGCATGATCAAATGTATGTGTGTTTCGATATATATGTACACACATAGGAAGTTATATAATTTAATATAGGTCAAGTTGAGGAGATTTGATTCTTTTCCAGATTTTTAGAGATATTCCTACAAGATAAGGTGAGTTCTAATGAGTTTAATAATACTTAAGGGGGAAGGTTCATTAGGCGTTTCGTTTATGATCAAATTTCATATATGTGTGTGTCGAATGACACTTTTAAAGTGTCCACAACATCTTTCAACGTGAATAAAATTTAGATATGGTTGGAAATGATCCCAAGAACTTCTATTCGTCTTATAAGAATGAAATACACGGGTTAGAACTCATTTTGTTGAGTTTGGTTAAGTTGAAAAATTATTGGTTGAACTTATGAGTGTCTCGAACCTAATATACTTTGCCCTCACTTTGGTGCTCAAACGTTCGAGTTATGACTTGAGATTTGTTGATCTTGATTGTTCGTAATTAGGTAAATCGATATATGTAAAAACCTTCATATGTTAAGTGTTGTATTTCCAAAATAAACGGGCCAAGCTTCGTGTGTTTGAGTCACATGAAATATAACAAAACAGATTTTGGGTTGGGCTTTTATGAATAGTAGCAGACTTGTTTTGGCCCAATAATAAATATAAAGGATCCGTTTGGTTTGTTTTTAGTTTAAACGATATGCGTGGTCCGTTTAAGTTATCTTAGTAGGATAACGTAATTAAATGAGAAAATCCCTCATTAACACGTGTCAAAAAACAATAAATGTGCATTTTCTGATAATTAATTATTATTATAAAATGGAAAATTGTCATTTGTTACATTTTTATATTGCACGTTTTTATACACTTTTTTATACAAATATTTTTACACAAATTTTTATGCACACGTTTTTATACACATGTTTTTATACGCACATTTTTATACACGTTTTTATACACATATTTTTATACACACATTTTTATACATGTTTTTATACACGAATTTATATGCACGTTTTTATACACATTTTTATACAAATTGTTTTACACACATTTTTATACACACGTTCTTATACACGTGTTTTTATACATAAATTTTTATACAAGTTTTTATACACACATTTTTATACATGTTTTTATATCACATGTTTTTATACACACATTTATACACATATTTTTATACACGTTTTTATACACATATTTTTATACACGTTTTTATACACGAGTATAAAAATGTGTGTATAAACGTGTGTATAAAAACGTGTATAAAAATATGTGTATAAATGTGTATAAAAATGTGAGTAAAAATGTGTGTATAAAAACGTGTGTATAAAAAACATGTGTATAAAAACGTGTATAAAAATATGTGTATAAATGTGTGTATAAAAACGTGTGTATAAAAACATATATATAAAAACGTGTGTATAAAAAATGTGTGTATAAAAATGTGTGTATGAAAACGTGTATTAAAATGTGTATAAAAACATGTGTAAATTTTAAAGATATTTAGATAAAAACAATTTATAAGAAAACCAATTTTTTTTTTTTTTTTTTTTTTTTTTTTTTTTTTTTAATTTTTTTTTTTTCAATTTTTTAAATTTTTTTAGTAAAAAAAATAAAATAAAAACAAATTTTGTGTTAAGTATAAACGGTCGTTAGTATAAAGGACTAGCGATGCAAATGTTTGTTGCAAATGATCGTTAGCTAACGGAAAAAACTGACGACAGTTAGTCTCGGGGACCAAAACCGTTATGGGTCGCAACCACTGGATCCGTTTTAAAAAAAGTTTAGGGACTAAACTCGTAAAACCCGACAGACCACATGGACCATTTATGAAATTAACTCCAACCATTATATACCCTTCTGCACTAGTTGCATAATTTTTCTTACATATTTATCATTTTATTAATAGCCTACTACTCTCTAAATGTCACATAATCGACCATATCTTCTCGCACGCACCTCCATTCTTTCTGGAGATTAACACCGTCTTCACCGTCGTCTCATTCCAATCATGATGACACCCGTCTCGTCCGTTTGTACACACCGGATTCCGACCGGAAGGAAGTCGAAGATACTGCGATCCTTATCTTATTAGTTTAGAGGTTTGAACCTCTGACTGTCTCTGAACGAGAAAAAGAAACAAACGCATCAAATGACCAAATTGTCTGACGACGTATGAATGAGTCAGATTAAGAGGCTATTAAAAGGTAATTTATTTTTAAACAAACACCACCTCACTAAAAATAGATTATTTGTTTTGTACATGGAAAATCACATAATTAACTTTACAAAACGTTATTCCAAAGCACAATGTTTAGTTTTAATTATTTTGTTTGATATATCGCAATAATCTCTTTACTAAGTATTTGGCAAATGAGATTATACAAACCGTGCGATGCACGGTCTTTTGGTTGATTAATTAAGTGGTTTTTCGTAACGTTGATGCAGTTGCTTGTATAAGCATATGACGGTATTTAGATGCCTATTAGAGAAGTTGTATTGTATTTATTTTAGTGGAATTGATATTTAGATGCCTAGTAATGTTATCATAACTTTTGTATTTAAATTAGTTTATTTTCATTAAAAGTTTCAATTAACATAAATGAGAATTTTTTAGATATAAATATAAAGATAAATTATAAGCATTTTTTAAGTGTTTTCGCATAATGTTTGTATGTTTGTTGATCATTGAAAGGAATTTGTTTATGTTTTCGTTCAACCATGAATATGATATTGGCATGACACACAACTTTGAGATGCTTTGACATGTTGCCATGATCCTTTTCCTTATAATAAAGAACCCAACTTTGAGAGAAACCACTATAAGAAAATAGAGTCTAAATCGGAAATCAAATTATAAAAGTTATATACCATTTGTGTTTGCAAGCTTTATTCTTATACAAATTAGATATATCTTAGTTACATATACATGAAAATGAAGGGAGTGCCAATGACTAAAAAGCGACACCTGCATTCATCTTCAATAATCATCGTAAGGTTCTAGCACGGAGTCTAGACCTGGTTGTACCATTTCAACAAACCCCGTTTGCATTTTTTTTGTTGGTGGGGTAATTTACTCCCACAACACATCCCCACTCCACCCTACACCTCCTGGTCCCAACCTTTTTGAAAAGCTATCATATCTGTCCCTTCCAACACTGTCGGGAATATGTTTGTTTCCAAAAAATCTCTCACGTGCTTAGTCTTCCCGTTACCTTGATAAAAACTATCCAACTTGTACTCTGCTAAGGGAACCATCATGGATACATTTGGGAAGTAAGAAAATGTGATTGTGATTGGACCTGGATAATGCACTCCTGATCAGGTGGCTAACTTTGCACTGAGTACGTATATTGCAAAATATGGATATAGGTTCATGGCTTCCATTCATGTATTAGTAGTTTGCAAGTCTCTGTATGGGAAACCGGAACAGCCACATGAGGCACACCCCTTATTTTGTTGTGCACCCTTTAACTGTTGCTGCAAATTGATATGTACTTTACGTTGATTGATAATTGGAATGATTTTTTAATAGTTTTTGTAACTGTTAGCTTTCCATAAACACTTTTTATTAGGTAGCAGTTAGTATGGCTAGTTATGGAATGGTACTGCTAGTGTGGTTAACATGCTGCTAGTGTTGTTGGTTTATAACCTGTTGCTAGTTGGTTTATAACCTGCTGCTAGAGCCTGCTGCTAGCTTTAACAGCCTGCTGCCGTCGTATACCTATAATAAAATCCAGATGGTTAAAACAATGGTGTGCAAACTAAAGATTAGAGAAGAACAAACACTTTTGATCAAATCAAACACTTTTGATTTAAAGCAAATTCTTGACTATTGGATCTCAAAGTTGAGTTGACGTTAATCATTGTTTCATTGTAAATATAATACAAAAAGAGATAGAACATCAAGAGAGATTCATATTTATGCACTCTAAAAAGTCCTTTTCCTTCCTTGTTCTTTTGTTGCTTCTTGAATCTCTTCCCATTTAATTAGTACTAACATATAGGCGTTCAGACCCGTGCGATACACATAGTTTGTATAAAATTGTTCCTTGCGTAATGTTCAACGTAAACCGTTGAAGTATAAATCTAATAGTGCATTTGATTAAAACGTGCATCGCAATTCTTAGCCAAATAGTTTTAAAATAAGTTTAGCAAACCTCGAATATGTATTGCATGGGAGTAAACATGAAAAGTAAAAAATGATAACATAAGAAATAAGAAGTTCCACACGGTAACCATTCTGGACCATTTAAGCCTTCATATGTGTTGTGTATCAACAGTTATCCAGAGCCAAACCGATATGAATTTGGAATTTTGTTGGAGTTTACGTACAACAACCTGAAATCTACTTAGCGGAATACTTGATCTCAGATTATGGTTGTCGACAGAAAAAAAAAAAAAAAAAAAAAAAAAAAAAAGAAAAAAACAACTTTGCACAGTACAATATAATGACCCAAACTATCATTTAGGGGCATTCACTCACCTTGACAAATCGCCAATGATCAAGGCATGACCGATGCACAAACTGTTGGGTGCCTTTGCAATCAAGTCGTCTTTGTGTCAGATTATTCGGGTTAGCGGGTTGCGTGTCAACACAATCTATTTATTAATCGTGTTAAAAAAAATCAACCCGAAACCGCACATATATAACACATGTATCACGTTTATGTCACGTGTAACATGTTTAACCAAACATGTTAAGTAGGTTGATTGAATGATCCGATTAGCTAGTTTTTATATGTTTTAATAACAAAAAAATATATTAAATTATACATAAGTACATAACTACACAGAAATGTCAATACAATTCAAAATGAAAATACAAAGCTAGTTAATCCTTCACTAACTATACATCTGAAATTCCATCTCATAATTTTAGTTTTCAATATCTATAGTTAAAACTGACATTGATTTAACTTAGTAAGATTGTTTTTCTTGGATTAAAAGAAACAGCAAAACATACTAAGAAATAATAATACGACACAATATTATTTACTCTCACTTTGGTATATAATAAAACATAGCCAAGAAGCAAGGTTGATTTGATTAATAATATACGTATGACATTATATACACCCATTATGAATTTTTACACTATAATCAACCCACCCAACTTACACAGTCATAAGAAGTTGCGGATGCATGCATCAATTAACTAAATTAAAAGAGGTGGTGATGTTTCTCGTCATCGTCTTCCTTTTTCTCATGATGCTCATGGAATGCATATCCTCCGGCTCCAACCGCTGCTGTTGCTGCTATCTCTTCCTCGAGTTTGTGTCGTTGTGCGTGCTCCGGGTCTTTCTTTGCTTCATGCTTCTCATGCTACAATTACATCATCACCATTTGTATTAGTTTTTCATACAAATGGACTCTGTATAATGATTACAAAAACACCATATGTTACTTTATATTTGAAAAGTGAAAACATGCATAATTATTTAACATAATCTCCTTTGATAGAGACACAAAACATGCTATGTAACAATATACTTAGTATTAAAGTGTTTTATTTTGGTGAGGTTCAACCTAAGTTTTTCTTAATTAGATCAAATTAAAAACGCAAAAACATGTGTGTATGGGTGCAATATATAACGTACGACTGCATAGAGACCGGCCGTAGTGGCACGTAGTTCACCAATGTGCTCATGTTTCTTGTTGAAGCCCAAATACTGATTTAATAAACAGAAACTAAAAACATCAAGCATTGTTGTAGTCAAATTTCCTTGACTTGGCCTCTCATATTTGTTCCGTGATAGTCTATGTATCCAGTTGGGCGTTGGGCTTGAGCTGAAGCAGCAGCCTCATTTAAGTTGATTCGGTGGTACCTGTCCAGTCGTCCTGCATTTTTTAGATCTAATATTAGGAAGTATCAAATATTGATTTAATAAACAGAAACTAAAAACATTAGTAGACAATCTAACCACTGGTTTTTGGAATTTAGCTCCAAGATAACTGTTTGAATTACGAAACCTATTGTCCATAGTAAGTAATATGCAATAGTGCCCTATAAAAGATAGCAAAGATCAGCAACATTGGAGCATACAGTCAGTCGCAAGTACCTTTAAAACATAGATTGATACCTCATTTTGCACTTGGTTATGAAGTGACTCGATAAGGGCATCCTTGTCAAACTCCATCTTTATCAACTCTGTGAGAATATCTTCATCAGTCTGCAGCAACAACAAAAAAACTGCTTTAATTACCAACATACTCAAGCACGTGTACCACGCAGCATGCATTTTAAGATTATTAATCAATAGGCATATCAGCCATGCACATGCAACTCCTCTACAACAACAAAGTAGCCATCTTTGGTGTGCTGAACCGGAACCGTGACCAAAGTGAAGCAAATGGTGGTATTTATACTTTCAAATAAGTTGAAGATATTTTAGTAATAATTATGTGTGTATTGTAGATATGAAGAGACTACATCTTTCACATTCTCATAACTCCAACAACACTTCAACTTCAGTAGTCACTCTTCATATTCTTACATTCAATTCGCCCATACTTTCAATGCGTGCCACATTTATCATCACCACTTCACATTTATAAGGGTACATAAACGAAATTGTTTGTAGTTATTTTGGTATGCATATTCATGTTTATACCGTACTTTTGGTTGAGCACAACCCCCCTTGCACATTAAATTAAGGGGGATAAGCTTTAAGTATTATAGATTTGGCAAATGAGATCATTCAATAGATTAATAGTGGTTTTTTTTTTTTTTTTTTTTTTTTTGGTGGGTTTTTGTCATTTTTTGAATAAAAAATTATTTTTATTGTGTCTTTTTTGTGGATTTCTAAATAAAAAAGACATACGGGCTCACTTCTTATCATCTGCCTAAGGGTACAAGTTAAAAAAAACCCTTTTATAAATTTAAAAATGAACATTTCCTAACACATGACAATTTATTTGCATAGTCAGTTAATTGCTATATGCCTATATCTATATAAAAAATAATTATATAGTACTGAGATTGTCTAATATATTTTTAGTTTTCACTCGCTTATTTAACGAGTGAACAGAAAATAAAATTTTTTGGTCGAATAAACTACATATGAATATCATTTTCACCCATATTTGACTTTACCTTGATCTCCCAATTTCGTCCTCATATTAATTCCAACGAAAACACCTTAATCAACTTGATATTTCAATAATTCCTTTGGCGATCGTCATCAATATTTAATTGATTGTCACCAAGAAGTTTTTCGTTAGTCGCAAATCCATAATTGGGATGTTGTTAGAAATCATTCAAAAGAAGTATCACCGAAGTGAAACGAGATAACGGTTAAGAATAATCAACTTGTTAAAGATTTGATTCGATAATTGGAAGAACTAAAGGCACGTTTTGGTAGAGAGAAATTCAGAGAAATGAAATAGAGTAAATGAGTAGAGAATTTTGATGGATTCTTGTGTTTGGTAAAAAAAAAAAAAAAGACTTGACCGAGAAATAAGCAATTTTTTTTTTTTTTTTTTTTTGATACTTTTATTGTTTGACAATATTTTCTTTAATGAGAAAATCATTAAAAAAAAAACCTCAGATTGATGATAATTGATAGATAAGCCTTATATTGAAAATTGCTTACGAGTAGTAAATTAGCCATCCAAAATATTTTGAACGGTCGTAACTTATTTCAATCAAGAAGAACAAGATATAACTTAATTTAAAAATCCAAGAATTTGCAAAGTGACAGTTGTTGTAGTAAAGATTCAAAATTAAATTAATTTGTAAATTAGAAAAAATCATATGATGATCAACTATTGTGGAATGCTCAATTTACTTTTGTACCAGGTTTTATAAACAATATCATTTGCCCAATTAAGTTAAAACATGATGAAAATCAAGGGGCAACACTATTATTTGAGAGTATTCAGGTTATTTGGAAACTAATTAATTACCTCTCTAAATCACGTTTTCGAAAGTAGCTACTCACATGTTTTTTATAAAACGGTGTTATGGAGTATTCGAAACGCAGAAAGCACTTTCTTGCTTTCGGTTTTCAAACTCTAGTTTTAGATTATTTATGTTTGGAAAACACAATAACCAAATAATCATGCAAACACAATAACCAGATAATCAAGATGCAAAAACAATCCCAAAGAAAGGTTTACTTGAAAAAATTTCAGTCATAATATACTAAGACGGGTTGCAGAGGTGACTACATCCATTACCATCATCTCGTCATTTACTTCGTTCACAAAATCTACTACCAAACACACGTAGTGGTGACCACCAAACCACCCACACAAACATACCCCACTTAGGGCATGTTTGTCACACAAGATTATGAGAATATTATGCTAATTTTTCAAAATATTAGATTATGAGAATATTTCTACGTGTTTTCCTAAAATCACATGTTATTTGAGTGTTGGAAAACGGATCAATGTAATGGATGATCTAAGGGCAGGCGGTAAGGTGACGGTGAGTTAAGACTTAACTCACTGCCACCTCAGCGCCACGTCAGCTTTTTCCTTTTAACCTTAACTCTTGACTTTCCACCCCGGTAACATAACTCACCTATAACTCACCTTAACTCACCTTCACCTCAATTATTATTTTCATTTTCAACCCCATTAGAGGGGCTGCATTTGAATTTTTTTTACACAAAATGAGACTTAACGCACGTTAAGCTCTTGCCCATGCGAGTTAAGACTTAACTTGCCTTTGGGTGCCGGTAAGGTAACGCACCACGTTAAGGTGGTGCGTTAAGGCTTAACTCACCTCTTCACGTTACCTTACCGCCTGCTATAAAGATGAAAAAAGAGGAAACTAATTGCATAAAAAAACTAAAATAAATGAGTTTAGAAAAATTAAAAAATAAAGGCACAAGATGATAAAAACGGTTGAAGATATAAACTTGGGCTAGGCATCGAACTTGGAACCTCTCCTGCCATTCTCATGTAAAACATGTTAGGTTTTGTGTATAATGAATTAATATATGTATGTCCGGTTTCGAACCCGAGACTCGGGATTGCACACAATACGTGAGAGTTCCAATGGTTTGAATAAATTAAATATATTTTATATTTATATTTATTCATTTCATAAAACATACTTAACGACAATTAGTACTTAACGGAGTTAGAGATAACGAACGTTAAAGGACTAAATATGAAAAAGGAAGAGAAGGATCTAGAACCACCTTGGGTTCTTAATTCAGGCCGATCCATCCTTAGGGATGTGGGTTTCGGTTTGGGCTAGCTTGGGGACCAAGTAATGGTTTGCCTATAAATACAATTCATTGTGTTTAGGGTTTTACCTAATCTTGAATCCCTAACTAGCCAAACTTCTTCTTCTCTTCTCCCTCTAAGCTCCAACGAACGACCCTCTTTTAAATCCACTAGGATTTGGTCGTGTCAAGTAAAGCTTTCAAAGTGTTTGGTTGTTTTGTGATTCTTGAACCTAGCTTTCCCATTGGAACGCTACTATCGCGTGTGTACAAGAACGAGTGACAAGCTTATTTTAGCTTGTGATTTTTGGTGTTTTTCCCTTTGGTGGTTCGACATAATCAAACCCTAATTAGGGTTCTTGATTGTTCTTGGTGATTACGCGATTAAGGTACGTGTTTATTTAAGTTAATTAATTACATGTTCATTAGATCTTCCGCTGCGTGTTCTTGATGTAAATATATGTTTATAGTATTTATATGATTCATATATTCCAACAGTGGCATCATGAGCCTCGTTTAAGAACTTGTAATTAATTACTAAAACCTAAAAATTGGATCTTGAATAGATACATGTAATTATTTTTTAGGGTTTTTAAACCCTAATTTTTTTTCCAAAAGTGGGTCGACACCTACATATTTTGGTTAGGGTTTTATGGTTGATTTATAATCTTGATAGAAACCCTAGGATTGCATGAAATTTTTAGGGATTAATTTGTGAATACCGTATGTGATGTCACTAAAATTAATTAAACACGTACAAGTTTAATATTGATTAATAATATGGATTACATGATTATGTGATCAATATGGTATCCATGACAAGATCTTGCATATTTTGTCATGGTTGGATTTGTATGTTTTGTTTTGTATTTATTTGCTACATGATTTAAATAAATCTTAAATTGGGGAAGACCTCAATATATATTAATTAATAAGTTATGTGCAATGTGGTATCTAATTAACTAAAACTTACGCGGTCAAATTTTTTTTGGCGTCTGTGGTCCATTGGGTACAATGAGCTCGAAAACCAATGGGAGTTTTGTTAATTACATACATTTAAATTACACATAGAATTATTAATTAGGATTTATTGAAAAAGGTTTGCATGTGGCTATATGATATCGTGGATGATCATATATTTGTTATTATATGTTTATTTATTTTTGTAATTACTTGATCTTTTGTGTTTGATAATTATGATGGATTGTAACGACAAAAGAGGGTAATTTTCAAAATAAAAATAAATAAGACTAATAACTATGAAACCTTCGTAGTAATTTTAATTATTGCCAAGTCTTATGTGCCGACAGTGGTTCGCTTCGCACGGTAATTGGCTCCCAGGCGAGACTAGCAATAATTAATTTACTACATTAATTGTTTTAGCAAGAAAATCATAATTTTTTAGTTGATTGATTGCGACTGTATTTAGTGGTCGAAGCGGCGGACCTAAAATTGGCAAACTAAAAAGTGGGTTCTAGTTGGTACGCATTAAATTGTGACCTTAGAGGGGCACGGTTTTAACCAGCTTCGGCGGCTGTCGTCCCTACGCCCGCCTGTGCGTCAATTTTAGACTTACCAAGTACACCACGATAAATACGAAGCATCTTAAGGCAATGTTGTAATTTGTTCAACGCCTCAATTAAAAAAAAACTTTGATGATTTGAGCTACGAATGAGTAAACGGACTTTGTTTTGAAAACATATATGATACAAAGATGAATGCATGACATCTTTGTACATATTTTTTGATTTAACACATCAAAATCATATTACCCTTAAAATTTAAGTTAAATGCCACCCAACTACAAAAAGGAACACCTAAGGTTTCATCCTACATCACTAGCAGCCAAAGCTGAATGTTGATGTTCAAAGGGTGCGGTCTAAGGGTAAATTGAGTACTTTATTGCTAGCAGCCAAAGCTGAATGCAATAAACCGACGTCAATTTACAGTTTCTTAATTTGGTGAACTTAATTGGGCACTTTCATTACTAGCAGCCAAAGCTGATGTAATGGGACGGCGCCAAGGCATAAAGATTTGGGGATGAAATATGCTTACATTTGCAACTGAGGTTGGCATATTATGTAAGTCCCAAGATTTCTAGGAATTGCAATTGGATATTGGCAATTGGGTGATCCCGTACCTTATTGAGCACTTTCATTGCTAGCAGCCAAAGCTGATGTAATAAAACGGCGTCAATTAGGATCCTAGTTTTCAGTGAAAATTAAATGGTTATTTTAACCAATGGGTGTTTAATTTTCTTGAAATGTTTATTATCGAAAATACTAAAAATTGAATTTTGAAAATTCTTTTAATGTATTTAATGCAACACTAAAACCGTAAACGTAGGGTTTTCCTTTAAGTGGAAAGTTGATCTGCACCCTGTAGGGGTATTTGGAAAGAGTCAACCTTACCTAAAGGATAAACCTAGTCTACTTCTCGTGTGAAGAGTGAGACTTAATCCTATTCCTTTTCATGAATGAGAAAGGTATAATAGGATAATTAAGAATTGTCTAAATTCTAAGAAATAACTCATGGCGAATTTCTTTAAAGAAATTGCATGGTTAGGAGTTATTAAATTAGAAACTAGACTAATTACCGCAAAAGTGGAAAAAGGCAAACTAGAATGTTTGATCTAGTTGTTATGCTTTAACCATTTAAAGGTGCTACATTCTATGATGGGGATGGTAGACCTAACTAAGGAAGAAATTGCATACCCAATTCTTTCAAGTTAATTGGATTGATGGTTATTCCATCATTCACAAGTAGAATACATTCTTTGAAGTACCTTAGTATGTATTACGTAAGGGATTCATCAAGGGTGTAGGAAAGTAAACATCACGCTATTTGCTTTTACTGGTAATGCAACACTTACAATGTTATCAAAGCCAGTGGGAGCATAGTGCTGAAATTACTGAATAATGAGTTCATACAGTGATCATAAATTCAGTGGGAGCTACAAGTCTTGGTAGTTATCCGGATTATCTCTAGAATTTCTTGAGATGATACTTTCCAATTATAGGCACTTGTGGTATTAAGGATAGTCGTGTACGTTTCCTTAGTAGACGAGGTGATTCTATATCTACTTATATCTATGACACAATCATATTGATCAAATAAGCAAACTATTGACGTGTTGTTTATTCGATACGTGATGTTGTTCCATGCACAAGTGGGAGAGATCTTATTGTGTGCAAGCAACAACATAAAGGAATATGATTTAAAGAGATTTCTTGACTGTAAGGTAAGAGATCAATGTTCTAATGTGTTTTTATACACATTCTAATTTATGGAACACTTGAAGTTAATATCTACTTTCATTACTAGATATTAATGACAAGGTAAACTACATACTTTCATCATTATCAGCCTCGACTGATGAAATGAAACTATGTTATTTTACAAGTTTCTAAAATTAGATAATTATTAGAACAAGTGTCAATATGATAATTAGACTACTTCATAATGTATATATTTATGTATTGGAGTAATGACATAAATAAATGAAGTAATCTAATACTACTTCATAATGTATATATTTATGTATTGGAGTAATGACATAAATAAATGAAGTAATCTTATACTACTTCATATTTAGATGTTTATGTATTCTTGGAATGACATAAATATATGAAGTAATAAATTAACTTGAAATACTATTGAAACCAAGTTGTGGGTTTCATAATTACTTTAGTTATACATGTGTATATTGTAGATATAAATATGAAGTCTTTTATTGCTATAAGACTTATACTGAAGTAAGACGTTAACTTGTTATGTTTTATTAAGACATATACAAGAAGTCATGGAGTTGATTAATGACTTATAACGTAGATTGGGATTATAACAGTTTATGTCTTTTTGGTAAGACATATATATTAAGTGGCTTGGATAATGAGGCACTTATGTTATAAATTATGCAATTGGCTTGGAAAATCTATTGTACCATTAAAGTGATTTAATTGGTAAATAGGTAAGCCAAAACGAAATATATTTATCTCACATATTGTAAGATTAAATTACAATATTAATCCTAATGAAATACATAGTATTGATGGTATGTTCAGTTAGGAAAATCAAACTCTTGTGTATATTGTTTGATTAGAGATAATTATATCTTAAATTCTTCCATAAAGATATCAAGGTTAGAAAATTGAGTATGGATTGGATATACTCAATTAGACTCCGACCTGGAAGATTAATAAGACACCATTGATTATGGAATGTGTGGAATCACATTAAGTCTTAAAAATTGAAGTTCAGAATTTGTTAAACTACATGTTGGGTAGGTTATTAACAAATTAAGGTTAGGAACTGTCAATTTGTATCTGTAAAGTCCCAAAAGAGAACAAGTTTGTGTTGCTCTATTTGCTAAGCATTTATAGGTAATCTATAAATTGCAAAAGGCAAGTGGGAGTTTTATCTTGATAAGATAAAATTACAAGATACGTGATCTTCTAGAATACACTAGCAAAACCATAATGAGGATTTAACATGTTAGTGTTAAATCTCAAAGATGATGGAATTCTTATTCATAGATCCGCAAGGGTATCTCAAATATTTGTAGAATATGTTGAGAGTTAAGAGTTACAGGATAGTGATATGCCTGTTAATAAATTGCAAATGTTATTTGGCAAATTACTCATACTATGAATAAGTTAGATGCAGTCCAAGAAGATAACTAGTTTGGAAACGTAGTTGATCTTAAGCTCTATAGTTACTCTATAAGATAGAAATGAATTTCTACAAAGGAAATGAAAATCCTAGTGATTTAAAATTCTTGTGTAGAAATCATATGGACAATATTTGTATACATATTTAATATGTGAAAAGATTATCAATCGCAATTAAGCAATTAAATGTGATTGAGATTCTTTCTAAGCACATTAAATATATAAAGATTATGATTGTCATTATTAGTTTCATTTATATGAAGTTAATAATGGAATATCAAAACTCTTTCTTTAATAATTACTTGAGCGAGGACGAAAAGTAACTGAAAGAAGTGTTTGAATTCAAATAATCTTTAATAGTATACATAAGTGCAAATCATTTGTAAATGGATTAATGCATGCATCTAAAAGATATACTTATTTTAGTTATTAAATCGAGTTTTGATTTATAATTAAAATTAAGATATTTCTTAATATTTCTGAAAGCTAGTGGGAGTGATGTATTTATTTTCTTATTTCATATATGTTGTATAACATATAGGAAGTAACATTCCATTAACATTTAAATGTTAAGTCTTAGTTTGAAATGAAACTTCATATAGAAAATAAAACCTTGAAATATATGTTTATTTGATCATAAACATAAGCGGTAAAATAACTGATTTTAAAAGAACATGATATTCTATTAGAAGAACTAGATAGAAACATATCTTTGAAAAGATATGACATGAACCAAATCTAAGGTTGACAAAAGGATTATTCATGTACATCATGTTGCTTGTTGTATCATGCTTGAATACAAGATGATTGACGACATTAGTATCTAATTGGAAATTATTAGATAACTAAGTGTAATGGATATGGTTTAGAATTTACATCCTCAGCCTGGATTTGCTCCAAAATTCTAAATATGAACCATATGGCAAGTTATTGCTTGATTGATATAGTGTTCAAATCTTGAAGGTTTTGAAAATATCAAAACATTACACGATAAATTTTAAAGTTTACGGAACTTTAAAAGAGCATATTGTTGTTTGATACAATGATGCTAGTAAGATTGAGATGACACTCAATACTAGTCATGGTGGGAGTTCATCCTTATTAGGAGACCATGTATACTAGTTGTGCTCAATATGAGCATAGTTGCATTATACATAAAGAATTAGAATACTTTAACTACAAAGGTTTGGTAGTTTAATTGTCATAAATTCGTGAATGAGGATGCCACGTATTTTATGAAGTATGTGTCAATATCTAGATAGATGAATGAACACATACAAGAATTTCATTATTGAAATAAGTATTCTCAAAATTCCGATAGATCAAATTAATTGATTTATGCCTTGTCAACAAGTATGGTGGTCATGACTTGTGGCATAATTCATTAATGGAAATTATCATGCTTGATCTGGTTAGTATTTGGATAAGGGACATGTAAACAATTATTATTTTAATGAAATAAAGTGCGGATAACGTTTATTCTCATTATTAATATTTGTGTCCTATATTTGCATGTTTAAATCCATGAATAACTAATGTTATTCTAAATAGTCCGTTGTCAATCAATAATATGGGAGTATTATTGAACTAAGACAAATGTGAGGATTGGTAGAATGTACTGTAAGGTTGAGATACCAATGTCACATGATATTCAATATTGGATAAATTGAATATAGGACTTATCCCAAACACATGATTATACTTTATGGATCATAGTCATTAAGTATATCATGAATATTTATCCTCAGACTTGAGATACCAGGTGACTGCCGAGGATGTAGCTCATTTTCTGTGAGATAGTCTAACGCTATCCGTAACAGGTAGTTATAAGGGCTATTTTCGGAGGTGATGCAAAGTTCAAGGGTCACGCTCGTAGTCAATAAAGGATTTGTTCCTTCAAATTTGTTTTGAAGTATAATACTGTTTGGCCACTCGTAGGGTTGACAAGATGTTTGTGCGGCCGCACCCAAAGTCTATCTGAAAGACGTTCAGATGTTTTGGTAATCTTGTTCAATTATGTATAAACGAGAAACTACTGTTAATTATGGAATGACAAAGATCCATATCCAAATTAACGCAGTGTTAGTAACAAAAGGATAAGTATGATGATTTAATCATCACGTGGTTTTTTCCAGGAGAACCATACTCGGATCGAGCTGGGGGCATTGGGATCTGTTAAAGCTAGACTAGCCCATGTCATTACAATATTAATCATTATCCAAGTGGGAGCTGTTAGGTTTTGTGTATAATGAATTAATATATGTATGTCCGGTTTCGAACCCGAGACTCGGGATTGCACACAATACGTGAGAGTTCCAATGGTTTGAATAAATTAAATTTATTTTATATTTATATTTATTCATTTCATAAAACATACTTAACGACAATTAGTACTTAACGGAGTTAGAGATAACGAACGTTAAAGGACTAAATATGAAAAAGGAAGAGAAGGATCTAGAACCACCTTGGGTTCTTAATTCAGGCCGATCCATCCTTAGGGATGTGGGTTTCGGTTTGGGCTAGCTTGGGGACCAAGTAATGGTTTGCCTATAAATACAATTCATTGTGTTTAGGGTTTTACCTAATCTTGAATCCCTAACTAGCCAAACTTCTTCTTCTCTTCTCCCTCTAAGCTCCAACGAACGACCCTCTTTTAAATCCACTAGGATTTGGTCGTGTCAAGTAAAGCTTTCAAAGTGTTTGGTTGTTTTGTGATTCTTGAACCTAGCTTTCCCATTGGAACGCTACTATCGCGTGTGTACAAGAACGAGTGACAAGCTTATTTTAGCTTGTGATTTTTGGTGTTTTTCCCTTTGGTGGTTCGACATAATCAAACCCTAATTAGGGTTCTTGATTGTTCTTGGTGATTACGCGATTAAGGTACGTGTTTATTTAAGTTAATTAATTACATGTTCATTAGATCTTCCGCTGCGTGTTCTTGATGTAAATATATGTTTATAGTATTTATATGATTCATATATTCCAACAAAACACTCCGGCCATGTGTTCCATCTCAAACCATATTATGTAATTGGTTTTTTTAATACTTAACATACAAATGGAGCCGTCGTGTCCTTGTAACATAACAAGTGAAATAGCTTAAAGGTTTTTCGACCACCACCAAATAACTAAGTGATAAGACAATTAATACAAATGTTTAACGCAATAGGTTGGGATGGAGTTGGGGCCGAAAGCTAAAGTTTATAAAGCTATTTGACGAATTAATTAGAACTGAAACTTATTAATGTAAAATCGCATAAAAATACATCAAATTAAATCACATATATGTTCAGCTTTTTTACGTGATAATACATTATATTTTGAATGATATTTAAGTAATTTGACCAGCTATAAGTCCTTTTTAATGGGCTTGGGCTAATGGAGGCTTATAGCTTATTTTATAAGCCATAAGTCACCATAAGGCTGTGTGACAAACAAGGCTTATTCTATAAGCCAACTTATTTTAAAAGTTCAAGCCTCTAAGTAAAAAACTGAGAACCTGTACAACTAAAAGGGTTTGGTATTGATACCCCTAAAGTTATAATCGTACTCCTTATCAAATAGGTAAACAACCCCTTAGCTCTTGGGACGACCTCGGATTTACCATAGGCTCACTATATACGATCGGGTACACTGCCAGTTAGATATGTAGATCACTAGTAAACGAGCACTATAAATCTAAGACATGATATCGCGTATCAATTGCACAAAATGCTTGTTTGAAAACAAGCAACTAGCATTTCTATTTTTTTCTAAACGCTCCAAATCAAAATGATACATCTAGTAGCATTTATGAGCAACTGGCGTTTCACTTACTAATTATGACTATACAACTATGTTACCAAACGTTTTATCAAGTCGATTTCCAAGGCCATGTTGTTGGGCTTTGAGCCTAGTGGGCTGGTTGTAATAGCATGGGTTTTAGCGTGGCCTGGCACTTTGGTACTGTGTGGCCTGCAATTTTGGCTTCATATGATCTGCTGTGATTGCACGTTTGGATTATTCTGCTGCAATGTGCTAATTTCCTTTTGTTTTTGCAATTTGATTGTTCAAGGTTTCATGGGAGATATTTTTCCTTAGGGCCTAGCCATTTATGATTGCAGTGTGTTTGCAAACTTTGCATTACTTAGTTCGTGAGATATGTGTAAATTAATAAGTCAGTGTTTCATACTTCATAGTTTTTTGTGTGTGAACTTTAGTATAAGTATTGACTTGTATTTTGCCTTTTTTTTTTCCCTCTATTAATTATCTTGTTTAATTGAAAGGATACTTCGTATTGTAACTTTAACTGTTTGGGGTTCTATATTTATATTGTTGCCTTGAAAAAAAAAAAAAAAAAAAAAAAAAAAAAATCTTAATTAATTAGTATATTGGATAATACTTATGACTTGTCGTGTGTAGAATGAAGTTATACTTGGAGTTTCCATAGCATTTCCTTATTGCATACGAGTCTATCTTGCATGCTACCCACACAATTGTTTAGACCAGGTCAAACTTCTTATACATAAATTGAAACCACATGTATGCAATAACGTACACTAAACTCAACTAAACCAATAGTTACTGTCATGGCTCGGCTGATAAGTCTTGACATTGGCGACAGAGGAGGATTAATTCCCATGTATGAAGGCTCACATATCGTGTTCATGCTATGCATGATTGTAGTGTCTATGTCTATTTTTTCTATGATTATCTTTGCTTGTAGTGATTCTAATGATAAAAAGAAAAGACAGCGACGACCACCTCCACCTCCATATATACCTCCGCCACCTCCACCTCCATATATACCTCCGCCACCTCCACCTCCATATCTACCTCCGCCACCTCCACCTCCACCTCCACCTTGTTGTTGATTATAGCATAAAAATAAGGGATGATCGAAAAAAGTTATATAACTTGTCATTTTTTTTGCTTTGTGTAGCATTATTTTTATTTTACAATTAAGACAGTAACTTTTCAAATTTCAATATTTGTGTATATTTTGTATTATGATCATTTTACCATTTGATCTTAACAGGGTGGTTAAAAAAACGTAAGATAGAATGGTCACAAAATATACACAAATGTCAAAATCTGAAAACTTTGTGTTTTAATTTTAATTTCAAAATAAAATGAAAGCTACACACAACAACAGAAATAGACAAGTTAGATATATTTTTTTGTTATTATCCCAAAAAATTACTCCGTATTTACTGAATTTATGTAAAACAACATATGTGCTTTAGTTATTTTGTGCTAAGTTACAAAGGTCTCTATTATTTGTCATATACAGATTGGAATGTAAATTGTTTTTCATTATTTGTTATATACATATTGGAATGTAAATTGTTTTCTATTATTTGTTATATATATATATTGGAATGTAAATTGTTTTGGTTGGTTTTTATCTTTTCAGCGTGAAACTGTCGGTGAAACATAATTAAAAGCTATATCTTTAGGAAATTATGTCAGTGTGTGACACAAGATAGAAACTTATTTCAGCTTGATTCAACTTTGCTGCAGATCATTACAACTAAGATACTGAATCATATTTTGCTGTTTTTACTATTCTGCACATACTGCACAATTTTTTTCATCTTTTTATTTAATATAGTTTACTAATCTCAAAATGTCACATAATCGACCATATATTCTCGCACGCACCTCTATTATTCTTTAAAATTACACCGTCTTCACCGTCGTGATAAGAATCCTAATAACGAAACAAATGAAATTCTTGTGACTCTTCAATCATGAGCAAAAGGTTTAATAGTAAAACAATTTATTTATAGGAGGTCAAATATTTAGTCTTTACTAAATACACATTTGAAAAATACTCCGTTCTAATATTATTGTTCACATTTCTTTTATTGGATGTCTTAAATTAATTTTCCACTATTAAAAATAGATAAGAAAATTTGATGTAGATTAATATATTACTCTTACTAGATATTATTATTACAAACTTTAAAGAAGACAATAATTAATTAGTTAAGGGTAAAATTGTCATTTTATAAAAAGTAAGACAGAAAAAATAATAATGATTTTGTATTTTTTGTCGAGAAAGAATTCAAGTAAAAATAATAATTCATGTATGAGGTTAATAATGAAACAAAGGGTATCTTTTTCATTTTCTAAACATAATTTTTCATAAGATAAACGATATATCATTTTCAAAATCTTTCTACTTATGTTTCCTAAAATCACATGCTATTTGAGTGTTGGAAAACGGATCTATGTAATGGATAATTTAAAGAGGAAAAAGGTGGAAAATTTTAACATAAAAAACTATGATATACGACACTAGAAAAAAAAGGCACAAGATAATAAAAACAGCTTAAGGATGTAAAAGAGACCTGGCGTCGAACTTTAGACCTCCCGTCCAATTCTCATGTAAACACTCTGGCCATCTATTCCATCCCAAACCATATCATGTAGTTGGTTTTTTTAATACTTAGCATATAAATGGAGCCGTTGTGTCCTTGTAAGGTAACAAGATAAATAGCTTATTGGTTTTTCAACACCCACCAAATAACTTAACCATGATGACGTATAGTCCGCATTCGGGTCACGAACCCGACCAATGGACGCTACTACCACTCAAGCCCATCACGAATGGGCTATCACGATAACGGTTTGGGCTTACGATGGCCCAAACCCGAAGTTATTTATGGTCTTGATATAGGATATCTCTTATTTATGGGATATGTATCAAATGACCGGTTTAGGCGGGATACGCCGAGGAGTGAGGAACACGAAACCAACAAGGATTTCATGTGTATATAAAAGGTCTCTCGACTCTCATTAAAGGTACGATCTAATAACCCTAACTCTTCAACTAAACCCTAAAACCGATTACTTACTCTCACGCCGGAGGATAATCGTGGGAGACAATCCCACGATAAGCCTAACGGTGTCTTTTTGTTTTCTTAGTGCGCAAGTCTCGAGCATTAAGATCTAATTGGTACGGAAACAAGGAACGCCCAACTTTTGTATCAACAAGTGGCGCCATCCGTGGGACCCTACACTAAGAACTTTACTAAGAACTAGAATGACGAAGCATGGAAACCAAAATCAGCAGACTCCGCAGGTGAAGAAAACGCATGACGACCTACAGAGGAAGAAGCAGCAAACTGATTCAGCCGCTAAGCAGGCCTCTGGAACAACCAGTGCGCCCAAAAGCCTAGGATCATACTCAGATCTGGCTTTTACTCCAGTAGAACCGCTCACAAGGACTACCCATGCTACTACGACAACCACTAGCGTGGTAGATCTACTGCGCACTCCTTTCACCATGTCAGAATTAGACATCACTGAGCCGCCAAATGCGCCTATCCGAAACAAGGGTCCTGATGTAGAAACAAACATCCTCGCGCTCGAAGGAGTCACGCCTGAACTAGCGCCAAGTGATTTCGTATCTCAAAACTATGAAACCTTGGCTGCGCTTATGCGAGAGGAAGCAAAAAAGAGGTCAAGTCAGAGTCTGCAAGCCCGGCTCAACTTCGACCCTGAGCATGAAGCATCCCCACCACGTTACCGAAAGGAAAGGCGCGAGAAGGACAACCACCGACACCCAGTGTTTACTAGGATCGGAAGGAAAGTTGTGGAGGACGAAGCAGCCGACTTTCAGTATCTGGAGGAACATGATGACGATGGACAACTCACCAATGTCCACACTAGGCTTGGTAGTCGCAGGGTTCAAGATAGACTTGGGCGACGGGTCTCCCCAAGCGAAAGCCCTTCAAGCTCGAACTCTGAGGATAGTCGGCGCAAGCGCCGCAAAAGAGTAAGGTCATCCTCAAGTGACTCCTCGGACAACGAGGACGAAGAAACAGGACACTGGAAGTCCAGGAGAAGATCCCGCGACCGGGAAGACGAAGACATGTCTCGTCCTTGGAGCCGCCAAAAGGTTGACGCATTCACTCTGCGCATAAGTGATTTTTCAGAAGATAAGAGAAGGCGCATGCCCGCTAATGTTAAGACTTATGATGGGACAGGTGATCCTGATGACCACCTAAAAATTTTCGAATCAGCAGCAGCCATCGAAAATTGGCCATAACCTGTGTGGTGCCACATGTTTAACTCTACTTTAGTAGGGAATGCGCGAAACTGGTTCAGCAAGCTTCCACGTTGAAGCATCGATGGGTTTGAAGAGTTACGGAAAAGGCGTTTCGTTTGAACTTTACTCAAAGGAAGAAGTGCGCCAAGAACCCTGTCGAGCTCGCTAGGGTAAAACAGCGCCAAGGGGAATCCACAAGCGCTTTTATGGAGCGCTTTAAAGACGAATGCATACATGTCAAGGCATGCCCCGAAATACTAAAGATCTCAGGGTTTATGAACGGAATCAATAACCCAGAGCTTATCAAAAAGTTAAATGATAGGGTTCCCCAAACCTTTGATGAACTGATGAAGTGCACGAGGTCCTTCATCCAAGGAGAAGCCGCCGCTGCGGATAGTAAGAAAGGCTACTCAAACTATAGGTCACAAGAATAGCCAAGGAGACAATCCAATGACCAGAGTAGCAATCGTAACAAAAGCTACCGCAGTCAGGGGGGCGGACGAGAGAATGACAAGTATACCCCACTAACGAAGACTCCAAAGGAGATATTTGCAACGGAAGGCGCGAACTTTCCGAGACCCCCACCGATGCACACCCCAGAAGATCGGCGCGTAGGGAATGGATACTGCGAGTATCATGGACAGAAGGGCCACACAACCAATGAGTGTGTCCAATTGCGCCAATTAATTGAGAAGCTAGTAAAAGAAGGTAGATTGGACCATCTAGTTAAGAACATTAAGGATGGGAAAGACAAACAGAAAACCGGGGGCAAGAAAGAAGCACCTAAGGACAAGGCTGACACAATCTACATGATACAATTATGGCAGCGAAATACTAGGCAAAAGGTCAGCCATAAATTTTCTCATGGAAGCGAAATCTCTTTTCCCACCTTGGTTGCGGACAACGCAGTGGCGGAACCACTCACCATCGAGATAAATGCGGGGGGTCACGATATCCACCGCATGTATGTTGATGGAGGGGCATCAGCGGACATAATGTATGAACATTGTTTCAAGAGATTGCGACCTGATATACAAAGACAGTTAAGCCCAGCCACGACTTCGTTGACTGGCTTCACAGGAGAAAAGATATGGCCCATGGGGCAACTACGACTACTAGTTGTTGTGGGCCATAAGGAACACTCCACGACAGCCTGGATGAATTTTATGGTGATTAGATCTCCTTCGCCATACAATGGCATCATCGGAAGACCAGGAATTTCGGCAATACGCGCAGTACCGTCCACAGCACATGGGATGCTCAAATTCCCAGTAGAGGGCGGCATTGTCACCATCTACAATAACGCTGCGCCACCAAGAGAGTGTAACACGATTACATGTGAGACGACGCACGCCCCAGAACAGAGCGCAGCTAAAGTACCAAATCTGAAGGTCGCAATTCATCCTGATTATCCGGAACAAGAAGTATCGATCGGGGGATCGCTGTCTGATAAAGGCAGAGCTGCCGTGTGCGCACTCTTGCAAAAGAATCTGGATATCTTCGCATGGGAACCAAAGCACATGACTGGTGTGCCACGATCGATTGCAGAACACAAGCTGAAAATCCGACAAGGATATTCCCCAGTACGGCAGAAAAAGCGCGGTCAGGCTCCTGAGCGCGCAAAAGCCATTCTGGAAGAAGTACACAAACTTGTGGACGCAGGCATCATGCGAGAAGTCTATTACCATGACTGGCTCTCCAATCCAGTAATGGTCAAGAAGAGCGATGGTAGTTGGCGGATGTGTGTGGATTTCACTAATCTCAACAAAGCATGTCCACAGGACTGCTACCCACTGCCAGAGATAGACTGGAAGGTAGAATCTTTGTGCGGATATCCTTTTAAATGTTTCTTAGATGCATACAAAGGGTACCACCAAATCCAAAGGGCCAAGGAAGACGAGGAAAAAACAGCTTTCCACACAAGCCAAGGTGTCTATTGTTATACAAAGATGCCTTTTGGCCCGAAGAATGCGGGCGCCACCTACCAGCGATTGGTAGATAATGCATTTGACAAGCAAGGGGGCCGCAACCTAGAGGTCTATGTAGACGACCTTGTCATAAAAAAGCCTTACTGAAGACGAAGTGGTGCGCGACATTGAAGAAACATTTAGAACATTACGAAAGATCAACATGAAGTTAAATCCTAAGAAATGCACTTTTGGAGCTACAAAAGGCATGTTCCTGGGATACTTGATAGAACCAGATGGCATTAAGCCATGCCCAGAAAAAACAGAGGCTGTCATCCAACTCCCTTCACCACGCACGTTGAAAGAAGTTCAGTCTCTGAATGGAAAACTAGCCAGTTTGAACAGATTCCTGTCCAAATCAGCGGATAAGTCACTTCCTCTCTTTAAAACACTCAAGAAGTGTACAAAAAAGGGAGAATTTCGCTGGACTACGGAAGCGGAAGAAGCTTTCACACAGCTTAAGCAACTGATGCGTGGTTTTGCGACCTTACAACAGGTTTTACCTCTCGAGGGATCTCAAGAGGCTTGTAATCCCCACCAGGAAGTGTACCTGACCAATTTAGTATAGTGTAGTGGCAAGTACCGGGGGATTGATCGTTCTCTAGGGGAATAGTGTCGTTAGGATTGAAAAACTATTCTAATAGGTCTAAGGGTGAGGGAAGATTCTTTTTGTATTTTTATATTTTTATGAAAGCAAGTAAAATCTCGGGTTTGAAGGAGTGGGTGGAATTAGTTGCTAGTCAACTAACCCAAATAACTACGATAGCAAATAAAATAAAATAACTGAAAATAAAAAGGTAATGGAACTTATATGGAGAGAAATGTGTTTACTTAGATTTCCTTACTCCCTAACTATCTTTTACCGGTTGATTAGTGTGTATTAATTGCGTGGATGACGGGTGTATTCCTTAATACCAATCGTGGGGTGGCGTACGTACTTCCCCAACTCTACAAGCTCCTACTTCACTCCTATGTCGAGCCGGCTAAGAAGCTCCTAACATGGGATCACTAGAATTCGCTCATGCATTAAATACAACCATAAAAACCTTTAGTATGCATTGGTTCATGTTTCTTAAGACGTTCAAGCAAGTTACCGTATAGGAGGTTAGCCAGTTTTCTTAAGCCTAACATCGATAAACAATCATCCAATACAATTAATAACACACCAACAACCAATAATCAATAGTTAGGTTTCATTAGATCTAAGCAAACACAAGATAAATCTAGCCTAGCATGTTAATTAAAAGACAAGAACAAGATATAATCAAACAACACATAGACATATTGTATGATTAATTGATAACTTATCTTCAATTGAACATGGGAGATCCAAGGGTATAAAACCCTTAAAAATGGCAGAAAATTCGTCTTAGGGTTTCTCCTCACAAAGTTGCACCCAATGAATAAAAATTGCAAAACTATATATAGACTTTAGGGGCTGACGGCGTCACGTTGTAGGAGGTGACGCCGTCACCTCGCCCGCGGCTAGGGTTCCCGGATGGTCTTCCTGACGCCGTCCCTCTTTAATCCTCCAAAATCCGTTCTGGCCTATCAAGGGTTGACGGCCTTCTTGACGCCGTCCCCCTTTGATCATCAAAAATCCTCTTTGGCGCGTCAAGGGCTGACACCGTCAGGATTGGGCTTGACGCTGTCAAAGGTAAAATTCCAGCCGAATTTGAGATTTTGTCGTTTTCTTCACTTTTATGCTCCAAAAACGTCCAAAATGCTTCCTTTTTCAGATTTCTTCTCCAAAGTACCTAAAATGACAAAAGGAACGATTTAGGGCAATATTTGATCAAATAAATACGATTTAGGGCTTAAATGACCCCCTAAAAGCGGTACACTTTTCGCTTCATCAAATACCCTTACACTTGAGATTTGCTTGTCCTCAAGCAAATGCGCTTTTATTCTAATCAAAATACAAGTTAGGGGTCATTTAATGCTAATATAAAAGTAATTACAACAAATAGTCGTTCCACTTTAATCATAATAAGCACGGAGATTAAAAACTAGCACCTCACAAGTAGTGTTTAGATACTCACATCTCTCAGGTGTCATAAACGTAAATCTCATAAATGAAAATGGATAATATCTCTCACTACCTGTCATAGCAAATAGATTACCATAGGCTTGGGAAAGGATCAAAAACCTCCTCCACTAGGCGTAAGCACCTAAGATAAACTATCAAAGAGGGCTTTTAAACGGGTTATAACGTTAGGTGTAGGGATATGATAAACACGGATTTGTTGGATAAGGGATATTTTACTAGTGGCGAGTTAACGATCTTGGTTGATTACAAGTACTATACAATGTTGCTAAGCCAAGACTCGACTCAATCTTAAGCTAAAAACAAAATAACAAAAACATAAAATAAACATAAAATGAAACGGGATGGTAGTCCGTATGTTTTTTCTACTTTTCTTTTTCTCATTTTTTTTTTTTTTTTTTTTTTTGTATTTTTCTTGATTTTTTTTTTCATACACTCTTGCCCTACCATCCAAAATAATACATCATAGGGGCGTTGCATTCCCCTTACACTTGAACTTTTACATAACTTTACAAATAACTATTCTAATGACTCGAATTAAGATAATCAAAACACTTGGAGTACTTTTCAAATATTTAGCACATATGGGGGTAATAATGTTGTTCTTCCCCATTACTCCATTACACTAGTACTTTATCCATGAGTCCCAATCATCCCAAAACAATATGTACAAGGATATGACTCGACTTAGCAGCCATGTAATCAATTAGATAATTAACTTGGGGTTTAAACAAATGTTGTCACAATAATGCACTAAAAATGAGTGCATACAAGGTAGGCTAAGGCGATTTGGGTGTACATTTAAGTGGGGTGTAAACAAATTCTTACTTTAAGTAAAATGCTTAAAGTTAGAAATGAAAAGATAGGCTCTGAGGGGTGTATTAGGGGTATCGTGTACTAAAAATGAGTACAATGCAAAGGGTGTGGGAGAATTACTTGACCAATGTAGCCAATGTAATTATAACAAAAACACGGGTGTAAAACAATGGGTTAATCCTAATGCCTCTTATCATGTAGTAAATCTAACTACACGAATGTAGTCTCACTTGTGGCCTCGGAATGGTCCTAACGCAAGTTCTAGAATCTAAGTGCTACCGGTACACACATCATAGCATAAATGCTTTTCCTACCAATTCTAGGGGCGAACCTCACATATTTGGGGGTGGAAATTTTTTTAGTGGTACGGTTTTGTGCTAGTCATATAACTCCTATCCATGAGACGCTCATTAAGACCAAAGTTTCACTCCTATATGTTGTAAAAAATTTTAAATTTGGCACTAAAGTTGCCTTAACAGGTATTTCTCTTAGTTTTATTACACATCTACCATTAAACAAACGAAAAATCAAGCGTAATTGCATTCTCTGAAGTATCATACTTTACCCTCCCCCCCCCCCTTACACTTAAGATGAACATTGTCCCCAATGTTCAAATAACAAGATGTAAAAGTAAATAAGGTAAAAGAATGAAATCAAATACTCCCCTGATTCGTTCGGTGGATAAAGAGGTAACATGGTTGGATCTTCTTCCAAGGTAATGTTGAAGCTTCAAGACTAAAGCAGCGCCAAAATCTAGATTCCACAAACATCTCCTTGTCCAAAATAACCTGTTAAACCTGAGAAAACAAACACGAAAACCTGCATAACATCGGCGGGATAAATCTATATAAGGATATAATGCTTGTGGAATGATTATTTTGCATATTCCTGGAGTTTATAAGTTAGAGATTTAAATAAAGCATTTTATGATTCCGGAAGAAAAACAAAACTTTCAAAAATTTCAGAAAATTAAAACCTGACGCCGTCAGAAATGATCTGACAGAATTCTCATGTTAAGTTTCCGGAAAATTTCTGGAAAAACTCACTCCTTACTTCCTGGAATTCCTGCAAAACATCATTATGACTCGATACAAGCATTTGACTCAAACAATTACTAATATGTATGTTAATTTAATATTGTTATGATTCATGTTCATTTTTTCTAATAAACCGATTTGGATTTCCCTTACACTTATCTTTTGCAAAATACCTTTATATGTAGTTAAGACGAAGTTAAAAACAAAATAAAGCATTTTCACAATTTAGTTTCGAACATGAATCAATAATAACAAAAATTAAACATACATACGGAAGCAAATAAAATCAAACAAACAAATAAATAAACACACAAAGCAAATAAAGCTTGGGTTGCCTCCCAAGAAGCGCTTTTCTTTATTAACGAGTCTTGTAGCTAGACTCAAAGTCACGTACATTACGTGATTCCATCATTCATAATGACGTATCCCTGATAGATATAATCCTTGTTATCAGGGTGGTGGTGTCTCAATCGCTCGACATTCGCAGTCACTTCACCTCCTCCCTTGCTGATCAAGCTTACTACCCCATCCTGATGTAGACTTTTAATTGTGAATGGTCCGTACCACCAGGGACTTGGTTCATCGGTAGGTGCTTTTGTTTCTGAATGCCTTAGGAGCACTGAGTCTCCTTTTGTAAATTCAACGGGGTTATGGATCTGCTCATCAGCCTCAATATAATCGTTATTTCCACCCTTACATTCTCTAATCTCATTTTCATTGTAATTCTTAATCCTTGCCTCCCATGCAAGGATTTTCTCTTGAACATTACCACGGAGTATATTGGGGTTCGCCTCCATCTTCTTTTGTAGAGCAACATCTCGTATATGACGTGGGATCGTTGGGAAGTTTATTGTTTTCTTCCCCTTCTTCATTAGGATGGCACTATTTTCGTAATCGATTTGTGCCCTAGTGGTAGCGAGAAAGGGTGCCCCAAGGATTATTGGCATATTCATATCATTTCTTTCAATAATCATGAAGTCGACCGGATACAGGAATCCGGCAACGTTGACCAACACATCTTCTGCAATTCCTAACGGGTACTCATAAGAATGTTTTGCAAAGGAGAGTTTAGTACGGGTGATGGATGGCAGTTCGTCGGTTAACTGGACATAAACGGATAAAGGCATCAAATTTACGTCGGAACCTTGGTCAGCTACCGCATCCAGATACTTGAGTTTTCCAATGCTGCATGGTATTTCGAAGACCCCGTAGAATTCCTGCTTTTCCACTAACTTTTGTCTTATGAGGCACTCATACAATTGCCCTCCGGGTAATGTGTCAGATTCATCATCCGGTTCCATCCTCTTGGACTCCTTGTTGGGTAGATGAGTACGTCGATAGTTTCTCACCCAATCGTTTATGGTCTCCTTGTTTATTTCGTGCTTCAAGTAATGCCTCACTTGTTGTGACTTTGGCGGTTCTACCAATTGGCGCTCCTTAGAGGGCGCCTCCTTGCCTTTGTCTGAATCGCAGTTGCAGGCATTGGTGTTTCCATCATTAAGTGGGACGAGGTCAATTTTGTTAACTTCCATAGTTATCGATTTCCCTCTTCCATCATTTTCGCCCTCTTGGACGACGGAGATGGCCTTGACAAATTTAGTGTTGGGAACTTCAACGTCATTCCGCACCAGCACTTTTTCAGGAGCTTTTGTATTTGTGTATTCTTTCAAAAGGTTCATCATCTCCGCCATCTTCTCTTCCATTTCCTCCTTCTGTTTGTAGACGGCTTCCTCAAATTTTGCCAACCGTTCGGAGTGTTTTGACATGTATTCTCTCATTCGAGCTTCGAATGTTGGACTAAGTTCCTGAGGTGGTGAGTTGGGTTGAGCGTGCTTATGGAAAGGTTTAGTATTTTCCCTAAGGGGTGATTCGGACAATGGTATTTGCTTAACGCTTGAGACCGAGTTAATTGTTGCTTTTTGTGGACTTAAGGGTCTCTTTTGCTTTTCCATAAGATATGCAACCCTTTTCTCAAGTTCACTAACGCTTTCCTCGGTGATTTGATTGGCTTTATCGGGCGATGAATATGTCTTGACCGCCGAGCGTACATCGTGGGAAACTTGCCACAATTCATCATCGTCGGATGCAAGCTCATCAATGATTTCCCATGATTCCTCGGCGCTTCTGTCGCGCAATTTGCCCCCGGCGGCTCGATCGATGGCATGCTTGGAGTGGTAATCAACATGGTCATAGAAGATTTGGATTTGAAGCCAGAGATTTATGCCATGATGAGGGACTTTTTGGAGTAAGTCCTTGAATCGAATCCATGCCCCGTAGAGGGTTTCGCCTCGACGTTGTTCAAACATCAAGATATCCTTCCTTAGCTTGGTAGTTCTTTCCGGTGGGAAAACTGAGCCAGGAAACGAGTGGTGAGATCATCCCAAGAGGTGATGGATCCTGCGGGTAGGCGCTCTAGCCATTGACTAGCTTGGTCCCGCAGAGAGAATTGAAAGAGACGCAGTCGGGTCGTCTCTCGAGTGGCAACATCAAGGTCTATGGAATCAACGATTTTGAGAAAGTCCTTGAGATGTTGATTAGGATCTTCGGAACGAAGTCCATGGAATGCGCATCCGCTTTGCACCAACCGGATGGTGTCGGATCGCAAGGGAGTGACATTGGCTCCTTGAGTGAGCTCAATGGTGTTTCGATAGCCATGGTGGCTAGGACGGGAGTAGTCTCCTAAGGTACGGGCTCTAGGAGGTTGTGGTGGTTGTTGTGGTGGGTTGTTGGGATCAAGGATGTTACCACCTTCCATGATGTCGGATGGTAATGGTTACGAACAAAGACACGAAGAAAATAGATAGACTAAAGAAAATCCTAGAAAAATATAAAAAATCTCACTAGAAAGGAATCTAGTGAGTAGACCTAATAAAATAAAAATTCAACCTAAACAATAACTATTCCCCGGCAGTGGCGCCAAAAACTTGATGCGTGGTTTTGCGACCTTACAACAGGTTTTACCTCTCGAGGGATCTCAAGAGGCTTGCAATCCCCACCAGGCAGTGTACCTGACCGATGTAGTATAGTGTAGTGGCAAGTACCGGGGGATTGATCGTTCTCTAGGGGAATAGTGTCGTTAGGATTGAAAAACTATTCTAATAGGTCTAAGGGTGAGGGAAGATTCTTTTTGTATTTTTATATTTTTATGAAAGCAAGTAAAATCTCGGGTTTGAAGGAGTGGGCGGAATTAGTTGCTAGTCAACTAACCCAAATAACTACGATAGCAAATAAAATAAAATAACTGAAAATAAAAAGGTGGTGGAACTTATATGGAGAGAAATGTGTTTACTTAGATTTCCTTACTCCCTAACTATCTTTTACCAGTTGATTAGTGTTTATTAATTGCGTGGATGACGGGTGCATTTCTTAATACCAATCGTGGGGTGGCGTACGTACTTCCCCAACTCTACAAGCTCCTACTTCACTCCTATGTCGAGCCGGCTAAGAAGCTCCTAACATAGGATCACTAGAATTCGCTCATGCATTAAATAAAACCATAAAAACCTTTAGTACGCATTGGTTCATGTTTCTTAAGACGTTCAAGCAAGTTACCGTATAGGAGGTTAGCCAGTTTTCTTAAGCCTAACATCGATAAACAATCATCCAATACAATTAATAACACACCAACAACCAATAATCAATAGTTAGGTTTCATTAGATCTAAGCAAACACAAGATAAATCTAGCCTAGCATGTTAATTAAAAGACAAGAACAAGATATAATCAAACAACACATAGACATATTGAATGATTAATTGATAACTTATTTTCAATTGAACATGGGAGATCCAAGGGTATAAAACCCTTAAAAATGGCAGAAAATTTGTCTTAGGGTTTCTCCTCACAAAGTTGCACCCAATGAATAAAAATTGCAAAACTATATATAGACTTTAGGGGCTGACGGCGTCACGTTATAGGAGGTGACGCCGTCACCTCGCCGCGGCTAGGGTTCCCGGATGGTCTTCCTGACGCCGTCCCTCTTTAATCCTCCAAAATCCGTTCTGGCCTATCAAGGGTTGACGGCCTTCTTGACGCCGTCCCCCTTTGATCATCAAAAATCCTCTCTGGCACGTCAAGGGCTGACGCCGTCAGGATTGGGCTTGACGCTGTCAAAGGTACAATTCCAGCCGAATTTGAGATTTTGTCGTTTTCTTCACTTTTATGCTTCAAAAACGTCCAAAATGCTTCCTTTTTCAGATTTCTTCTCCAAAGTACCTAAAATGACAAAAGGAACGATTTAGGGCAATATTTGATCAAATAAATACGATTTAGGGCTTAAATGACCCCCTAAAAGCGGTACACTTTTCGCTTCATCAGCAACATATAGCAGCGCTTCCTAAGCTAGTCGCACCCCGACCAGGGGAGGAGTTAATCGTCTACTTATCTGCGACTAATGGAGCGGTCAGCGCAGTGCTACTGACGGATAGGAATTCCGTACAAACACCGGTATATTTTGTAAGCAAAGCACTCAAGAAGACAGAGATTAACTACAGCCCAATGGAGAAGTTGGTCTTGGCGTTAGTATTTGCCGCCAAAAGACTGCGTAGATACTTTCAAGCACACCCAATAGCGGTGATCACAGACCAACCTATCAAGCAAGTTATCTCTAAACCTGACGCATCGGGGCAATTACAAAAATGGAGTGTGCTGCTAGGCGAGTATAATATCTCTTACAGACCACGCACTGCAGTTAAGGGACAAATACTAGCAGACTTCATCATCGAATAACCAGACACCAATGCTCCACCTCCACTGAGCGAGGTAGAACTACAAGAGTCATGGGTCCTGTTCACGGACGGATCTTCATGCGTAGACGGATCAGGCGCAGGCCTTATCCTCACCAACCCAGAAGGAATGGAATTCACTTACGCACTGCGCTTTGAATTCACAGCCACGAACAATGAGGCAGAATATGAAGCCCTAATCACCGGATTACGCATTGCAACTCGAATGGGCGTATGCAACCTAGAAGCAAATGTGGATTCTCGATTAGTAGCCAACCATGTGTTGGGCGAATATGTAGCTAAAGAGGATAACATGGTTCAGTACCTCGACAAGACCAAGTCACTAATCCAAAGTTTTGACAGGTTTACTATTAAACAAGTTCCTAGAGGGGAGAACAAAAAAGCGGACACACTAAGCAAAATCGCATCTACAAGCTTCGTGCACCTGTCAAAACAAGTATTGGTGGAGATCCTAAAGAACAAATCCATCTCAGAGATGGAGATATCTACGGTGATAGAAGAGCAGGATCCTACATGGATGACCCCTATCATCGAATTAATAAGTAAGGGCAAATTGCCCGAGGAGCAGAAAGACGCTCGATGGATATGGCGCACAGCGCAGAGGTTCGAACTTCGAGATGGTATCCTATATCGGCGCTCATTTCTACAACCATGGCTTAGATGCGTTGGACCTCTTCAGGCAGATTACGTACTCCGAGAGATCCACGCCGGTTCATGCAGTATGCACTCAGGACCACGGTCCGTTGTAGCACGAGCCTTGCGGTCAGGATACTACTGGCCCACTATGCATCGCGATGCGCGTGATGTGATAAAGAAATGTAGCGACTGCCAAGTTCATAGACCTATCCCGCGCAGACCACAACAAGAGCTAACGCCTATCACTTCTCCATGGCCATTCTATAAGTGGGGTATCGACATTGCGGGTCCCTTCCCTGTTGCAGCGGGGGGACTGAAATTTCTTATTGTAGCAATAGACTACTTCACTAAGTGGATTGAAGCAAAAGCAGTGGCGACAATCACAGGTAATCAAGTAAAATGATTTGTTTGGGAAAATATTGTATGCCGCTTTGGATTACCTGGGGAGATCGTTTCGGACAACGGAAAATAATTCCGTGATAACCCGTTCAAAGACTGGTGCGCAGAGCTAAATATTACACAACACTTCGCGTCAGTTAAACACCCACAAACCAATGGTTTAGTTGAGCGCGCAAATCGTAGCCTAGGCGAAGGAATTAAAGCGCGTCTGGACAAGCACAAAGGAAGATGGGTGGATGAATTGTCGCATGTCTTATGGGCGCACCGCACGGCAATCAAAGTTAGCAATGGAGACACTCCCTTTTCTCTTGTCTATGGGACAGAAGCTGCCATACCAGCTGAAATTGGGATGCCAACCATTCGTACTGCAGAAGTTAATGTCGCAACCAATGACGACGAACGATGTATAGACTTGGACTTATTGGAAGAAAGGCGTGAACGCGCAGCTATACGTGAAGCAAAAGCTAAGTCAAAAATGAAGGGATACTACGATGCTAAAGTTCGAAACACCTCATTCAGACCAGGCAACTTTGTATATCGCGCTAATGATGCAAGCCATGCAGAAGATACAGGTAAACTTGGACCAAAGTGGGAAGGACCCTATGAGGTCGTTGAAGCACTGAGAAAAGGCGCGTACAAGCTGCGTGATATGGATGGCCGCGAGCTACAACACACATGGAATGTTTGCAATCTCAAGAGATGCTATCTTTAAGAAAGGCTACGGCCTCACACACGAACACCTCCGCACTTTAGTAAGTGCTCAATAAATATCCGTGTATTTACATTTTGTTTCATTTAGGCAAATGTTTTTCTTTTTTACAAAAACTTGCAAGTATTAATTCAATGTCGCGGTTTCTAGCTAATTCCGCGACACATTTCACTTTATTGTTTACATGTTATTTATGTCTCAATATTGTCATTACTTTACTTTCTGCGTACATGGCATGCATGCACTTATTAAAACCCACGATGGTAAAAGGATGAGTAAACCTACTAAAAAAACTCGTTGAGTAAGAGGGTTACAAACCCATCAACACCGGATCACGCATCCTTGTTAAACACCTTACTCTCAAGACGTTGGAGTAAGTTCAATGTGTGTCCCACGACGGATACACAACAATGTACACTGTGCGCGTTTAACAAATTAGGAGTTAAGACACTTAGCTCCTTGATATGATAGTTGCAGTACGCTGCATATCAATCCATACACTTGCAAATTTCATGAACTTCATATACGATTATGGATTCTTATAAATTTTCTTAAGTATGTACACAACAGTTTGCTTCTTAGACATAACATAGACGTCTTTTACGCAAAGACAAAAATAACTAATTACAAACATTATAACCACAATCACATTTGATACAATATGCGTACAATCGTATTTTTCTATTGGACTACGAGTTCATACAAAATATAGACTTAACATGCACATGTGCAACAAAATGTTAATCTATTACAAAAAATTACCAAGACAAAAAATCTAAAAGCTATGGGTGCGTCTAAGCCCCGAACCGCCAACATGTTACACAGCACGACCAGTTCCCTCAAGCTCCTTCCGAAGGCCACTATCTTAGGGCGACACCGTCGGTACGCTAACGGGCACTCCATCAGACCTAGGAATATGCGCAGCACCGACACCGCAAAGGATGGCCTTCCCCTTCACACCCTGCTTCTTCGCAAGCCTCATAGCATGGGCCTCTAAGGACTCCTTCAGAGAAATTTCCTTTTCAAGGGCAAAAGGATCCAGGATGTTGCGAGGGCGAGCGAAGATAGGTACCTGCAGCTGCGATTCATCTGGCTTGAGAAAATAGTCAGCTTGTGCCTCTGCGCCCTTCGCTGCATGCCTAGCCAAGGTTAACCCCTCCATAATAACACTTATGGGGTAATCTTGGTCGCGCTCCAGTTGAGCAATATGAGGAAGGTCTAGCAGCTTCATCTTTTCCATAGCAGCGACAAGCTCATCGAAGGAATCAGCATTATAATCGGGCACTTGTGTGGCAGGCACCTTCAACAATCCGCTCTCAGAGAGCTCCTCTACAGCCTGCGCCTTTCCACGTGCAAGCGCACGCTCCACAACTTCCCCAAAAGCCTCCCGCACCTCTTGGGATTCCAAAGTACCCAAGGCAGCAAGGCGTAGCCCATGGCTGATAAGCCACCTGCGCTCAGCGATAGAAGATACCAGATGGGGATACAGCTCTTCGTCATACTCGATACTGAGCTTGCGCAGCTTGATTTCTTGCTTCTCCAGCGAATCCTCCACAGCCTTGCGGAAATCATCTAGTCGGGCGAAGTGAGCGCTCTTATTCTGCTCTATATACTTCAAGGCCCAAGGGCAAGTGGCTTTGTACTCTTTTGCGCCAGCGCGCTCTTGGTTCACTTGAGCAAACAAGGATAGCCTCTCATCAGCAAGCTTCTGAGCATACGCAGTGGTTAACTCTACTTCAGCCTGAGCATCAGCTAACTGCGCCTTCAGTAGCGCAATTTCCTTATCCTTCTCCGCACTGCTGCTACCTTCACCCGCATGCCTAGCTTTGAGCTGTGCAACCAATGAGGTTTGATGCGCAGCAGCCAAGCATAACTCCTCAATCAACTGGTCCGTAGGCACATCTGCAGAAGCCTTTGTCCCAGATCCTTGGCTCCCCTGCGCAATATGATCAGTAGGCGAGGGACCCGCCTTGGGTGGCGAATCCCCAACACGCGCAGCATCATCACCAACAGCCTCAACACTGCACGCAAATAACAAAGCTACTTTATAGTATCATTGCGGAATAAAGAAATGCAGATCTAAAGATACAAGTCTCATTACTTACTTGGGGGGAGGAGATTTAGTTGACGACGCATCCTCCTCTGAGGATGATTGCCCGCCAGATATAAGATGGCGCCTTCTTTTCGATGTACCCGCGCCATCATCACCAGAAGCTTTCTTGCGCTTCACCCCTTGGGCAGCGCCCTCTGACTCACTCACAGCCCTAGAAACCCCCACGCTGTCTGACGAATCAGTCTGCGATAGCTCTTCTACATGGATTTGTACCTCAGGAGTGGGAAAACTGCGCAGAGGAGTCGCCTCTAAAACAATTGGGGGTGTATCCTCTGGCTCCTCTTGCACGATCTCCATCGTACGCCCCGCGGTAGCCTGTAGAACTGGCTCCTCGCGATCTCTCAAGAGGCGCACACCCACAGTCACTTGTTTCGGCCTCTCCAAGCGAACAACACCGAATAGATCCATCTCTGCGCAACAAACAATAAACAAACACAAAATGAGTTAGATAAGCTACAAAGGGAAGAACGCTTACAACTAATAAGCGAAGAGGAAGGAAGAGACAAGCACCCACCCCGGCTATTCTCGTCCAAAAAAGTTGGCACTTCCTCCGGACTACCGAAGTAATTGCGACTGATGCCCATGTGCACCAAAAACTCCTCTGGATATGCTTTGATCGGTATGCGGTTGGCATTAATCGTCTCCGCATCATCTGCGCTATACGTTCCGGGGATGGGGCGCTCATCTCTCGGTAATGATTCTTGGGTATAGAACTCAAAAATCCATGGAAAAAATGCACTATCAACCCAAAAGAACTTCTCCCTCCAATTCCTCAGTGCGTCTAACTTCTCCGTATAGCACTGCAGCGGCCCTGCGCGCTTGGAAAAGGACACCCACCCGTTTGACCACGAGGTGTGATAAAACGCGCGGAATAGATGGATTGTAGGTTCAATCGCCAACAAGCGACAATTTATTTCAAAATTGGTTATTTTTGCTGCACCTATACAGTGCAGTTGGGAAATATGAAGACGGTAGTGGTTTAGAATATCGCACAAAAATAGGGAAATGGGCACATGTTGGTTAGCGAATTCAAAGAAACGTGTGTATACCCCTACCTTCCCTTGAGGGAAGTTCGCTATTGACGCAGTCGCCACCGGAACCACCGGGTGCAATGCGACAGGGATGTAATAATCTGAGGTGAACTGACGAAGTTCGTCCTCAGATATATCGGAAGTAAAATCGGATAACTGAAGAACCATGGTTAGAATTTAAAGGATTCTGAAGCGCACGCGCTGTTACCTTAGGAGTTCTTGATTTCTTGTTCGCTATTTAAAGTTTTTAACAATGGCGGCAATGGACGATTTTACTGTGATAAGCACAGTGAAATGGAGATGACACTTTATATAGGGTTACAAGATCGCATGGATGATTGACATGTGTCACCCACTTGCTCTAATCGTGTCACTGGGAGGACAAAAGGTGAAGCACTTTTTCACCCACCCCTCACGATTTACGAAGGAGATACGGATGTACTTGGACTAGATTAATTATATAGCTTCTTTAGGCGGGAAACACTTGAAACTTCTCCGCTACGCATTCCGGAATACCTTTTTGCTACATTTGTTAGTCTAGCATCCACAGTCGTTACACTACGCATACTAGACTGGGGGGACATGATGACGTATAGTCCGCATTCGGGTCACGAACCCGACCAATGGACGCTACTACCACTCAAGCCTATCACGAATGGGCTCAAGCCCATCACGAATGGGCTATCACGATAACGGTTTGGGCTTACGATGGCCCAAACCCGAAGTTATTTATGGTCTTGATATAGGATATCTCTTATTTATGAGATATGTATCAAACGACCGGTTTAGGCGGGATACGCCGAGGAGTGAGGAACACGAAACCAACAAGGATTTCGTGTGTATATAAAAGGTCTCTCGACTCTCATTAAAGGTACGATCTAATAACCTTAACTCTTTAACTAAACCCTAAAACCGATTACTTACTCTCACGCCGGAGGATAATCGTGGGAGACAATCCAACGATAAGCCTAACGGTGTCTTTTTGTTTTCTTAGTGCGCAGGTCTCGAGCATTAAGATCTAATTGGTACGGAAACAAGGAACGCCCAACTTTTGTATCAACAAACCAAAATAATAATAATAAATTACTTAACCAAATAACTTAGTGATAAGACAATTAATATAAATGTTTGGCGCAATAGGTTGGCTTGGGGCTGGGGCTTTTATTATAAGCCGAAAGCTGAAGTTTATAAAATTGTTTGGCGAATTAGTTGGAACTGAAGCTTATTAATGTAAAATCACATAAAAATAAATCAAATTAAATTCATATATTTTGTAAGCATTTTTGCTTGATAATACATTATATTTTGAAGGGTAATTAAGGAGCTGTTTGATAGCCATTCAATGGGCCACATTCTGATTCGGTCAGTGAACCTCGTTGTTTGATAACTTTTTTTATTTCTCTTACTACCCGTTTGGTTTGAGGGTGTGACTGGGATTTGAATGAAAGATTCACTCAATCCCTTGATTGGTTGAGGATCTTTGGACTGACACATTCTCTTTATTCAAAAAAGTGATTCCTCACTAATTTGGCTGGTATCATCGAATCAAGTAGTAAATGATACTATTATTTTATTGTAAAAATTCTTTGAACCACATACGTATCATTATTTTATCTTTTTCAAAATTTTAATTATATATTAATATACTTTTTTTTTATTTACTTATAAAATAAATTTACTTTTTAAAATAATAATTAATTTAACTCTCTCCTACTTTTCTTTCAAACCAATCCCAAATCCAAATCCGAATCCAACCCCATCTACAAACCAAACGGGCCCTTAATTGTTCCACTAGGTGGTTCAGTACCCTTTAGACATTATTTTTAGTGTTTATTTGTTACAATAAAATAAACATTCTTGATTGCCACCTTTTAACATATGTATTTATTTATCATATTATTTTTATTATCCCTTTTTATACTTCACGCCAAATATTTATCTTTTGCAAGTTTATTTATTTTAACGATGTTGTGGATTATTGCATTAGTAAATGAAATATTACATGTATTCACTGAAACCAAAATTATATAAACCCAAAATGAATCTCAATGATCAATAAATTTTAGTAAAAATATTGAAAGATAATGATTTTTTTAAATAAAATACAATAACAGTTTATGTCTTTCAGAATATCTATTTCAAACGGTTGTCAAACAATACATTTCAATGAGTTACAATTTCATTCAGAGACTTTAAATCATTCAGAGCTTTTAAATCATTCAGCACTAAATCATAATGTTTTATCAAACAACCCCTAAGTAATTTGACTAGCTATAAGCCCTTTTTTATAAGACTGGCTAATGGAGGCTTATATCTTATTTTATAAGCCATAAGCCACTATAAGCTTGTATGACAAGCAAGGCTTATTCTATACGTCAACTTATTTTAAAAGTTCAAGCCCCTAAGTAAAAAAATTGAGAACCTGTACAACTAAAAGGGTTTGGTATTTATACCCCTAAAGTTGTAATCGTACTCCTTATCAAATTGGTAAACCACCCCTTAGCTCTTGGTACGACCTCGGATTTACCATAGGCTTACTACATACAATCGGGTACACTGCCATTTAGTATATGTGTAGATCATTAGGTAGACGAGCACTATAAATTTAAGACCTGATCTCGCGTATCAATTGCACAAAATGCTTGTTTGAAAAGAAGCAACTAGCATTCCTACTTTTTTTTAAACCCTCCAAATCAAAATGCTACTTCTAGTAGCATTTACGAGCAACTAGCGTTTCCACTTACTAATTATGACTATACAACTATGTTCTTAAACGTTTTATCAAAACGAACATCTAATGCTTCTTGCTGCTACTTACTGCTACTGCTTATTGCTACCATTATATTAAACCAAAAATGCCTTCTACGTATATGTAACAACTATTGTCCACATCTCATTCTTCTCTCTCCCATCCCCATTTCTCTCTCTCTCTCTCTCTCTCTCTCTCTCTCTCTCTCTCTCTCTCTCTCTCTCTCTCTCTCTCTCTCTCTCTCTCACTCCTCTCTCTCTCTCTCCCCGAAACACTGCCCCCCCCAATCTGAACTTATTAAAATATTTTTTCGACATTTCCACCTCAAAATCCCCCAAGTTATCACCCAAATTCGCACACCATCAATCACATCATCGTGACGTCATCAATCACCTCACGATCGTAATTAAGTAAGTTACCTTATAATCGTCACACTTAACGATTTAATTTGCCCTTCATTCTTATCCAGCACACGTGTCATCAGAGTGTTAAACAGGTCCATTGTTGACGCATGTTGTTTTGTAATGGACTTGGGTGGCCATGAGTGAAAACGATTGCATGTGAGTGTGGGTATCCAGGGGACTGCATGTATTGTGTGGACGTAGTCGACTTGTGTTGGTGCTCCCTGATATGTTTGTTGTTGCATAAGTTGGGGTGGTATTCCGTGATAAGTTGTTTGTGAAGGTTGTTGTGACAACTCATATTTTTCAGGTTAATACTTAACCATAAACTTGAACATTTTACTTTTGACACGTGAAATATTTGCTTTAACGTATAACCGTTAGGTTAACCCGCGTGCAACAAAAAACAACTTTGAATGTATACCGGTACTAGACTAAGTTTAGTCTACTTCTAATTAGTACTTTATTACTCTCATGAGCATATTTTATAAGTCATTTGCATTTGGTTTCATAAGTTTTACGTAAATCACCTAATACTTGCATTAAATCTCATGCGTGCAATACTTAACCAATTCACCACCTTTTGCATTATAATACATATATATACACTTAAAACTTTCAAAAATTTTGAAAATTTCTCCCCCCCCCCCCAACCAAAAACCGGCCACCAAAGATGGTAGTGCAAACAATCTGTAGGATCGACCTCCTTGATAGATCTTTGAGCCGGTTAAGATCAATAGAATGTTTATGTAATCACAAACAAACTAAGAGAAACTCTGACTATAAAATTAATGTTTACGCGGAATATAAACACTAAAGTTGAAAGAAGAATAACTAATCACCCTTGATCCTCTATGGATCTCTATTAATAAATGTTTTTCTTGAATGCCATTGTTCATGACCGTATGTTTCTTTTATACTATAAGAAACCCTAATACGGCCCATTAAAAGAAGGTATGCCCTATCACTTCCTAATATAACTCATGCATATCCTCACCTTCTAATAATACGGAAACAAAATAATAACTACCAGCAGAAACAAACTGCTACTAACAGCAGGAACCATACCAGCAGGAACTACATACCTGCCAGTAGGAACACAACTATACTAACAGCAGTAATGAAATAAAACTAAATATACTAATTCCTAACAATCCTCCCCTAAACTTGAAGTTGACTAGGTTAACTTCAAGTTTCCAGATAGAACTGTGACGTCCAAAGGATGAGGATTGAATTGTAGCAGCATCAGTAGGTAACCATCAGCAACATGAGTTTACCAAGTAGCTACTCACTCTTGGGCTAGCTAGTCCTTTGGTGGAATCATGGCATCACCCTGGTGAACTAGTAACCAGTCCAACACTTAGAACGTGAATCAATGGTGTGTTGGAAGACCCTAATAATTTTTGGCAAATCATCACAGCCATAAACGGATTTGAAATGTCTTTACCTGTAGCTGTTTGCTCAGGACTAGCCAATTCTTAGGTGGAAGATAACCTTTGGTGAATTGATTACCAAATATGGTTTTCCACTGCCTTTACCACATGCCATATACATGTGGGCTAGCCAATTCTTTGGAAACCCCAAAGGGTAAGATCCATGGTGAATTGAGAACCATTCAACTCTCAGTAATGAAACATGGGTGAGTTGAATACCCTATAGTTTTGAGCAAACTATTACAGCTGTCAACGAATTTGATTATCACACCAGAGTCGTACCCTCATGGTGAGTCAACTCTTTCTTGTCTGTTAGACATGGTCAGTTGATTACCATTTGTGGTGTGGTATGAAACCAACACTGTACCTGCAAATGGTGTATGCCAACAGCTAAAAAGATACAAGTGTTTTTTTTTTTTTTTTTTTTTTTTTTAACTAATTAAAAAACAAAATAAACATAAAGAAAGAAAATGAAAAAGATAAAAAAAAAAATGTACAACAATAATTTTTTTTTTCTTTTTTTTTTATCAAGAGCAGCAGAATTTGAAGCAACCAGCAGGAACTGAAACACTGCCAGCAGAAACCGAAGCACTACCAGTAGAAATAATTCAAGCATAGCAGCAGTATCCATGTGAGAGCAGCAGGAACATTAATGCAGCAGCAGAATCAACTTTCGTAGCAGCAGACTTAAGATAGACTCAGATACAAACATATGGTAGAAGCAATCACAAACAGCCCCACATATCAACATCCAATCACCAATTAATCAGTACCATGATTTCAATTGACCCTTAATATAATTATTCACCATTGACCCACAATAAATGTAAACCAATGACAAAGCAATCATTCGATCAGAATTAAAACCCACATCGAATAAATTGACCACAGCAGACCCACACATTCCAATTAATTAACCAGCAGCAACCACTCACTTAAGAATAGGAAGCGACAAATTCAACAGCAGCATTATTTTAGTTAGTGAACACAAATAAACTAAAAAAAATGTTAGTTAGCACAAAATATACAACAATAAGCCTCCCCTTAGGCTTATGCCTCCCCTTAAATCCAGCAATTATGTCTCCAAGAACAACCTGCTGAAGACTTAACAGCAGTTTCCCATCTTTTTCCCCCTTTTTGCATTGAGTCAAAATAAACAGGCCTATAATCATTCTGAAAATAAGTGCTTGTAGGTCTGTAGAAAGGTCTAGCATCATTCCTCCTCCAACCAGCAGAATTGGTATTACCAGCTGGAACTGGCTTACCAGCAGCAACAGGCTTACCAGCAGAAACTGGCTTACCAGCAGGAAAGGAAGCTCTACAAGAGTTCTTTCTTGCTGCTTGTGGAACATATGGGGGTATATCATTAACATTGTTCCACATAGGCCTTGTTTGACCAGCATACATACCCATCTTTTTCTCATAAAAGTCACAGTCTTTGATAAGATGAGCATAACTACCACACACAAAACAAGATTTCTTTCTAAAATATTTATTCTTAAGATGACTTTTCTTATCATGATCTTGCTTATTACACAAAAACTTCTCACAACCACAACCAGAAACAAAATTGTTTTTAACATAACAAAAAGAGATGTCTTCTAAAGTAGCTGTCTTTGAATTGGATTCCACACTAGCTACTTTTGGTGAGAAGTCATCAGACTTGGGTGTGGGAGACTTGTCATTTGAATTACAGGAGGCAAAGTCATTGGTCTTGGTCTCAGAAGACTTGTCACTAAAAGAGCAAGAGACAAAGTCTTTAGATTCACTGTCAGAATCAGGCAAGTCATTTGACTTTTTGCCATAGGTCATGTGATGAGTGGCCTTTTACTCATCATTTTATACCCGAAAAAACCCCACAAAAATGACCAAAAACACCCAAATGGACTCAATATTATTACAAATATCCTTGGATTGTGTTTTAGTTGTTGCAGGTACAAAAAGGATTGAAAACGAGGCAAATGAGGCAAAACCGAGCATGGATTGGAAAAGAGCTCAAAAGCCGGGACCCGGGAAGAAATTCACGAGTTTGGTTCGAGATATTGCTCAAAAATCCCGAAGAGCCCTTGGATTATTTTTAGTTGGCAAAATTGGTCCTCGGATGAACTTTGAAAAGATGGCAAAAATGGTCCCTACGATTTCATAAATTACACCCTTGGTCCTTGATGTTTAATTCTATACCAACTCTAAAATCCAACACATCCTAAAACTTTAACTACCGGATCCACCTAAAGAAATAACAAAACCCTTTACCCCGCTAACCCTTAACTTTACACAGCCCAATCAAGAATAATACCCCAACCCAACTAAACATTTAACGCCCCACCAAGCCCAATCCCAACATTCACCAGCCCACCTTAGCAACCCGACCCAATCTCGCTAAACTAAAATACGGGGTAAATAAAGAGGTCAAATCCCCATTTGTTGGTCAAAATCCCAATCAACACCAAAAAAACAACCCTAATTCACTATTGCACCTTCTTCTCCTTCCCTAAACACCCGCCTCTAATCAACCCATCCCACCTCACACAACCAGCCAAAACAATCACATGACTTTGTCCATGGTCCCCTCCCCTCCACCTCATCGATCCGAGGCACCAAAGAAAGATCAACGTTCGAGATTTAACGAAGTGGTCACCAAGAAATGATCCAATGGCCATCAAAGAAGCACAAACGCACGAGAAGGGACACTCTCACACAACAAGCACAAAGAGAACTAGGGTTTTCGTATGTTTTAGTATAAATAGATAAAGATGAGCCGAGTAGTTCTTTTTTTTCTTTAGGTTTATTTTAGCTTTTTTTTCCAAGGTACTTTGTTTTTTTTTTTTTAATGTAATTTAAATTTTGGTTTTAATTTTAATGTATTTCTGTTTTATTTTTATTCGCTTTGTTTACTGCTTTGATTGTTGGTATTTGTTTTTTAGTTTATTTTTGTTTTAAATTTTGATATTAATTTGTTTATGTTTGTTTATGTGGATGAAACTTTGGTTATAGTTTATTGTGTTTATCGTTTGTTTGTGTTTATCAAAGTTGATGTAGTTGTGTTTATCAAACTTGTGTTTTAAATGGTGTTTGTGTTTATTTGGGGTTTTCATAAATTAGTTGTTTGTGTTAGTTTCAAAATCAGTTTGCTTGTGATATCAAATTAGTTGTTTATCAAAGTTGTAGTGATTTTTGTTTGAATTTAAAAAAAAATATAATAATAAAAAAAAATAATATGTTTAGTTTAAAATCTTGCTAGTTATCACTTGTTAAGAAAAGTTGAAAAGAAAAACCAAGAAAAAATTAAAAACAAAATCTGCTTTGCCTGGGTTCGAACCCAGGACAGTTAGATCGCAACCCAACAGGGTGTTTAGTCTAGACATATATTCTATTGTGTTGTATGACTGCTCATTGTAAAGAATGTTTTGATCTTCCTTATTGCCAGTATTATGTTTACTTGATTCACGACCAAAAGTGACCTTTGTAAATTATCTACTACTCCTGCTATGATTATTTTTCGTTTGTTCCGAATTCATTTTCTTTTGAGCTGTGTTCGTTTGTAAGTTTGTCCATCCTTTGGTTAAAAAAAAAAAAAAAAAGAAAGTTAAAGAAAAAAAGAAAAAGTTAACATATATATATTGCAAAAACAGTTTGTTAAGTTTAAAAAGTTTTTTTTAGTATTGTTTGTTTAAAGTAAAAAAAAAAAAAAAAAAAAAAAAAAATAGTTTTTAAATTAGTTTAAATATTTTTAATCATTTATTTTCTTAAAATTAGTTTTTAAATTATAAAAAATTATTATTTAAAAGTCAAAAAATATTTTTCTTTTTTTTCAAAATTTTCTTTTGCCATTTAGAGTTTATAAAAATTATTTTGATATACATAAGATTAGTTTTTCAAATATTTTACGTTTTTACTCGTTCGTAGTTTATCGTTTACGTTATTCACTTTTCGTTTTAATAGATTTTAGTAACAAAACAAAATCTCGTCTTTTCAAGCACTTTAATTACGAACCGAAAACGATATTCTCAATTTCACGCCTCGCAGGGAGAACGACCCGGGTACTCGCTTATCCGGTTATTACAATTGGTTGTTTTTGCGTTAACGGTTTCAAGTTGACTTTTCTTCGTGAGAGGTTTGACTTGTGATTACTTTGACCCGAATTCGACCGATACCAAATTGGCGCCGCTGCCGGGGAGGTGTGTTGCGACAATATCGTCACGGTTTGACGATTAGTGACTTGAAGAACCTTCCTCGTGAAGTTTCGTAAATATCTTGTAAATATTTTTTTATCCAAAATCCAAAAAAATTAAAAAATCCAAAAAAAACCCAAAAATATTCTTCTTAACCTAATGTTCTTGGTGCATGCGCACACGTTCTTCTTCGTCATCGAGTCCCTTTCTTGAACTCGTCGCAATTCCGCGAAGACGTAATCGTAGACGTGCTGCCTCATTAGTCGAACCCGAGATTCGTACTAATCCCGATCCTCCCATTGATATAATGGCGGAGAATCGCACCATGCTTGAGCTTCTCCAAGCACCCATCGAGGGTTATGGAGATGCTATAATTGTTCCCCCGATCGTTGCCGATAATTTCGAACTTAAACCGGCATTACTATCCTTAGTAACGTCGAATCAATTTTACGGTTTCGAGAGGGATGATCCTCATTCCCACATTCGATGGTTTAACAAAATTTCATCTACCGTCAAATGTAGGAATGTTCCTCAAGAAGCAATCAAATTGCTTCTCTTTCCTTTCTCTCTCGAGGGGGCAGCCCGGACTTGGCTTGAAAAACAACCCCCTCGTTCTATCTTAACATGGGAAGATTTGGTGTCAAAATTTGTGAATGAATTCTTTCCCCCTTCCAGAACCACAAGTCTAAAAAATGAAATTACCAAATTCACTCAAAAATTTGATGAATCATTTAGTGAAGCGTGGGATCGTTTCAAAGAATTACTTTGCAAATGTCCTCACCACGGATTTTCTGAGTTGCATCAAATTGATACGTTTTACAATGGATTGAACCAAACTGACCAAGATTCTCTAAACGCCGCCTCCGGTGGTTATATATTGAATCGAACTACGCGTGATGCTTTGTCCATCATCGAGAACAAGTCAAAGGTTCGCACTTCACGAAGCAAGCCGGTTGTTTCTCAAGTGAGTGTTTCACCTTCTACTTCACATTCGATGAGTACTTCTAGCACGGATGCTAAAATTGACAAGCTCACGGATGCAATTCAAGCTTTGGTTTTCTCTAATCAGAAAAATCCTTCTTCTTCTACCATTTATTCTACCCCACAAGCTTCTCCACCCGCTCAAGTCAAAGCGGTGGAAGAAAGTTGTGTTACTTGTGGTGGTCCTCATGCTTATTACAATTGTACTGCCACCGATGGCCGTCCTTTTGAAATCAATGCCGTAGCCGGGTCTTACAACCAAGGAGGTACTCAATACCGTCCTCAAGTTGACTCGAGCTATCGTGCTAGCTATCAAGCAGGACCACCCGGTTTTCCTCAAAACAATCAAAACCAAAGTAGGGGGCAAAATGTTCCATATCAAGCCCCTACTAACCAATACCCGACCCAAGGGGTCAATTACAATCAAGGGTATCAAGCTCAAAATTACCCAGCCCCGATTGCTCCCTCTAATGATTTTTCAAATTACATGAAAACAAATGATGTAAAAATAAAGTCTATGCAAAATCAAATCACAAATTTGAAAAATGAATTTGAAAATTCAATGATTAAGCAGGGTAATGAGCTTAAGAACAAAATCGATCAATCTCAAACAAAGATTGAAAGTATGTTTGATACCCTTATCAACCAATTTCACCAAGCTTCATCCTCGGGAACTCTCCCGGGTAATACAATTCCTAACCCAAAGGGTGAATTGAAAGCCATTACCACCCGAAGTGGTAAAGCTTATGAGGGACCCACGGTTCCAACTACTACTTCTTCTTCTTCTACGAAAGTAGTTGACCGTGAGACCGAGGTGACAAAGGACAAGGTGCATTCCACAAGCCCACAAAGTACCGCACACGTCCAACCTTCGATAGTCCAAACCCCAATTCCGGAACCCGATGTTCCGAAGTCTCAACCTAAACCTTCTATCCCATACCCATCTAGACTTAATGACCAAAAGCTCCGCGAAAAAGCTAGTATTCAAATGGAAAAATTCTTCCAAATCTTTCAAGAATTGCATTTCGATATAAGCTTCGCGGATGCTTTACTTCTGATGCCTAAGTTTGTTTCCACCATGAAGAGTTTATTGAGCAACAAGGAAAAATTAATTGAATTAGCAAAAACTCCGTTAAATGAACACTGCTCAGCGGTTCTCCTAAAAAAGCTTCCGGAAAAGCTTGGAGATCCCGGAAAATTCCTCATTCCATGTGAATTTCCGGGGATGGTTGAATGCTACGCCTTGGCCGATCTTGGTGCAAGCATCAACCTAATGCCGCTCTCTGTTTGGAAAAAACTTTCTCTGCCCGAATATACCCCCACTTGCATGACCCTCGAGCTTGCGGACCGGACCATAACCCGTCCACTTGGAATAGCCGAGGATGTCTTTGTCAAGGTTGGGAAATTCCATTTTCCCGCCGATTTTGTGGTGGTTGATTTTGATGCTGACCCCCGGGTTCCTCTAATTCTCGGAAGATCATTTTTGAGGACCGGGCGGGCTTTGATTGACGTGTACGGAGAAGAAATAACTCTAAGAGTTGATGATGACAAAGTCACGTTTCAAATCAATCAAAACTCTAAACCGCTAACCACCAAAAGCAACGTTGCTGTGGTTAATCAAAAATCTGATCCAGTAATTGCTTCCAAAAGAAGTGATTCGATTCTCTCAAGATTTGCGGTTAAGAGTATGTCTGAAAAACGTGCTGAGCTAAAAGCTATGAAAATTACACCCGGTTCAAGCAAATGGTTTGCAAGTTGTTCCGCGGATGTTAAGAGTATTCTTGATGATGATGAATCGGATTTGGAGACCACAACGGAAGAAGTGGAAATTGCTAGCTCTAAGAGCACACCTCTTGTCCCACCTCCGGAGACGGTTTATCGTGTTGAGATTGTTGAACCAAACCTTTCCGACTCTTCCCATCCTTCTCCTCCGATTGAGGAAAGTGATCTCTCGAGGGAAGAGCTCGATGTGTTCTTTGATGATGCTCCAATTTCGCCAGAAATTGTTGAGACCGATAGTGATCCCGGGGAAGATGTCTCATTATTACAAATGAAATTTGATGAACCATTATTTCCCCCGGAAGATGTTAAAGAAAAGCTTCCTAAATCCGTTCAAGTTGTTGTTTCAAAATCAGAAGAGCAAAGTAGTGGCAGTACCACTTCTAGTATTGATTCTCTTCTTGAGGAGTTTGCCGATGAACTCGCTCACATCGATCCAATCCCACCGGGGGATGAGGACGATGACTTTGATTTTGAATCTGATCTTAAAGAATTGGAATTTTTGCTGAACCGTGATCCATCTAGATGTGATTCTTATCCCGAGGAGTTCGCCGATGAACTCGCTCACGACGATCCACTTCCATCAGATGATGATGATCTTTTCGACTTTCATGCTGATCTTAAAGAAGTCGAAAAACTTTTATACCATTCTCCATCATCTGATTCTTACACCGAGCTTAATGATTTACAAGATGATGATGACCTCTTCGATTTTGGGGCCGATCAAACCGAATGGAGAGATCTTTTATATGGGAAACCTAGTGATGAAAAAGGCCCTAAAATAGAAACCATAATTGAGGATGCTACAATTGTTTCTAATGACTTATCTCCTCATTCTCCCGAGGATGATTTCCTTTTCTCCATTGAGTCTCCCATCGAGTACCCTGCTGAGTTTTCTTGTGAAGACAAAGTGTTTAATCCAGGCATACTCGATGATGGTAAAAATCATCCTTTGATGAAATTGACTCTTGATAAGAATTTAAAGTTTCCCGCCTCATCTAAGGAACTTTTAATTCTGGAGAAAAATGATTCACCTCCACTTCTTTCCCCTCTACTTCTTTCTGGTCAAAAACTCCCGTTCTGCATGGAGTTGTCTCTGATTGAAACTTTACTATCGTTCCCAGCCGGAAACGAAGACAAAGTTTTTGACCCCGGCATCACCGCTTTTATCTTATGAAGCCGTGGGTATCTCATCGGAGTGGAACTTTCATATGCTTCAATGTTTATCCAAACATCTTGAATGAAAGTCCGACTGAGATTATCTTTTCCACTTGCTCCCCCAAGGACAATTAAATACGGGGTCGAGTCAAGCTCATGTGACTCGGTTAGCAAAAACAAGCGCTTCGTGGGTGGCAACCCATGCTTATCATTCTATCTTCTTTCTTATTTCTAACACTAAGTGTGGGGGAGTTCCTCTGCTTGTTGCTTTGTGGTTGTATGTTTGCCTCTGTTTTCAGGATTCCCGTAGATTGTGATGATTGACGCGCCTGTTTTCAATCCAGCCGCCCAATATCCTATCTTTGTGTTTATGCTTATCCAGGGATATCTGAAAAATCCTTTTTGTGAAAACCAAGATTTCTTTTCCATACTTAGATTGTAGTGTTTCCTTTTTACGTTCTATAGTGTCGGCTTAGGCCGGTACTTTGAATATTGAGGGCAATATTCATTTCTAAGTGTGGGGGAGGGATTCTTGTGAATTTGACCCAAAATTTTAAAATTTTTTCACATATTGTACCTTCTAGTACCCTAGCACCCCCGTTTTGAGCAAAAATTTTAAAATTTTTATCGTATTTTGCATGAAAAAGAAGTGCTTTGCACAATAAAAATAAATTGCTAAACATTAATGCTTCGGTATTAATGAAAGTTTAGACTTGATTAGGCTAGAACAAGGGGAATCCCGACTCTGCTAGAGTGTTGATCTAGCTGCTACCCTTAACGTTTAGGCTAAGTTTTTGCGAATTGTGCAAATGAAAATGCTAAGCGTGGAGTAGTTGGTTCTCTTTAGAGCTTATATAAGTAATCTATGGCTTTTCCTCCCAGAAGATCCTAATCTGACTAAAATTAGTGCTATTTTCAAACTTTTGAACGCAAAAAACCGTTTTTGTTAAGCAAATAAATTTTTATGCAATCTTGATTTAGAATACTAGTTCAAAGTTTTATTTAAATTTTGGAACAAGCATACTTTCTTACAAACCCAATAAGAATGCAAAATGAAAGTGAGCGTTGCTTGAAAGTTGCAAAAGTTAAAGTTTTAAGTATGAATAAATAAGTGCTTTAAGCTACGGATTCGAGATCGGGCCTTGGATCCTTAATTCCGAAAGGCGTTTAGGTCTTGGCTACCCTCTTGCACCGGCCCTTGGACAGTTAATTCTGAAAGGCGTTAAGGTCTTGGAACTCTCCGTTGTAACGGCCCTTGGATCCTTTATTCCGAAAGGCGTTAAGGTCTTGGAACTAAACCGTGAAGGTCCGTCGTTTAGAGTACACAAGTAAAAAGTTAGTGAAAAAAAAAAAAAAAAAAAAAAAAAAAAAAAAAAAAAAAAAAGATGAAAAATGAAAATGAAAAAAAAAAAATGTTTATGTTTGTTTATGAATAAATGTGAGAAACTTGCTTCTTCTTAAATTTAAATCGAAAGTTGAACTAGTATTCGTCAAAATTGTCTAAAAGTTGGACGGTGATTTAGAAATTGTTGACTTCAAAGATCCCGTGAGCTCCGATACTATTCTCGAGGGTGTAAAAACCTAGCCTCCTAAGTTTACTAAGGATAAGCTGAGAAGAAAGTCGCTACATGGAGTGATCTCACCTTTGATTCTCTAATTTCTAAATCATTGTCGGTTTTTAACCCTAACAAATGTCGATTTTTACGATCAAAACTTTGAAAACAAGCACACACACCTAACTTATGAATAATTGTGGGAGTGAAAAGTTAAGTCTCGGCTTACATAGGTTGCTAATATAAGTAGCGTTAGCATTTTACAAAAACGTTTGCACAAGGGTTTTTAGACTTAGTTGGGAAGTATAAAAAGAGGATGACGATTACAATTCCCCGGAGTCACCCATTTTGTGTGATTCCCGTTCCATGATGCCATTTTTGATAATCAAGCATATTATTTACATTTTATCTCGTTTTAATTTACTTGCATTTTATAAAGTCAAATCGGGGTGGTATATTTTTGGTAACCTTGATATTTTTGATCCTTTCATTACTTTATATGATCGGATTGCTAGGGACTAGCAATTGCTTAGTGTGGGGGATTGATGAGTGGCCTTTTACTCATCATTTTATACCCGAAAAACCCCACAAAAATGACCAAAAACACCCAAATGGACTCAATATTATTACAAATATCCTTGGATTGTGTTTTAGTTGTTGCAGGTACAAAAAGGATTGAAAACGAGGCAAATGAGGCAAAACCGAGCATGGATTGGAAAAGAGCTCAAAAGCCGGGACCCGGGAAGAAATTCACGAGTTTGGTTCGAGATATTGCTCAAAAATCCCGAAGAGCCCTTGGATTATTTTTAGTTGGCAAAATTGGTCCTCGGATGAACTTTGAAAAGATGGCAAAAATGGTCCCTACGATTTCATAAATTACACCTTTGGTCCTTGATGTTTAATTCTATACCAACTCTAAAATCCAACACATCCTAAAACTTTAACTACCGGATCCACCTAAAGAAATAACAAAACCCTTTACCCCGCTAACCCTTAACTTTACACAGCCCAATCAAGAATAATACCCCAACCCAACTAAACATTTAACGCCCCACCAAGCCCAATCCCAACATTCACCAGCCCACCTTAGCAACCCGACCCAATCTCGCTAAACTAAAATACGGGGTAAATAAAGAGGTCAAATCCCCATTTGTTGGTCAAAATCCCAATCAACACCAAAAAAACAACCCTAATTCACTATTGCACCTTCTTCTCCTTCCCTAAACACCCGCCTCTAATCAACCCATCCCACCTCACACAACCAGCCAAAACAATCACATGACTTTGTCCATGGTCCCCTCCCCTCCACCTCATCGATCCGAGGCACCAAAGAAAGATCAACGTTCGAGATTTAACGAAGTGGTCACCAAGAAATGATCCAATGGCCATCAAAGAAGCACAAACGCACGAGAAGGGACACTCTCACACAACAAGCACAAAGAGAACTAGGGTTTTCGTATGTTTTAGTATAAATAGATAAAGATGAGCCGAGTAGTTCTTTTTTTTCTTTAGGTTTATTTTAGCTTTTTTTTCCAAGGTACTTTGTATTTTTCTTTTTAATGTAATTTAAATTTGGTTTTAATTTTAATGGTATTTCTGTTTTAATTTTTATTCGCTTAGTTACTGCTTTGATTGCTTGCGTATTTGCTTTTCTTAGTTTATTTTTTGTTTTAAATTTCTGAGTATTAATTTAGTTATGTTTAGTTTATGTGGATGAATCTTTGGTTATAGTTGTATTGTGTTTATCGTTTGTGTTTGTGTTTATCAAACATTGTTATGAGTTAGTTGTGTTTATCAAACTTGTGTTTATCAAAGTTGGATGTGGATCTGCTCGTGTTTATTGTCTGTGTTTGTGTTTGTGTTAGTTTCAAAATTAGTTGTTTGTGTTAGTTTCAAAATCAGTTTGCTTGTGATATCAAATTAGTTGTTTATCAAAGTTGTAGTGATTTTTGTTTGAATTTAAAAAAAAAAAAAAATAAAAAAAAAATAATATGTTTAGTTTAAAATCTTGCTAGTTATCACTTGTTAAGAAAAGTTGAAAAGAAAAACCAAGAAAAAATTAAAAACAAAATCTGCTTTGCCTGGGTTCGAACCCAGGACAGTTAGATCGCAACCCAACAGGGTGTTTAGTCTAGACATATATTCTATTGTGTTGTATGACTGCTCATTGTAAAGAATGTTTTGATCTTCCTTATTGCCAGTATTATGTTTACTTGATTCACGACCAAAAGTGACCTTTGTAAATTATCTACTACTCCTGCTATGATTATTTTTCGTTTGTTCCGAATTCATTTTCTTTTGAGCTGTGTTCGTTTGTAAGTTTGTCCATCCTTTGGTTAAAAAAAAAAAAAAAAAAGAAAGTTAAAGAAAAAAAGAAAAAGTTAACATATATATATTGCAAAAACAGTTTGTTAAGTTTAAAAAGTTTTTTTTTAGTATTGTTTGTTTAAAGTAAAAAAAAAAAAAAAAAAAATAGTTTTTAAATTAGTTTAAATATTTTTAATCATTTATTTTCTTAAAATTAGTTTTTAAATTATAAAAAATTATTATTTAAAAGTCAAAAAATATTTTTCTTTTTTTTCAAAATTTTCTTTTGCCATTTAGAGTTTATAAAAATTATTTTGATATACATAAGATTAGTTTTTCAAATATTTTACGTTTTTACTCGTTCGTAGTTTATCGTTTACGTTATTCACTTTTCGTTTTAATAGATTTTAGTAACAAAACAAAATCTCGTCTTTTCAAGCACTTTAATTACGAACCGAAAACGATATTCTCAATTTCACGCCTCGCAGGGAGAACGACCCGGGTACTCGCTTATCCGGTTATTACAATTGGTTGTTTTTGCGTTAACGGTTTCAAGTTGACTTTTCTTCGTGAGAGGTTTGACTTGTGATTACTTTGACCCGAATTCGACCGATACCAAATTGTGAAGGTCTGAGTGATTCATCAAAGTCTGTGTGAAGGTCTGAGTGGATAGGGACAGGTTTAAACACTCCTCTTATAAGAGGAGGAACAGCATGCATTTCTCCTTCTTTTACATACTTTACATGAATTTAGTAATTTTCCTCCTTAGGGGTAGGGTCAAAGCTTCTTGACTCAGTAGGGTCATCTATTTTATTATACCCCAAACCTCTCTTAGACTTTACAGACTGAGTACTAGCATTCAACTTATCTATAAGTCTAGTTGATTCTTTGTATGAAGTACACTTGACCTCTTCACTTTCTAACTTAGCCAGCAAATCCTATTTTTCTAAAATCACCTTAGCATGTTCTCTCTCAGAATGTTTTAACTCATTAGTGGTGATTTGTAAATCTCTTTCCATAACCCTTATCTTTTCCTCATATGCTAACTGATTAGATTGGTACCAAGCCTTTTGTTTTTCTAGAGTTTTAAGAACATTTTCATAAGCTTGAACTTTAACAAACAATTCTTTATATTGAGGCTCTATGTCATCAAACTCCTTTTTCAGTTCAGCATATTTAACATCACAACCAAATGGACAATTTTGTACCTGAGATGGGTAGCCCATCAAAGCAAATTCCTCAGCCACTTGTGCATCATCTTCTGTCTGATGTCCAGCAACCATTTCACAAACTTGAGCAGCACCCTTTTTCTCATCAGCTACCTCATGTTGTGGCCAATCCACCATGGAATCAACAGATAGCAAGGATTTAATCTTCATGGCAAATATCTCAAAAGAATCATCTGTTCCGAATGAGGTCATTGTATGAGGGTTTAAGAGATTTGTTTCAAAAGGTTTCTTCTTTGACAGAGAATGCAAAATTACTACTACTACTAATTTAACTGATTCCACCAGACTTAGCAAATGTTAGACGAGAATTAATTCAACTGATTCCACCAATCACACCATACTTCTACACACTGACCAATTTAATTATGTACTTCACAATCGACAAAACCAATCATCCAATCGCTATCAGTGAATAAACGACACAAAGAATTAAATATACCACACCAAAGAAAACTTCCACCGACCAATTGATTTACACAGTACAACAAGAATTGACCCAATTAATTACCACAACCAGATCCAATCAAGAGTAGCCACCGACACCAAATCATCAATTCGTACGAGATATCAGGAACCGTGAATTAAATCACAATCCCATTAATTAATTGACGTACGAGTTTTATTTGAATCTCACAAACGACAAATGAAATCAAGCTTCACAATTAATCTTCACAATCAGTACGAGGAATTGACCATGTGTAAATATGTCGCTACCAATAAAAATTCGATACCCAAAAGAATAACAATTACCTCACGTTGACCAACAAACCGATCAATTTACCAGATCTGCCCCAAAACTGCTACTAACTTTTTCGAAACCGCTCTTCTTTCACAGAGTCTCTAACCTGGCTCTGATACCACTTGCAGGATCGACCTCCTTGATAGATCTTTGAGCCGGTTAAGATCAATAGAATGTTTATGTAATCACAAACAAACTAAGAGAAACTCTGACTATAAAATTAATGTTTACGCGGAATATAAACACTAAAGTTGAAAGAAGAATAACTAATCACCCTTGATCCTCTATGGATCTCTATTAATAAATGTTTTTCTTGAGTGCCATTGTTCATGACCGTATGTTTCTTTTATACTATAAGAAACCCTAATATGACCCATTACAAAAAGATATGCCCTATCACTTCCTAATATAACTGATGCATATCCTCACCTTCTAATAATACGGAAACAAAATAATAACTACCAGCAGAAACAAACTGCTACTAACAGCAGGAACCATACCAGCAGGAACTACATACTTGCCAGTAGGAACACAACTATACTAACAGCAGTAATGAAATAAAACCAAATATAATAATTCCTAACACAATCATCTTCCGAGCTTGACAAAACCACACTTACCCCTTTTCTAATGTCAACTAGTTAAGACAAAGGCTTAAAAAACCCTCCGCCACCTCTTACATTAGGCGTCACCCACAAGGACCCCCACTAGGACCACCATAACCCTCTAAAGCTTTTGTCTATTTAGTTAAACCATGCCATGTGAAGCTTGCAATCTCTTACACCCTTACTCTAAGTGTTCCTATATAAGGAAGCCTCTTTTGACTAACTTTTACCACAATAAAAAACACACAAAAACCTTCTTTCTCTCCCTATTTCGGCTGCCATAACACCAAGGCAAGAGTTTTTCAAGATTTGGTTTAAGGGTTGTAGAAGTGTTGGGGTTTAATACTTAAAAACTAAGGTTTTCTGATAGTTTCGGGTTGATCTTTGTGCATTTATTGACCACTACCACTCCAATTTCGTGTAATATCTACTAGGCCAAAAATTATCATAAGTGCATTGGGTACCCTCGTGCCGTTGGCAAAAAGTGTTGTCACGTCAGCAAAACACTCTGTGGCATCAGAAATCCTTTGGCACCATATTTTGTGCCGTTACCTTTAGCACCAGAAAATGTGATGCCGTTGAAAAAAAAAAAAAAAAAAAACCGTTTTACAACGTTCGGATTTTTCAAATTTTTTTCCAATGTGGCTGGTCACCACGGCGCGAGCCAACCAGCTCCCCGTACCCCTTGCTCTAACAGATCTTTAATATATATGATCAAAAGTATTACTATATTCGATATCGCATGCAAAAGTATCAATGGTATAAAATCAATGCTCAAACACTTGAACTAAAATTGTTTTCCTTGTAATGCTAAGCAACATTACGTGCCAATAACACATTTAAAAACACCATATTAGCTGGCAAAATAAACAACACACTCATAACATGCCAAAATTGTTGGAAAGTCGATGAATTATTGTCAAATAAAAAATAATCGGCATAAATAATGATGCAACAAGAAATAACGAAAAGCATACATCACTGCCACTAGATGCAGGTACTCGGCTACTTTTAAAAAAGTTTTTCATTTTCAACAACACTGCAACTCGGGAAGCTTTTCATCGGTAAATATTCGATGTCGCCGCTATACGCGGTTACCATACAATACACACCGTTATGCAACCATTTCCTTGAAAATGATTTCCTAACGTTACAAAAACAATTTTTCGAAAGAATAGTATTAGCCGCCAAAATTTTGTCAACAAATAGACACCGCTGCCGCTAAGCGCGTGTACTCGGCTAGTAATTAAAAAAATGTGTACTTACAAAAATATTTAGTATATCACGTTATTTAACTAGTATTATTTTTTTTTAACAACATCGTTAATCATAAAGAACCCCCTTGGGACTTGGGAGATTGGTAGGATCGTCTATTCCTGTTGATGTCTTCAGTGACACAACCTTTTTAAATAATAAAGCCCGGTCAGATCGAATGGGCAATTTTAGATTCTGTAAAGTTTTGATCCGAAAGCAACATCATTTGCTTTAATTTTTGAAAGGTATAAAAAATGCGCGAGTCGATTGGTGAGAAAGTTAATACATATTATTTTCCATCGTCCCATCAACTTTTGTCAATAAAATGAATGATTGATGAATGGCTGAGTGAAACATGAGACAATGGTGATGTTTGTTCCGGGAATAGCTTGATTCTTTCAAAGGGTTTTAAGGAGTTCAAAAAAAAAGAAAACAAAATAAACATATTATATTAAATATATTTAGAAGTACTTAGTTGATTAAATAAAATTTTAAAATGCAATAATGGTCACTTTAAAAACTCCTATTACGTCGGCCTTAGAAATTGAACATTTAGTAAACAGAAAATATTGAATTAATTATTATTGGATAAGGCGTATGACTTGTATGCGTATGACTTGTATACGTATGACTTGTCATGTGTAGAATGAAGTAAATACTTGATTAGAGTTTCCATAACATTTCCTTATTGTATACAAATCTATCTTAATTGCTACCCACGCAGTGGCGGAACCAGGAGACAAATTCAGGGGTAGCGAAATACGAAAATTTATTTAGGGGTAGCGAAAATTTGTTTCAGGGGTAGCGAAATCGCCAAAAAATGGCCAAAAATGGCCAAAAATCGCTAAAAATTCCACTACCAGGTAAAAGTTCAGGGGTAGCGACCGCTACCCCTGGCTTACACATGGCTCCGCCCATGTATCTTAATTGCTACCCACGCAATTGATTCCACGACTACGTCAAACTTCTTATACCTATAAATTGAAACCATGCATATGCAATAACACTTAACTCAACCAATGGCTCGGTTGATAAGTCATGACATTGGCGAAAGAGGGGGATTAATTCTCAAGTATGAAGGCTCACATATCGTGTTCATGCTATGCATGATTCTAGTGTCTATGTCTATTTTTTCTATGATTATCTTTGCTTGTAGTGATTCTAATGATAAAAAAAAGAAAAAACGGAGACAAAATGATGGTGGATGTGTTGATTGTGGCTGTTTTTGTGACGGTGGTTGTGATGGAGGTGGTGGTGGTGGCTGTGGTGGAGGTGGTGGTGGTGGTGGTGGCTGTGGTGGAGGTGGAGGTGGAGGTGGAGGTGGTTGTGGCGGAGGTGGAGGTGGAGGTGGTTGAGGCAGAGCAGCTATTTGTTTTGTGCTTACTGCTTAGTTACAAAGGTTTCTATTATTTGTTATTATATCTATATACTAGCTTATAAACCCGTAGTAAATCACGGGCAGCTAATAATAGGTTGTATGTAAAAAAAATAAACTTAAAACAAATTGAATAATAGTAGAGCTTTTTATAATTGTTTCTTTCTGTTCTCAATTTAATTGAAGAAACAACCATTAGAATATGTAATAGCTTATTTTATCAGGTGGTTCGTTTTGATTTGAAATAGATAAATATTAGTTGCAAATTTCGACCACGATTGTGTTATCAGTGTTGATTATAAATACACTTCAATCAAGTGCTTAAATAGATCCAAAACAATCTTGAACTAAAAAAATTCAAAGACAGTATTCAAAGAAAATTCTTACATCATTTTTGCAAACAATACGTTAAAGTTCAACTGAAATATACAAATTCTCTTAACAACTCGTTAATATATAACACGATTGCTGCAACTCTCTCTAAATAGTTTTAATAGGTTGGTTCAAAAATCATACATTCAATCTCTTTCGACCAAAACAACATGTTCCTTTCATCTAACCCATTTCCTACTGAGCCAATTTGAATAAGTTGGTCATTGACCCGTTAATAAATTGGTGGGTCAAATTGCCACCAATACTCGAAATCTTAAGCTGTAAAAACTAATGCTTTAAAAACCGGGTATCTAGTCGACCCAGTCGAGTCACCGGTTCAACCACCAGATCACCTATAACATGTATAAGTAAACACTAAACACACATAAAATATGAAAAATATAATACGGACCACATAATAAGTTTACCAAACATATAATCCAATGCAAAACACACACAATCAAACGTGAATACGAGTTTCAAACTTCAAAACAACATTACGAATAAAAATATTAAATAGTTCGAACATCGAACAACAATTATTATTATTATTTTATTTTATTTGAAAAGCAAATTTTATTAGTACCCAACTTGGGCATCGAACAACAATTATTTCAATCAGACAATCACCCCCAACCAATCCAAACATATCACAATTAATACAAATCATGGCAACATCATCACTTTTACTTTTTACAACACTAACAAAGAATATAAATACATTACGATCAATCTAAGTTAGGTCGCCATTACATATGTTTGAGTTATTTACAAAGCCTCATGACTTAACTGAATTTCAAAAACTGAGCAAATATTCAATTTCATATAGAGGGACAAAAGGTGGAGTCTATTTGCAATTCACTGTGATAAAGATAATCAAAGGCAATGGATTTTTATCGAACAATTAAAACCCAAATCACACGATTAGCGTAATGAACCTATCAAGATTGTGAGAATACGTTAGTTGAACCTCTTGGTTAATGTCCTAAATAGATTGAGGTTCTCATTTAAAAACAAAATGAATAAAGAATGAGATACCGTAAGAGGAGGATTTTGCAAAATGAAAATTCTTTCTTAATTCGTTTTTTGTGATTTCGGGTGTAAAACCAAAGAGTATATCTTCCTAGTGAAGATTGCAAATAAAGAAATGACATTAGGCTTACAAAAATACCAAATAATGATTTTCTACTCCTTAATTTAAGGATATCATATTAACTAAAATTTAATACATTCCGTGATAAAAAGGTTGAAAAACGGAATTAATGATTTTCTATGCCACATGCATTTAATGGCGTGGCATTAATGAAGTGGAAAGAGTGCCAACATGGCCTAAATGACATGAGAAGTTTTCAAGAAAAACATTTGTTTATTATATATATAGATAGATTCTAATAAAGCAGAGTCTGAAAAAGACTATTCTGCCCCTCTAAAAAAGTAATACTGAAATTCTAGAGTGTCTACGATAGTCATTTTGCTATAACATTTTAAACTTAACATTATATTCGGTAGTCATTAAAAGAAATTAAACAAGTCTGATTTATTTTTATTTTTTGGGTGAAACTTGAAAATGTCAAAGCTTTGAAAGGAAGAAGAAATATTTTCGGGCCATATTCATCAAAAAATTCAAGTAACCGGATCTTCTACGCAATATTTTTGGTCCATTCATCATTCCCAATGATGATCAGCAAGAGTTCTTAGCAAAGTGTAAGGATGCCATTTGTTTTTAATATACATTTTAGCCGGAATGTCAAATATTTGAATTTATGTTTTTAAATGGAACATTTGTTTATTTCAGATATAGAGAGCCAAACGTGAGATGGTTTAAGAAGCAATATGACAGTCTTACTCAACAAAAGATACAGTAAAGAGCCCAAAGGTATTATCTAAGTTAGCAAAAATATTATCATATCATGATACCAATGTACTTTTGGTTAGTGCAAATTACTCTTATATTTGTTAGATAATTACATTAATATGATGATGATGATGATGATGATGATGATGATGATGATATAATTGTTTTGCAGACAAAGCTCGATCAAATATCATAAAGAGGTAAATTTGTGGATCCTTATCCATCGTGAAATGATAAATCCTTTAATGTTCATTGTTCCCTGTTCCTTTTATATAAAATCAATGTAGCATGGTTTAATTTTTTAAAATTTGTTAATGGTGGATACAAGTTTTGTTACACAGTATTGGGGGTTTGTATTAGAGCACTTGCAATCGTAACTCAGGGTTAAAGTTTAACACACTGCCACATCAGATTTAACCTTTTCACCTTTAACTCAAAAAAAAACACCCGCTATCATAACTCACCCTTAACTCAACTTTAACTCAACTATTTTCAAAATCAACCCCTAAACTATAATTAATACTTCATTTAATAACTAACATAACATTTAAAACACGAATTACATTAATCATTAAAGTCAAAACACAAATTACATTAAACATTAAAGTTAAAACACAATACATAGTACGATTAATAGAAACTAAAACTACAAATTAAGAAAAAGAATCATCTGAAACCCAACCGTCCTCACTCGAAGAGGATCTAAACTCCCCATCATAATACTTTCCTTCCATAATATCAAACCAAGGGGGTGTTTTGAATTATTTTTTTTAAACACAACGTATACATAGTACTCTAGAGGGGGTAGAAACGATTTTTTTTATTGCAACTCACCTTAACGTGGCGTTAAGGGGTTAACGCAGGTGCGTTAACGCACCCTTAACGCAAAACTCGATACGCTTAACGCACCTTAACGCAACAAACGTTAAGGTTTAACGCACCTCGAAGGTTAACCGTTGCAAGTGCTCTTATGCCAAGAAGAAGTGACGGTAATCATTACATGGTTCAATAATACATATTTCTACATAAAAAAAAAAGCTTTCAAAAAAAAAAAAAAAAAAGCTTTCAATAATTGCCTTATGGGGGTGTTTGTATGTGCCTCTGAAAGTTATTATGTGCACTAAACGTATAGGTCGTAAAGATTCACTATTTTCTTATGCATTTGGGACATGGTACTCATTGACTATAGTAGTTAGGTCGGTCAGGCATTTGTGTCAGCCTTCATATCAATGTTACCATGTTTTCAGTTTATCAAGTTTTACGATGTTATTTGATCATTTATTTGGTTCATGGTCGATGCAGGTGAACTACGGACAAAAAGATGGATCAAAACAAGTAAGAACCTCATTGATCACAGTTATGTGTAAATGGTAAGTTGTTTAGATCTTCAATTGGGACTTTGGAAGGTTTTGATTTGTCTCTTAGCTTTACATATTATGAATTTGTGTTGATGGACTATTAGGAATCTTCTTTGATTCTAATAAATATAGCACACTACAAATATACTTTTTATCAGTTATCAACAATCGCAAACACCCCATTAAGGCATTAATATTACGAATAAAAATCATGGAGTGCTGCTCAATAAGGACCCAACCATATTAGCATGGGGTTTTGCAGGACAGGAATAGCTCTATTAGCATAAGCCTACCCAGTAATAACTTCAATGTTTATTATGATGAGAAATATGGTGTAACTTTGGTGAATAAATTAGTCTTTGTTTGCTATTGGGATTAGGCCTATTGCCGTTGGCGCAATTTGGAGGAGGCTGGTCTCTAAAGTGGCTATGAGGGGTGTCAGGAAGGAGATGTCCAAATACCTGTGTCATTTTCAGTTTGGGGTGGGAGTCCCCAGCGGGGCGGAGGCCGTGCTTCATAGTGCGAATAGATTCTTAAATGAGTTTCACTCGGATGGGTCGTTGGCTATGCTTACTGTTGATATCTCTAATGCCTTCAACTTGGTGGATCGGACTACCCTTCTACATGAGGTTCGGACTCGATGCCCGTCTATTTCCCTATGGGTGGAGTTTTTATATGGTCAGTCGGCGAGGTTATATGTGGGTGATGACCATATTTAGTCCACCACTGGTGTTCAGCAGGGGGACCCTTTAGGGCCTCTTCTTTTTACCTTAGTTTTGCACCCACTTGTTCACCAGATCAGGGATTGCTGTAAACTTCTTTTCCATGCTTAGTATTTGGATGATGGTACGATTATCGGAGACACTAAAGAGCTAGCTAAAGCCTTAGATATAATCAAGGCCGAGGGGCCTCGCCTAGGCCTCGAACTCAACATTAAGAAAACATAAGTTTTTTGGCCATCATGCAATGGGGTGAAGGTGCAGGATGGGTTGTTTCCCTGCGGGATTCGGAGGCCAACGTTGGGTGTGAAACTCCTTGGAGGCGCTGTTAGCCAGGATGCGGGGTTTATTAGTACTTTGGCTGTGAAAAGGGCATCTCGTGCTGTGAAACTAATGAGTTGTCTCCCAAGTCTGCGGGACCCTCAATCAGAGCTCCTTTTGCTCCGCTCATGTATAGGCGTCGCAAAGCTGTTGTTCGGTCTCAGAATGTGCCAACCTATGTATATAGGGGAAGTTGTTTCTATTTTTGACAATGGCCTTCGGAAGGCGATAGAGGCTATTGTGGTTTGCGGGGGCCCTTTTTTTGGGATTTTCAATGGAGGCTAGCATCCCTTCCAACTCGGTTTGGTGGGTTGGGTCTATGTTCGGCAGAGGATGTATCTACTTATGCTTTTGTGGCCTCGAGGGCGTAATCTTGGAGTTTGCAGAACCACATTCTTCGGGGATGTGGTATTGATGGGGTTGACTCTGATTATGGGTATGCGATGGATCTCTTGCGCATGTCCCTCCCTGATTTCGATCTTAGCTGTTTCTCTAACAAGGACACCGCCCCCCTAAAGCCCAGAATGTTTTGGCGAGTGGCTTATTTAGTGGAATCGTCGAAAGCTTGGGAGTGAAGTTTGATTTATCCCCTCGACAAAAAGCAGTGTTTGAATGTCTCCGAGCTCCTCATGCTCAGAATTTCTTGACGGTTATCCCCATTGAAGGACAAGGCCAACATATGTCGGCTCTGGAGTACCGGACTATCCTTAAGTATCGGCTAATGATCCCTCTGTTTCTGGTTGATGAGCCTTGCCTAGTCTGCCGCAAGGTTTGTTTGGATTCTTTTGGCGATCATGCGGTCCATTGTAAGGAGTTACCTGGTTTCAAATATAGGCATGATTTGGTTAGGGATGTTCTACATGATGTTCTTAAACGAGCAGAAATTTCTTCTAAAAATGAGGCCCCCGTGAACTTTTTAACGGATCCGCTTGAAGGGAGGTCTACTTTACGGCCGGCTGATATACTTGTGTTTGGGTGGGCCGGGGGGAAACATGCTTGTGTGGATCTTACTGGGGTGTCCCCTCTTGTTGGGCTCAGGGACAATGGGTTTGTTGCGGGACAAGCGCCGTTGAAAGCGGAATCGAGCAAAGTTGCTAAACACGAGAAGGCTTGTTTAGAAAATCAACACGTGTTTATCCCTTTTGCTTTTGATACATTTGGTTTCCTAGCTCCAAAGGCAGGGGAGTTTTTTACTAGGGTCCAACGGGTTGTGCAAAGTAAATTTTCGACCCCTAAGACACAAAATTTCATCTTTAGTAGGATTGTGTTTGCTATCCAAAAGGGGGTTGCGGCGCAACTTGTTGCCCGTTTGCCGGCCATCTTATTGTAATTGATATTTTCTATATATTATTATCCTAAATATTAATAAACATATAATGAGAAATATTGTCATTTGCTTGAATTTTCATTAACTTATTTGTACACGCTAATTATATAAATGAATCGGGTTAATCATTGTTGCTGGTTTGCAGCTTGCTTGCTGCTAATTATTCAATTTTAACCGTCAACCAATTAGTTATTTTTCATGGTTGTATGATTGAATATATTATAGCAATTTAGAACTAATTATATGCTCATTGTTATTGTCTTTGAATTGCATATCAGGGCTTTAGTTATTTGTACAAATTATATGCTCATGGATATTATTTTTTATGTATCACAAGTGATGATCGTGTATTATCACAATTGAGGTAATTTTTTGTGTTTTAATTTTATTTGTTAATTGTTAAAATTTAAAAGATCCTTACGGAATTGACTGGGCAAAGGAAAGCATTTTCACCACTTTCCTTCTTTCAGTTCAGGACGATATTGTTCAATATATTGAAGTGGTTATGCCTGTTTATAGAAATAACTTTTATGCTGTATAAGTAACTAACAAAAAGCTTTATAAGGACGATCGTTAATGGTGGTTTGGGGATTTATGTTGATGTCTTTTCGTCACTTATCATGAAGATTGGCTTATGTAGGTATGGTGTGAGTGGTTATACAACAATCAATTTATTCGCAAAGACTAACAAAGATGGTGAAGACTATGAAGTTGGGTGTGCTATAGACAGTTTTTTTACCTTCATCAACAAGAAGTGTGGTACCAGTTGTGATGCGAAGGGCCAACTCACCTCCACCGTTAGTATTTAACTAATAAAATGAGTCTTAACCACGACTTTTGTTATACATCTAATGTTTCCTTTTTCATGTTCCATGTAGGCTGGTATAATTGCAGAATTGGATAGCTTGGTGAAGGAGTTTGTAAGTGCCGGTAGCGACGAAAAGAAGTCAATATATGCCAAGATTGAGGAGGAAGCTGGAAAGCTCACACGTTCTTCTGCAAGGTATTCTTCTAATTCAGCTTCCTATATACATTCTTCTTATTAATTTACATAATTTGTGAGGTCTGACATATCTTATAAGAAGTGGCAAACAGAGTGAGACAATTGAGTTTTGTAATGGATCAAAAGAGATGGCTCGGTTCACCAAAAATCAAAGGTTTGTCTTTGTTTAAATTGTATTTATTTTCTCACCAGTTTAGTAGAATGACGATGTTTTGATATCTTATTGTTGACATTTTAACTCAAACTGGTGACAAACAGGTCACCAAAGTGCCCTTTTATTGTATACAAATCTCTTAAATAAGTTTACGGACAGTTTATAACTTTATAAGCTTTTGGAATACTATGATCTTTGATGTAGAATAAAGAGTTGGCGCAACAAAAAACATGATCTTTGATGTAGAATAAAGTGTTGTTAGTGATCTATTAAACTGCAAACTATTAATGCAAAATTAAAGGATTCAATATGAAAGATGCAAAGATTTTAACCATATCTATGTCCCCATTGTAATATCTAAGGCCCACTTGTGCTAAAAGGTATTGAAGGCCCACATATAGACGAATATCTTTGGACTCTGCTTTCATTTTCAAATTTCAAATACTAAATTCGGTTTTCGGTTATAACCTAAAACCAAACCGAACCGAACTAGGATTCGGTTTTCGGTTTGGTTCGGTCACAAATAATTTCGGTTCAGTTCGGTTTTCAGTTATAACAAAAAAAACCGAATAACCCGAGAACCGAACCGATGAACACCCCTAGGCCGGACTAAAAACGCTACACTTAACACCCCACATGAAATGACAAAGTTTCATGTGGGTGATGTTACTTAAAGAAAAGAAAAAGCTACATCCTTCTAAATCGTTTTTTTTTAAATGACGTGGAACGTCATTCTTTTAAAAAGATATATAATTTGTGTAATTGTTTACACTATTAAATTATAATGGAGTAGTAAAACAGATGACGAGCTTTTACCTTTTTCCTTATTTGAAGTAAAATCTAGGCCCATCCGATTATGGATTCACAGGGGCCTGAAGCCCTACTTAGTTGACTGACAATGACAAAGGCTTACGAAACTAAGTATGGCCTTTTGTTTTTATTTAACTTTGTTTTCAGACCATTGCTTTTAGAAGCCTCTAAAAGTCAAAAGTTCATGAGTATGAATCCATCTACAATTTGAATATTTCTGGAGTATATCCACAATTGTTGAGAATATTAAATTGCAGATCATAGATTTTAGTTATGTGTATTAGGGTGGAGGCTGTGTTGAGAGGTTTTTCCTCGTCACATCAGCTCCATATAAGCTTTTTCTCTCTCAAAAACATTTTCCTTCACCTTCAACTTTCCTTCAAGCATTGCAACACCTTATCTCTCTTCTATTAAGTTTTTTTCTAGTTTTTATCATTTAAAAATACCCTAAAAATACAAATACCCACCCACAACAACCAATAAATATCATTCTCTCTGCTCAAACACTTTTCTCTCTCTTTTTTCGTTCGGGACTTCATTGCCGATGGGAATCTTTTTCTTTGCTTTATTTCTTATCCCGTCACAAGTGGTGCCATGATTTTGTGTTTCCAAAAGGGCTTTCCCACCCTCCACACCCTTCACACTTATAAGGAGGTTCATGCTACGATTCATGGTATGCACCTACACTTCTAGTACAACGGAGAAGACAATGAATGGACAACAAAGAATGTTTAAATTTTACTTTCTGTTCTTTTACGGTTGTTTGACAGTTCTGTCCTTTGCAATCAGTTTATTTTTCTTAATAGACATTTGAGGTTAATTTCTTAGCCTTTTTAGTTTAAATGATTATTTTAATTATTAGTTGTTCCTCATTACGAAACCCCGAACAATCACTTCACAAGCACCGGTTATTATTTGGAATTACAAGTGAATGAGATTGAGAAGGTTGAAACAACCATTTCATCATGTAAGCAATTCCAAACAGCCAAAGAAGATTTATCTGTTCTTAAGAGTTTAAGCTCTTAACTTGAATAGCTAAATGTGTAAGGTTTTATATAGAGACCTGGCCTATCCAAGATGCATTGTGTGTTTTGTAAATATAAAGAGATGCCAATTTTATGTAGAGACCTATCCAGGATGGATTGTGAGACCTATCCAAGGTTGTCAATTTTAGTAATCTTATAACGTATCATGAGCATTAGGTGTTCGATAATGTGCTAGAAGCCTAGAATGAAAAAAGTTACTTACGGCTCTTCCATAATATTTAGTACAATTAAATATTGTTATTGCAACGGACCAACTTACAGATTCACCTTTTATTTAATAAATTAAATGTGTAATTCCAATGGCGCAATGATGATAACACAAAGTACGTAGTGATGGTAACTGATCTTTAATAATAGCGATGGACCAAATTACATGTATAGAGCTCGCTATCTTTGATTAATGTATTATTCCAATGCCCAATCTTAGTTCACAATATTTAAACATTACATATCATGCTAATTTCAACATAAAACATCTCGACCCATAAATAACTTCAATATATGGAAATGATATGTCATGTCGAGATTGAACAACAATAATGCTTATTTTATATAGATTTTGTTTGTTAACGTGTCTATAAGAGTTAAAAGAGATTTATTAGTGTCTATTTTAGGATGGTTATCATAAAAAGATAATCACAAACTTGGTGTTTGACTAATTATTTGTACCGAGACAAAAGCTATTTTTGCTATATCGGGATTGTTTTCGAACATTATGCTTTTTTTCTTACTCGGAAAATATAAATAATTTCGAGTATACAAATACGCATGGTGATTTTTCAACTAAATGTTGTAGCCATTTCACATAATATCACAAATTAGTCGTTTATATAAACGCTATTCAACGGTTTTAAATTTACTCCCGTGAATTTCACGGGTTAATAACCTAGTATGTATATATTGGAAAGTATTTTGTTTTGAGTTTTTTGTATAAACGATAGTGGTTTTGATTTTAACTTGTAAACATGGGTTGATTATAACGAGGTTAGTTTCACATTTTGGTCCTACACTATTTATAAAGATTGTGCATTTTTAACCCTCAACTTACCTAATGTATTTATATCATTTTATGTATTTAGTAACTTTACATGCACCTTTAATATTAATATCCTCTTTGATTTAAAATTAAGTTTTCAATAAAAGGAACAATGCAAAGCTTTAACTAAAATAAGTCTAATAGCATGAAACTATTTTTTTATATGTAAAAAAAATACAATAGAATGTCATATTAAACAGCTATGTGTTTAAACGACAATGTGGTGGGTTTGAGGCGGGGCGGTAATCCCCATCCCCAACCTCGATTACCAAAATCCACCCTTCACCCGCCTCGATTCTCATCAGGGATCTGATCGGGGCACCCATTTTGGGTGCGATGCTTCCCCAAACCCTCTCATAACCCGATTAGCGTGCCTTGTCCTAGCCCAATTAATTTGTGTTTCGAGTTTCCTCGTGGAGCTCGGGTATTTTTGCCATCCCTAGCGTAGCATTTGAAGAAGTTTACACACACCACATATTCTCCATAAAGATTTATAATGTTAATGGAAATTGCTCAAGGAACTTAACAGTTGAGTAGTTGGGTATTTTTTATTTTATTTTTATTTTTTGAAAAATAAAATTTGCTACTATAGATAATTATGAAAAAAGTTTACATACAAGGAGCTCTTTTGCAGGTAACTTTCTTCCATAATTTATAGCTACAACAATATTACAAAACTGGTCTTAATTCCATTTTTATAGTTACAACGATATCGTATAATAAATAAAGATCTTAATTTCATTTTTTATATTATTTCCACAAGGAGTAAATTGCAAAAATTGTCCTTGTAGTTTGGCCAAATTGCATGTTTCGTCCCGGTGATTCATTAAGTGCAAAAATAGTCCGGATAGGCACTGTTTCATGCACTTTTGGTCCCCCATATTAACCGGCGTTAAGTGATTTCCGTTAGCAGTTACACGTTAGCCCTTTTGGCTAACTATCGTTGCAGCGCTCAACCTTTAAACCACAAAGACGATTTTTGCAATTTACTCTAATTAAATTTTTTTTTGAAAATTTCTTTTCTCCCGTTATTTTCATTTTTTTTTTTGAATTTTTTTTTCGAAATTACTTTTAGGAAACTTTTTTTTTCGTCATGTGAATTTTTTTTATATAAAACATTTTTTATGGAACATATACGTACAAAAAGTTTTTTTGGAACATATAAAAAACATATACGTTTTTATATGTTCTAAAAAAACGTTTTTATACGTATAAAAACGTTTTTCGTATATAAAAACATATAAAAAAGGTTTTTCGTATATAAAAACGTATAAAGAGCGTAAAATTTTTATAAAAAAAACGTATATAAAAACATATAAAAAATGTTTTTTATATAAAAATTTTACTTTCTTTATACGTTTTTATATACAAAAAGCGTTTTTTATACACGAAAAACGTTTTTTATACTTTTTTATATATGTTTTTATACGTATAAAAATGTTTTTTAGAACATATAAAAATGTATATGTTTTTTATATGTTCCAAAAAAACTTTTTGTACGTATATGTTCCATAAAAAACGTTTTATATAAAAAAAAATTCACATGATGAGAAAAAAGTTTCCAAAAAGTAATTTCGGAAAAAAATTTCACATGACGAAAACAAATTTCAAAAAATATTTGAAAAAAAAAACGGACGAAAAAAAAATTCAATTTTTTTTTTTTAATTAGAGTAAATTGCAAAAATCGTCCTTGTGGTTTAAAGGATGAGCGCTGCAACAATAGTTAGCCAAAAGGGCTAACGTGTAACTGCTAACGGAACTCACTTAACGTCGGTTAACATGGGTGACCAAAAGTGCATGAAACAGTGTCAAATCCGGACCATTTTTGCAATTAATGAATCACAGGGATGAAACGTGCAATTTGACCAAACCACAAGGACGATTTTTGCAATTTACTCTTTCTACAAGTTATGGAAGAAAATTACCTGCAAAAGAGCTCCATGTATGTAAACCTTTTTCGTAATTATTCATAGTAGCAAATTTATTTTTCAAAAAAAAAAATAATAAGAAAAAAGAAAAGAAAAAGGTACATATTCAAATGTGCCACATAGCTATGGATGGCAAAATACCCGAGCTCGACGAGGAAACCCGAAACTCGAACTAATTGGGGTAAGACGGGGCACGCTAATCAAGTTACGGGAGGGTTTGGGAGAGTATGGAGTGCCAAAGGGGTGCCCTAATGAGAATTGGTGCAAGTGTGTGGAGGACTTTGTTAATCAGGTTTGAGTATGGGGATGACCGCCCCGCCCAAACCCGCCTCATTGTCGTTTCTATACATAGCTGTTTAATATGATATTATATTGCATTTTTTTTTAACATATAAAAATACTTTCATGATAAGACGTATTTTAGTTAGTATAAATTTGCAATTTTCAATTTAATGAAAACTTAGTTATAAATAAAAGAGGATATAAATATTAAAGGTGCATGTAAAGTTATTAAATACATAAAATTAAAAGACAAAATTACACGTTTGGTCCATGTGGTTTACCCCAAATAACAGGTTTAGGGCCTGTTTACTTTTTCTTTTGCAATGTCTGAATCACTTTGATGGCATATCATAATATTATTTTTGGTTTTTGGGGCCCACAAATTCCCTTAAATGTTCTATATCTAGAGAGTGAAAAAATTGAACTCGTCCCCACTCAGACGTTGTAACAGAGGGGGGCCCACTAAACTTTATACACATCTGAAAAAGTAAACAGGCCCTTAGTCCCTAACAGGGGCGGAGAGATAGTGTAATTGGGGGGGGCGGGGGGGGGGGGGGGCAGTGCCCTCAACAAATTGGCCAAAAAAAAATTTATATAGTGCAAAATTTTAGGTTTTAAGGGACAAAACTTAAATTGCCCTCAACCAAAAAATGAAATTGCCCTCAACAAAATTTTGGGATGCTGAAATTAGGCTGTTTGGCTGTAATTAGGGTGTTTGGATGCTGAAATTAGGCTGTTTGGCTGTAATTAGGGTGTTTGGATGCTGAAATTAGGCTGTTTGGATGCTGCTATAATGCTGTTTTTTGTGGCTGATTTTGCTGTTTTTAGTGCAAATTTTTTTTGCCCCCCATATGCCAAAATCCTGGCTCCGCCATTGGTCCCTAAGTCGTTTTAATTACACCACACATACCTATTTTTGAAACATGTTGCCCATTTAGTCCCTATTATGGGAAATATGGACTATCCATGTAATAAAAAAATGTAAATAATTACACAGATGATCCATATTTTTTAAAATAGGGAATAAATGGGCAACATGTTTCAAAAATAGGTACGTGTGGTGTAATTAAAACAACTTAGAGACTAAACCTGTTATTTGGGATAAACCACAGGGACCAAATGTGTAATTTTTTTCAAATTAAAATGTTAAATACATAATATACATACATTATGTAAGTTGAGGGTTAAAAATAGGAGATAGGTAACAAACTTTCAAAAATTTCCAATGTTAGGTAACGAACTTTCTAAAATACTATTATTACCTATCAAACTTATTGCATTTGTTCAAATATTACCCATATGGGCTATCTTTGCAACTGGTAACCGGTTGCAACCGGTTGCCATTGTATGCTCGTTTAATAAAGTTAAAAAAATCATTTTTTTATTAAAATAGTTTGACCAAACATATAATAACGTTACTCGTCTAATAACGTTACCAAAAATGTTTTCCCCCCAATTTCCACAAGAACCCTAATTCCCAATTCCACAACCCTAATTTTCTAATCTGTGTAATAATCAAAATGGGTAAAGGTAAACCCGAAAAGAATCGTGTTTTCACAGTTAACCTAAAACACGATGGTTTATTTACAATTAAACCTTTTGATTATATGAACGCAGATGAGAAGCAAATCACAGATCTTAAGTTTGAAGGTATGTCATGTGTTGATCTTTTTGATGTAGTTAGGCATTTAGTGCAAAATCCACTTCGGAGGCTTTATTATTGCAAAGTAGGAACCTCATTAAGATTAGGCATTAAGGAAATTAAAAATGATGCTGATGTTGAGGCATTTTTAACTATTGGTTTTGAATCAAAATGGGTAGTTGATTTGTATGCTCAACATCTTGATGAAGATGTTTTAGATATTAGGGACAAATCAGAATCCATTGAAGTTGATTTGGGGTATGAATCTAGTGATGGTTATTGTTCTAGTGATGATGAAGATTTAGGTGATGTGGAATTGTTTACTGAAGGTGATGAGAATGTAGAAATTAATATTGTCATAACCAAAGACCAATTTCTTAACAAATTGTGCTCTAATAGTGGTCACTTTAGAGGTTTCATTGATGAACCAGTCAATGTAAATGCAATAGAAGTGTTAGAAGACCCAGATAATATAGATCCTAAGTATAGAGCTAAGCCAGGTATTATTTATCCAATACATGATCCTACATAGGATTGGGATAAAATGGAACCTATATTAGGAATGAGGTTTGAGACCTATGAACAACTAAAACTTGCTTTAGCCAATTATGGAGTAGCCAATGGGTATCAACTGTGGTTTATGAGAAATGACTGGAAGCAAGTGTTAGCTTTCTGTGTTAGGGATGTGCAAGCAGGTAGATGTGCTGGGGTTGCCACGTTAAAAAAGAGATCAGAACAGAGGAAGAAAAAGGCTGGTGATGGTAGTTCAAAAGATGGTGAGGGTTGTTCAAAAGATGGTGAGGGTAGTTCTATGTCACCTAACAAGGTTCCAAAAAAGGGATGTCAACTGAGAATTCTTTCCAAATCAAATCCTTAAAGCCTAAACACAAATGTTCTAGGAATTACAACCTAAGTAGCTTGGTGACATACAAATGGATAGCACACCATTATGCCAAGGAACTCATTGCAGACCCTTTCATTCCTTTATTGAAGATGAAAGCAGACATAAGGACAAAATATCACATTAATGTAAGCCTTGATTAATGCTAGAGAGTAGGGCTGTAAACAAACCGGACGAACACGATCGAAGCCTTGTTCATGTTCGTTCATTTAATTTTAACCAAACAAATAAACGGACACGAACGTTTAAACGGAAAATTTTTCTTATTCATGTTCGTTTATTAAGAAAAATAAGTTGTTCATGTTTGTTCATTAAGACACTAAACGAACGTTAAACGAACATAAACGATCGAATATAAATGAACATAGATAAACAAACATAAACTTAATAAATAATGCACAATATATTGTTTTATAAATGTTGTTTTGTTTAAACAAACTAAATTTAAAATTATACAATTAAAATATATGATATACGAATATAGCTAAATAAATGAACATAAACGAACGTTAACAAAAGCATAATCGGACGTCCATGAACATAAATGAACGGACGCGACTTTTTTTCATGTTTGTTCATTTAACTAAACGAATGTAAAATATTGTTCATGTTCGTTCATTTAATATATAAACGAACATAAACGAACTTTTTACCGAACGCTTCATGAAATGTTCATTGAACGTTCAGTTCGTTTACAGCCCTACCAGAGAGCTAAGCAGAGGGCACTATTTGATTATGAAGGAGGGTTGAAAGAACATTATGCCAGGTTGTGGGAGTATAGGAATGTTGTTATTGATTCTAATCCAGGCAGCACATGTAGAGTAGATGATGAAGAAACCTCTTCAGGAAACAACTATTTTAGAAGATTTTATGTTTGTTTTAAAGGTGTGAGGAACCCTTCAACCTACAAAGACTCTTTTGGCAAGCTGCTTCAACCACTCTGGAGGAACACTTCTACTCAAAGATGGATGAAATGAAGATCCTGAATCAAGAGGCATATGATTACTTGATCCAAAGGAACCCTAATAGTTGGAGCAGATCATTCTTCAATTTCGAATCCAAGTGTCCAAATTTTGAGAATGGGATTTGTGAGAGTTTTAGTAGGGCCATCTTGGTACAAAGAACAAAACCTATTATCACTATGCTTGAAGACATCAGACTTTATGTGATGCAGAGATTGGTTTCTATGAATAGAGCTGCAAGGAATTGGGAAGACACTATTACACCTTCTATCAGAAAAAAGATTAGACTATCTGAGGGATCATCAACAAAGGTAATACTTGTTATTATTGTTATCCATTTTGATTTAAAACTAACCACGTGTTCATTTAAATAGACATTGGCAGGTTGTTCCTATTGGATTTCAAGAATTTGAAGTCAGAAATGGTAATGAAGCTTATGGAGTTAACATTCAAAGGAAAAAATGCATGTGTAGAATGTGGGAGTTATCTGGAATTCCTTGTATTCATGCAGTGGCAGCCTATGCTCACATGAATAGAGACCCTGTTAAAGGAGTACATGAATGTTACAGCCAACAAAGCTGGTTTGAAGCTTACCAATTTTCATTAAGGCCTGTGTATGGTAGTACAATGTGGAAAAGAACAAGAGATCCACCACTTTTATCACCTATTATCAGAACAATGCCAGGTAGGCCAAGGAAAAAGAGGATCATAGCACAATCAGAGAATAATTCACAAGTTTCAAGAAGGGGAAGAATCATGACCTGTAGTAACTGTAAAGAAAGAGGTCACAACAAAAAGAGTTGTGAAAAGATCGAGTTCCAAAACTACCTAAGCCCACAACTAGACCTGATTATGCATCTTATGCTTCTGCAAGAGGTGGTGGTAGAGGCTCAAGGGGGGGCAGATCTGGTAGAGGTGATAAGAGTGGTGGTAGGGGTGAGGGAAGTACTGGTGGTGAAAGAGCTCAAAGAGGTGGTGGCAGGGGTCAAAGAGGTGGTGGAAGAGGTCAAAGAGGTGGTGGGAGAGGTCAACAAAATAATGTGGTATGTTTTATATTTGAGTGTAATAAGAGCAAGGTTGGATCAAGTGGTTAACACCCTTGCCTCTGGAGACAGAGGTCAAGGGTTCGATCCTCACCCCTTGCAAGGCCGGAGGTCCTTTTCTACCTTTGGTAGAACCGGAAGCAGCCTCTCTACCTTAGGTAGGGGTAAGGCTGTCTACGTCTCAACCTCCCCCATACACCGTGGAAGACGGTATCGGGACCCATAACCCGTAAAAGACGGTATTGGGAGTTACTTTACTTTACTTTACTTTTTGTTTTATATTTGAATGTACATTATAGTGTTAATATGTTTCTAGGAATTAATGTATTTTTGTAATTTTTGTAGTTTATGGATGAAGATGAAATTAGAAGGAACATGGAACATGAGTACATGGAGGATTTGCTTATTCAAGAGGAAGAAAGATTAGAAGCAGAACATAAACTACATAAAGAATCTTATGATGAAGAAGCTTTGAGGTTAACAATGGAAGCAGAGGAAAGATGGAAAGAAGAACAATTGAAGAAGGAACAAGATAAGCAAAGAAAACAAGAAGAATGGGACAAGATGATGGGCTTACACCCTTCATGCTATATTTCAGATGAAGGGTCTTTTGAGCAAGAACCTTTCAACAGAAATGTACTATTTGTTAATGATAACATTGAGACCCTAGAATCTGTTGCAGCAAACAGGGATGCAGATGAAGAGATGCTTATTGCATAAGTAGTTGATGCACCTTGTAGGTCAGAGTCTATTGAAGATGAAGCAAACGAAGGTAAAGCAGTTGCTACTCCTGAACCAAAGAAAAAGGGTGCAAAAAGGCAAGCTCATGATGATCCAATTAGAATTTATTACAAGAACAGGGGTAGATCAGAGAGGATATTTGAACAAAAAATGAAGAAAATAGGCTTTGGTCCAAATGGGGAAGGGTCAACACCAAATTCAGCCTTCTCTTTTGATGAACCTTGAAAACTGTTTATTATTTGCATTATCAAATTTGTAACCTTTTGTAATGGTGGATGTACTAAACAATGCACAATGACATAGTTTTTGTTAAAGTTGTACCCAAACACTATGTGTTTGTCCCCCACAACTGCAATTTGATTAATGCAAATTTCCCTTAGTTTAATAATTGTTTGACTTGGTCTATTATGCAGTTATATTTGATTGTTTATTACTTGGAAAAGAACACTTTATATACTGATCCATGTTAGGCATCATATACACTATTTTTTTCTCCATTCACAGGCATGAGAATCTGACTATGCTACATGTTTGTATTACCAAGTGAAATGACTGCACAAACCATTCTGTAAAAGGTGAGCATCTTATGCCTGCAGAAACACTATTTTTTTCTAACTTCATCACTGAAATTTAACTACACAAACACAACCCTTAACAGATCCATTATATAAAGCCATAATCATCATGGCAATTTCATCACACAACTATAACAAAACCAACAACTGTCAAAATGGGTTCCAAAAGAAATCCAGGTATTCAACAATCTTTTTCATAACTAATATATCAGATCTGCAACACAAATCATTTACTCTTTTTTTTTTTTTTTTTTTTTTTTTTTTTTTTTTTTTTTTTTTTTGTGTGTGTGTGCAGAAGTTATAACCATTTCCAGTGACAGTTCTGAAGCTTCTGGACCAATGCCGTGGTCTGAGTATTTTCCTAAGCCTCAACATTAAACCTCAGATTCAAGCTATGATGAGTTTCATCATTATCAACCTAAAGTGGGTTCAAGTTCAAAGAAGGAGGAAGCTAGCACTAATTTGACACCCAAACAGCTTGCAAAGAATGCTTTTGCTGAAAGGATTAAGGTCCTTGGGCTGACAAATAAGAAAACATGTGAAGATATTGGTCTTAAAGCATTTGTTGTCAAAAATCCCAAAGATCCAAAAGGAAAGGGTAAAAAATGGATGCTTTAGAAGCACTTTCATGTTCAACAGGCTTTGGTTGCAGGTTAAGTATGTATGTTGTTGGTTTAAGTATATGACTTAAACCGCCCTAGAATAAAACAGTTGTAACCATATTCTGAATGCCATGTTTCTTGCTTAAGTAACAAACAAAGGTGCAAAACCATACTTTTATTGCATATAACCATGACTGCATACAATAGATTGTGTTTACAAGGCTGGAACTAGTAACCTACACTAGTAACACTAATGCCCTAAACAACAACAAAAACAACACAATCCAACATACTATTCTATGACTACTTGAGTGCAAGGACCAAAGAAACAACAATTGCAAAAACACAAAGGGTTGACTTCCAAATACTGACTTTTTTTTAAAGCTTTCTGCAATTCAACCTCCAATTCTTCAATCCTTCTTTGACGTGTAACTTCTCTTTGAACCTCACGCCTTTGATTAGGATTAAGTTGACTGTACATCTCAAACAAATGCATCTTGTACCAATCACATTCCTCCTCTGGATCGTACAAATAACATTTATCACATTTCTTCTTACCAGGTTTCTACAATCAAGTATTAGAGTCTAGTAAATAATTGAACTTAATAATCTTTAAAAGAAAACGTATCTAATATGCTTACCCAACGGTTTTGGTAACAAATGAAACGTCGAGCAGGGTTGGAGGGTGTCCAAGACATTACAACCATTGATGGCCTGCCACATTTGCAGTTTTCATTGCAAAGATAATAAGACATGTTTTGATTTGATTTTGATTTGGGATTAGTTTTGATTTTTGAAAGAATTAAGTGAGTTGGGATAATACCATTATAATTAGGGTTTAGGAAGAAAGAGGGGAAGAAAGAGGGAAAAAGGGTGATATAAGTTGTTATTTTTCGTCACATGTGGGTCCAATAAGCTTAAACGGTCATATAGCCTAACATTGAAGATTGCAATAAGTTTGATAGGTAATAATAGTATTTTATAAAGTTCGTTACCTAACAATGCAAATTTTTGAAAGTTCGTTACCTATTTGTAGAATTAACCCTTAAAAATACACAAATCTTTATAATAGTGTTGGACCAAAATGTGAAACTTATCATGTTTTACAAAGAAAATTATAATAGGCCCATGTTTACAAAGCAAAATCAAAACCAACCCATTTATACAAAAAACTCGATTTGTTTCGGTTGGTTTGTATATTTTCAGTGTGAATCTATCAGTGAAACATAATTAAAAGTTATATCTTTACGAAAATATGTCAAAGTGTGACTCAAGATGAAACTTATTTTAACTTGACCCAATTTTATTGTATATTTTTACAAGGGAACCCTTGTTACAATTAAGATATCGCATCATGTTTTGTTGCTTTTAGCCTTCTGCAACACTGCACAAATTTTCTCACATATTTATCATTTTATTTAATAGCCTACTACTCCCCAAATGTCACATAATCGACAATATCTCCTCGTACGCACCCCTATTCTTCTAAAAAAATACACAGTGTTCATCATCGTTTCATTCCGGTCATGATGACACCCGCCGTTTTATGCACACCGGATTCCAGCCGGAAGGAGGTCGAAGATACTGCGATCCACATCTTGTGGGTTAAGAGGTTTTAGCCTCTGACTGTCTCCGAACGGGAAAAAAATTAATGACCAAAATGTCTGACCGCGTCTAGGTGAGTCAGATTAAGAGGATGTTAAGAAGTATATTATTAAAACAAACACCACCTTATTGAAAATAAATTATTTGTTTTGAAAACAGAAATATAGTTGTCTCTTTCATCTACAATGCATTAGATGACCAAGAAGATTGTGTTGAGAACATGGAGCCAATTGACGATTCAAGTTCAAGCGAAAGTTGATCCGATGACCATGGTTTTGTTTGGCGTTTCTTATGAGCCAATGTAATTGATATTTTTGGTCATAGGTTGAGTAAAATATTGTTAGCGGCTCTCTTTTGTTGTGATAGTAGGTTTGCTTTATTATGTTAGCTTTATCGCTCATGTAACGGATTGAGATGTAGGACTTTACTCACATTCTTTGCACTTAAACAGTTTTGCGAGTAATACATGCACTAGGGAAACCCTTTACCAAAAAAAAAAGGAAAAAAAAAAGGCGAAAGTCACAACATATTTGCACGAACTAATGTATACTACTCTATGTTTACACATTATAATATGCGACTAATATTACACAACATTTATTGACGGGCAAGTACTTTTCACTGTCAATCGTCACAACCTCGTAATACAAACCTCGTAATACTAGTAACTACCGTTTTCGTATAGCCACTGCATCGCGCTGCATGGGTACTCTACCATATTTACATGAGATAGTGTGCGATAAAGTTATAACCTAAAAATTATTGTCATGCGTAAAGTTATTATCACGAAAAGTATATAATCGAATAATATTGTTCGCCAAAAGTTTTGATTATTGGTAACGCTACTGTAACGCGGGAGTGCCCTGCTAGTAATATTTTAACTTTCTATATATTGTGTTAAGATACAATTTAAACTAGAAAAATGTGTTTAGTACAAATATTTAGTGCTACACATTGAAGCATAATTAATCTAGTGCAATAATATCTTACAAAGATGATATTTTAACACTATTTTAATTCAAAAATTTAGTGACAACATTGAAGATGCTTTTAGACAACTTTTAATGGTGGGTGATGCCTCACCATTAAGGTGACCATCACGCGCCAACTCCATAAAACGAGGCCATGGTCATGCGCGAAAAAGGAGAAAAAAAAGATAGTGGTGATGGTGCTCACCTTTATTTATTTATTTATTTATTTATTTATTTATTACGTTTTGTTTTGTTTTGTTTTGTTTTGTGAGTGTGTGAGTTATATTTATATAAAGTGAGATATTTTTATATGATGTGATTAATAATGATATGACACTGACATAAAAATAAGAGTTAATGTCAAAAATGGTCCCTCAACGCGACCGGGTTTAACACTTTTAGTCCCTAGGTTAAATTTTTACCGGATCCAGTCCCTTATGAAGCCAACTTTCTCGGGTTTAGTCCCTTGACCAGATTTTTCCCTAGTTTGACCGTAACCTGGGTTAGGTTAGCGAATATTGAGGGGTAATTAGGTCTTTTTACGTTTAATCCCTTACCCCTTACTCTCTTATTTTGGCGGGATATTGACTGAAGACCACAAGCACACACTGAAACACACACTTGAGTAATTTGGTCATTTTATCCCCAAATTTTTCATCCCCAATGGTTTCTGAATGGAGGGTTCGAATGCAGGGAAGGAAAGTAACCTATGATGATTATGGTGAGTATTTTTTATTGTTATTGCTTAACTGATGTTAATTTTATCAATAATCTTGTTTAGATAACTGTTAATTTTTTAATGTAACCAGGTTATTTTGCAAGGGTTTTTTGCTTGAAGATCAACCATGGTGGTGCATTTACCAATCCTCCCAATATAAGTTATAAAGGTGGTAAGGTAAATTGGATTGACTCACTAGATTCTGATGTTTTTTTTTTTTTATTCTTGAAATTAACAACATGATGAAAGAGCTTGGTTATGAAAACTCATCATTTGAGTATTATTATAAGGAACCTAACACTGATTTAGACAATGGCCTAAAGAAGTTAGTTACTGATCAGGATGTTATGCAAATGATGAAGTTAGTTGCTCAATATAAGGTAGTTGATTTGTATGTTGATCATTGTGTTAAGGAACCTAACACTGATTTAGATAATGTAGTAGATAATGCACCAGTGTTGATTTCAGCACCTCCAGCTGGATTTGAGATGACACCACCAGATATGAAAATGAGGGGTGGTGGTGTGACAATGAGAGGATGTGGTGTGAGGATGAGGGGTGGTAGGGTGCATGGGAGGGGTGGTAGTGCAAGTGATGAAGCTGGGAGTAGCAGTAGCACTAGGCTTAGGACCATAAATGGAAAAATTGTTAGGTGTAGAGGAAAAGGAGATGGTTCAAGATCTTCCAGGTATCCTGGTGGAATTACACCTATAGGATATGGTGTTTCTTGGGATCCAGTTGATGGAGAAGCAATGTTAGGAGTAAGTTACTCTTTTGAATTTTTTTTTGTTTTAACTGTTTTTGCATTTTATAATGTTATGACACTTGCATTAGTTTAATTGACCTCTTTTGCATTTGCAGAATGTTATGGGTTTACCTGTTCCAGCTTGGCCTATTGGAATCACACCTGAAGATTGCATAATCCATGCTGAAGCACCAGAAAAAGAACCAGTTATTGAACAAGAGCCAATGCAGGAACCACTTGTGAGAAGACTTTCACAATATCATTTGCAGAAAGCTACAGAAAGGAAAAAAGAAATTGAACTGGAAGAAGTTGAACTGGACCAGTTATGGAAGAAGTTCAAAAGGCCACCATCACCTAGACCAGATGATATTATTTCATTAGACTAGAGTTGACATATGTAAACAATTTAATGTAGTATGTACATTATCTTTTGACTTGTAGTATGTTTGTAAGACTTGTAAAAGTCTATTTGGTACTTATGGTTTAATGGTATAATGGTCTGCAGAATTTTGGCACATTTTGTGCTTATTTCTGATAATTCAGTGCTTATTAGAGTAGTTGTAGCTTATTTGATCTTATTTGATATTAGTTAGTTGCTAGATTTCATTTTGCTCTTGAAAAGTAATAAAAAAGCTAAAAACAGTTAATATAGGATCTAGATTATTTAGTGCTTATTTCATATTTGAGAGTTGCTTATTAGGTGATATACAAGTTAGATAATCAGTGGATAATCAAAATCTTGGCTTATATTGGTGGTTTCTAGTTTAAAACAACAAAACAGCCCTTTAAAGGGGTGTTTGGATCAGTAGTCAAAACAGGTCAAAATGGATTTTTACTATTCATGTGCACTTAGGGTACTTTTAATCCTGCTTATTGTAGTCCTTATTAGGTGTTAGTAGAAGCAATTAAGCTGATTTGAGAGGTTTTGAGGATCCAAGTTGAGAATTGCAAGATATAGGGTATGCACTGGCCATTTTAGCTTATTATAGGGATAAGCTTATTTGATCCTTATTTTTGTCATTCTTGAGTCTATTTCAGTCTATATTTAATAGTTGATTTAGTGTCATAAGCCTTGGTTCATATATCAGCCTATAACATTCCTCATCACCCATAGCAGACTGCATATCAGTCATTTCCATTTTCAGCCCTTTGTTTTTGAATTTTAATTTGCTCAATTTAAGTTGAGATAAGCTAAAATTTAGAATATATAATATTTGGTTGCTTGTCTATTATTGAGATAAGCTAGATTTTTAAAAATTTCTTTTGAGTGCTTTTTACTAGCTTAAAGTTGCTTATTATTGCCCTGCACTAATAGCAGACCACATAAGCTTATTTAAACCCCTTATGTCTGCACTGTTATGGTCAAATTTTGGTGTTTCTGGTCTCCATTTAGGCTATTCCACTGTTGCATCAGTAGCCTATATTTGCCCAATCAGCTCTTCTTTTGCACAATCTTTTTCACAATGTGCACAGTTATGGTCTCATGGTCAAACTACACAAAAGGCACAAATTCCACTCTAAAAGTCTACATTTACCCATCTGCACCAATTCCACACTTATGGGACAAATTGCACAGCTTTGGTCAAATCAAACTACACAATCTGCACATTCAATAGCATTTACTCAACATTTCCACTATAAATTGGGTTATGCACATAACCTGTATTCACCCAACATTTCCCACAAGCAAATCAACCATGAGTTTCAATCCACCAATTATTCAAATTTCCTCGGATTCAAGCTCATCAGAGGAGCTCAACTCTCCCCCCCCATGGAACCTACCTTACAACTATGCTCCATCAGTGAAAAGAAAGTCCAAGCAAGAATCTTCCTCTGAGCTTAGCTCTCTTCCCAGCTGGATCTCAAGCTACCATTCAACATCATCTGAGGATGATAAAGATGTTTCAACAGCTCCTACACAAAAGGGAAAGGGAACAGTTTCTAGGGCTTTGCATGTTCAACCTCTTTCTACTTCAATCCCTGGTAAAAGGGAACAGGTTCTAGGCCTTTGCAATGAATACATTTGGGAGGAAATCAAAGGAAGAGGGAAGCAGAGCATGCCAGAAACAAAAGGGAAAGGGAAACAGAGCAAAGGGAAAGGGAAAAAGAGCATGTGGTGATGTTTTGATGGTCCTTTTAGTTTATTGCTTTTGATGGTAGGTTTTAGTTTAATGCTTTTGAATGTAATTGACTGATGATGGTTTGCAAGTGATGATGTTTAATGCAAGTGATGATGTTTAATGATGAGGTTTTAGTTTAATCCTTTTAGTTTATTGTATGATATCGTGTTATTTGAGTTTTTTTTTTTTTTTTTTTTTCCTTTTTGATTCTTGGTTTTGAATTTCTGTTTTTTTGTTATGAGATGCTTTAGAAGATGAAGAATAAGTTCTATAAGAGAGAACCCTTTGAAAAGACCTAATTACCCCTCAATATTCGCTAACCTAACCCAGGTTACAGTCAAACTAGGAAAAAATCTGGTCAAGGGACTAAACCCGAGAAAGTTGGCTTCATAAGGGACTGGATCCGGTAAGAATTTAACCTAAAGACTAAAAGTGTTAAACCCAGTTGCGTTGAGGGACCATTTTTGACATTAACTCTAAAAATAATGATAATAATTACCATTAAAACCATCAATACATACAAGTAAAAAAAAAAAAAAAAAAAAGGGAAAAAAAACTGTTTAAAAGCAACAAACTATAACTTAAAACCGCTCACACCATCCTCATTTCCACACACTCTCAAACAAACTTTTTCATTCCCCCAATTTCAACTTATTAAAATATTTTCCCGCCATTTCCACCCCCAAATTATCACACACACTCATCAATCGTGACGTCATCAAATCATCAATCATAATTAAGTAAGTCACCTTCTATTTTTTAGCAATTTTAACAGTTTGATTGTTAATTACTAATTTAATTGTTTCGTAGCGTTGATTTTCTGACGTCATCAGTCGGCTCAACGATCGTAATTATTAAGTTAGTATGAATTACGGTTATCTTATTGTTAAGTTAGCTATCGCGTGTTGTTGATTCATAATTGGGGATAAAATTAGGTTAGATTCATGTTTTGGATAACGGTTTCGATTTCAATCCGTAAGTTGCGTAAGTTGATTGTCGAGTGTTGTTGATTCATATTGGGGATGAAGTTAGGTTAGGTTTAACAGTTTTGTTTGTTAACTGTATATTAATGGTTGTTACGTTCGGCATTGGGATAAAATCGCGTTAGACGTGAATGCGAATTGTTTATAGCGGTTTTGATTGCTATTGTGTGTTGTTGATTCATAATTGGGGATAAAATTAGGTCGGACGCAACAGTTTTGTTCAGTGATTGTTTAATAAAAGTTGTTAGAATCATAATCGGGAACAGATACATGTTAGTTGTGACAGTTTTGTTTGTTTATCGTTTATAACGGTTTCGGTTCGAGACCGGATGTTGCGTTAGGAGGTTGTTGTGTGTTATTGGTTTGTGATTTGTTTATTAGATTCAGAACTGTGAATATAATCACATAGATGTAAGTTACTGAGTTTTGTTTTGTTTCGTTATGTGTTTTAGATACCTGTTGCTCTGAGATCTGGTGGAATCAAGCTGACGTAACGAAGATGCAGACGGAACGGCAACGGCGTTTACATGATGTGAGTATTTGTGGATTTGTCTGATCTTGCTATGCACATATTTTGTATCTGATTGAGTTGATTTAGGCTTAGTAGATTGCGTATGGATTTCGTTTATGGCATGTCATCATTGAATGGGAAATTTGTTAAGTTATTTTTGTAATAATGCGTTCAATGTTTAAGTTTTTTATGGACTGATTTACTGGGATATTGATCTGTTTATGCTTATTTCCGTGTTATATGTTTTGCTGCTTGTGCTGCTTGTGCATGCGAGTGTGTTTGATACTGTGTTTCTGGTTGAAAAGGAATAGTTTCACTACCATGATTATTGTTTACTTCAGACAAAAATAGCGGGCTTAATTGACTAAAAATCGTGTGCTACGATCATATGAGTGGGTATTCTGTGTATACATTAATCATGTTATGCTGATTTTTTGCATCTTGTTGCCGTGATCTGAACTTAGAGTTTGTGAATGGATTTCGTTTATGTCTTGACATCAATTGATTTGAATTTGGTTAATCATCTATAATATCTGCTTTGAATGTTTTAATTTGATAACCGACCACTTTACTGGGATATTGTACGTGTCCTGTGTCTTTCGCCCTTATTTTTTATGTATTTGTGTGAGTGTGTTCTGCTGTGTTTCTGGTTGACTGAAAACATTGTTTTTACTATGATTTGATTTGTTTGCTGAAGTTGAGATAAATATAGAAGCCGTATTTGACTAAAACTTGTTTGTGATGATATGAGTGGGATTTTGTTTACTTGTCTTCTGGATCATGAATTAATTGTATAAGTTACCAACCGTATAATGGGATACTGTTCTGTTTCTGCTTTTTTCTTCTTATTTTGCTGTGTTTTTGGGAGTGTATTCTACTGTATGTCTGGTTATGAAATATGGCTAAAACAAATTGTTCTTACTATGATCGAAATGTTTCTATAGTTCATACGGAATATAGAGGCTTTAGTAGAAACAATTAATTGTGTGCAAGAGATCATATGAGTGGAAATTCGAGTTTTGTACATTATCACAGTAGCAAACAGGAGATGCATAGACTTTAGTGACCTCTCAACAAAAGAGCAAAATTGGCAGTGGAGTTGCGGCTGAGTTGCATACTACAGAAAATGTAAAATCTGCGAAAGATGTTCCTGCTGCAAGTAAACGCAATGGGAAAGAAGGCATGCCTTCAGATTTGGGAAGACAGAACAAGGCTCCACGTCAGGAATCATCTCCACCGATTCGTAGAAAAACTTCTGATCAAAACACAGCATATCCAAAAGTAAACCAAATGGAGGGAGGCAATCATGGTACCGTGGGCAGGGAGGAAGAGTCTGGGTATGTAACTCCAAAGAAAGTACCGGAGTCAGAGAAAGGAACAACAGAGCAGGGAACAAGTGAAAACGCGAACAGTGGAAACATATTACGAATGAAAGTCCAGGAATTACTTGGAACTATTGTTTCTTCACCGAATAAGACACAGCACAACTCAGAGCCTTTTGGAATGGATGTAGATAATTTGAAGCAGCAGTCCAAAACCAATGAAAATGATACTCTTGCTGCCATGGATAGACAGCGTTTGCATACAAGAGAAACCAACTCTGGAAGTCTGAACCTTAAAACCAGGAAACCAGTAACTAGATCTGCGTCCGGGAAGAAACCTCAAGCTCAAAAGTCTCTACCAAAAAAACAATCTCCATTATGTCAGTCTAAACAAGCTCACTTAGACGAGAATGCATTCTCTTTTGTGGAGACTTGGTCTAAGAGATCCAACACTGATGTTAGTCCTGGTTTTAAAGCGTTCAAGAGAAAGGAAAGAGATGAATTAGAGACCAGGCCAGTGAAGACATACGTGGTGGAAGAGGTTCATAAAGATAAGAGTCAGAAAGCTAATGATGGGAGAAAAACAAAAGCTGCTGCCACAACTACATCATTAAATGTAAACAGAAAACGAGACAGTGAGGTAGTTAAGCAAAATACTGAAGGGGTTCTCAAAGATAAGACTCAGAAGGCTACTGATGGGAGAAAAACAAAAACTGCTACCATGAATGCATCATTGTTTGAAAACAGAAAACGAGACAGTGAGGTAGTTAAGCAAAATACTGAAGGGGCTATCAAAGATAAGGCTCAGAAAGCTACTGATGGGAAAAAAACAAAAGCTGCTGCTATAAGTGCATCATTGTTTGAAAACAGTAAACGAGACAGCGAGGCAGTTAAGCCAATGAAAGAAAAGGCTCGCAACTACTTTGATGATCTTATTACCAGTTGTCAGCCTGGAGGTAATAACGGGACAACCTCAGACAACGATGTGGATCAGAGTCCTTTTGCTAAACGTTCCTTCACGAGTAATGTAGACCCACAATCTGATCTAAAGAGCCCAACATTTGAGTTCAAATCAACTACTGGGATATCTTCCCCTATATCTTCGTTTGAAAGTGACAAGGAAGACCTTGATGTTGATAGCCCTGAGAATTCCTTCAAAACAAAACAATCCCGTAGCTCCCACAGCAAGGGATTTTCAAAGGAAGGCCACTACAATGCAAACACAGAGGTACACTAATCTATATCCTACCATCTCTCTGGTCTTAGCATATAAATTGCTATAAGATTACTGGTTTGCTAATCGTAATCTGTACGTATATCAATTTTATTCCCAGAATCCTTCCCCGAACCTTCCAGACTCTCCGCCAAGTCCATTAATCACAGGGGGGCACAAAGAAAATAGTTCTGGATCTTCAAGTGAAGTGATGGAATCTCAGAGCTCTGAAGATGCTTCACCCATCAGTGGTAACATTTACTTATGCTGTTACATAGTTGTTTTGTTATTAAATTTCCATATACTTCAAGAATAATAGATGACTTAAAACTGAAGATAAATCACTCAGTTCAACTGAATTGAATATTCTTCTTTTCTGTAAATCTAGTGCCAATTATATCGAAGAATCGTCAAGGAAAGAAACGGCCTGTATCACCATGCCAAGAGGAGGATTCTGAGAGCTCTGAAGATGATACACCAATCAAAGGTGATAAGTCATTTCACTACTAAAGTTCTGTACTATGTTTATTTTTTATTTTATTATTATTATTATTTTTTAGAACGGCTCTGTACTATATTTATTCACTGGTATACACTTAAGTGTAATTCGTTACTTAAACTGAAAAGTTTCTTAACTTTTATAGGCTTGGTAATTAGTGTGTATTCTAAATTTTGAGTAATTTACTTCTGATAATTGCATCTTGTTAAGAGCTGAGATTATTGACCCCACTTGAGTATACAACTTGGCCAGTGAGTATTTATGATCTTAGGCCACACTCACTTATAGCCAATTGATTACGAGTTGGAACCTTAGATGTTTAATGGTGTGTTGTAGGTTAATTTGGATGTGTCAATGTGCAAGCTCGACTGTCTCACCACTGTACAAGGCATTGCATATCTTTTAATAACTTATACATATGTGAATTTAGCTTTAACTATTGAACATATGTATACATAGCTATGGCATGAAATTTCACATATTATTTTGATAAGTTTTCAGATGTGTATCATATGTGTTATATGTGTTACTGTTATTTATCTTTTACATATATGTATTAGTTGTCTCTTGTAATTGGACAGGGGATGGAGATTGTGACAAATTTCAAGATGACTCGCAACAGGATGGGCTTGTGGGGTAATCCATTTTTAGTTCGAGAATTATAAGTTTCTTTTTCCTCTTATTTGATCACACTATACTGTTCATTTGATCATTCTTATATGTATTTCAGTGCTGTGAAGCTGTTCGCCTTGGCCCTAGAACGAGTTGAAAGGAAAATACATTCAACCACAAGCAAACAATCCGCTGCCATACTGTTATCTGTCTCCGAGAACATACACTCACAGTTGCAAAATGCTGAATCCAAGATCCAGAATGAAGTGTGAGTATCTCTACAGTTTTTTGCATTTCTGATATTTAAATTCTTACACATGGTTTTTATTTTGTTGCAGTGGAAAGCTGACAAACCTTGGTAAATCCAAAAGAATGCATCCAGAGAACCAATTGCGAGGTAATAATATAAAACCAAAGATTTAATATAAAATCTTGATGTTTTTTCCATCTGTGTCATAACCGATGATTAATCAGAAGTTAATTTATCATTTTTGACCCACGAAATCAATGCAGAGCAACAAGAGCAGCTGAAGGGCATATATGAGAAATTCAAAGAAGAAGTGGATCAGCACCTAGAGAAATGCCGAAGAACACTTGAAGGACTTGAAAAACATCAGGTTCAAGTCAAAGGAATGGTAGAGAAGCAAAGTAAGATTTCCTTCCATTTATATATCACATGGCAGTTAATTATTTAAACACTAATAATTATTTAACAAGAAGTATTGAACCCACTTGAAAACTGGAATCCCGAAAGCTTCATTACAACTTGAACAGTCACATTAGTTTTCCAGTTTGAAGTTGTGGATATATGACCTAATCTGTAATTAAATCAAGCAACTAATATTGCAGGTTGCAAAATATCGGATTATTGTTTAACTTCAATTTTTTTTTTTTTTTTTTGACAAATTATCCAATGACTAGCAACCTATCAACAGTAATACATTGCTCCCTCCCCTTTATTACAAAAACTTATGTTTTTTCGAAATTTATAACTAGTCATAGTCGTATAAGAATCTTCTTTTTATCAAATTACCAATGTTCAATTGGGAGACTGTTTGATTGCTCAAATCGTTCTAACTGCTAGATTCTATATAAATGTATATGCATGTTATACTTGCAAAACTGAATAAGGAGGCACTTGGTTGTTGGCTTAATTAATCAGATGAGTGATGCTAGTACATATAAGGAATATGGGATGAAATGCGTTCTCTTATTGCCTTGTTTACATCACTAAAAGCTGAAGAAACAAATATATACAAAGCATCTGTATGAAAATGACTAATAGCTAGAATGTTATTCGTATTTCCTGCTACTAGTTGCCATCCTTTATGAGTTGTTGAGACAAAAAATGATGCAATGCTTAAAGAGCGGAATAAACACTAATGATTGACCGTTTATGTTGTCAGAGCTGTCACACAAGAAGTTTCTCATGCAAACTGAAGAGGCAATAGAGACACAGCTCAATGATGCTCATAAAAGAATTGCAGATGTTCACAAAGTGAGTTTCTGTTCTTCTCGTAAACAGTTGACCCGATCTGTTACTGTCCGTATTCTGTAGTTGACCTTTTTATTATTGTTTTGTTGCAGCTGGCAAAGGAGAAGATGCTTATACTCAAAAAAGGCATTGCTGAATGCCTAAAAGAGGGTTTACTCGGTTGAAATACTCGTATCCATCTAGGACACTACACGTATAGATTAACTTTTTCAGGTTGTGCGTGATTCCACATAATTGCAGATATAAGATAGTTAGCAGCGTAATAAGTCATTAAAGATCATCATTTCTTAGTTTCTCGATACTTTACTTCTGCGTTTTCCTTGTAGTATGTTTAAAAGACCCGCTTATGTATCAGATAGCAAGTAATATTTACATCATATTTTGTAGTTGTTAAGATCTGGGATTGTGCAGGCATTGCATTATAGGTGCTTGCATCTATATAGTTGTTTATTAGTGTTTCGGTTATTGTTGTTAATCTTGGCGTTAGTTATGCCTTTTGTTAGCTTTTATTTTTATTTTCATTATGTTATATTGAAATATAGCTCACAAGGCATTTAATCTCTGCATGTTTGATGGTGTAAACTGTAATGTATGTGTATTGTTAATATTTTGGTTAAGAATAGTGTATAGCGAATTAAGCGTATATTAGAAAAAGTAACAACGATAATTAAACTTAATCACAATATTTAACGCATGTTTTGACACTTTATTTTCGGGTGGGAGTATGACCGTCTACATCTTATATTCTCATACTCTGCTTTGGTGAGATCGGGTATAGTTGTTACTTGTTGGTGTGATTAAACACATGTTTTGATTTTTATAAATTTAATTCATTATTAGTTATTTGTACTTGTGGTTTTTATTAAATCTCATAACTAGATAGTGATTAGTTTACATAGTGATAAATATTGTTTACATAAAAAAGAAAGATAAAAAGACATGGATGGTAATGTATAAGCCATATCACCCACCCGTTAATTGACAATGACAGCCATAAAAGATGACAAAACATATCCAACACTTAATGGTTCCTTTCACCGGCAATGGCCTCCGTGACCGTCATAGAACCACTTCAATTTAAGTCAAATTCAAACTTAATTTACTTCAATACCTCATTTCATTATTACCACATCATCTTCCAAAACATTCAAAAAACAGTTACAGTTTAGGTCAAAATTACTAGTTACTTCATCACCTCAGTTTATATCACTAGTGACCTCATCTTCGAAACGTGATTCAGTTCAATCATTAGGTGACGGTGATATTGACGGAGAAGTTGACGGTGACGGTGACGGTGACGGTGATGTTAATGGTGTTGATGGTGATGGTGAGGTTGAGATTGAGGGAGTTGAGGTGGAGATAGAGAAGGTGAGTAGAAATAGACGAAGAATAAGGTCAAAAGTGGCGATTGAGGCGAGTTTGGAGACGGTGTGGGGAATTTTAACGGATTATGAACGGTTAGCGGAGTATATACCTGGTCTTGTTGTTAGTCAAGTGCTTGATAAGCAAACTAACTTTGCTCGTCTTCTTCAGGTACCACGATAGATGCATTCGTGTTTTACTGATTATAGGAGATACATTTTGTTGCTAGTTATAAGTTTAGCAGGTAATCGGTGAATGGATGAGGTTTTCTTTGCTTAGGTTAGGTTAGATAGGAGGGCGAGTCCTGGACTCAGATGTATGCGGTAATTATAGTAACGAGTATGTAAATTGTTAATAATGTAGGTAAAAAGAAGAGGCTGCTATGGAGTGGTATTGTTGACAAAAATGATTGAAGTAACTATACAAAAAGTGCACTCGTTAAGTTAGATAACAATTTCTTTTGGGTAATCATAGTTTCCGATATTTTGGGCTGACTAATCCACGGGCTTGAACCCAGTGCCGCATAGACTGAAACATAGTAAAGACCTCCCCCAAGGGGTGGCCACTTCAGGGTTGTTTGCACACACTTGAGATGTTACGCATTTTAGTGATGCTTTTACCAACTTGGCCACCCCTGGGTGGTTAGCTAGATACCATGTTATTATTGATTAGAACGATTATAGTAACTACTACGAAAATGATACTTACATTTTGCTACTGATCATAGCTGAAAAGCTAAACAAAAGTTGTTACTATTCACAAAAAAAAAAACAAAAAAAAAAAAACCCATTATAGTACGTGCATTTTGAAAGCGATCATAAGCAGGCTGAGGTAAAAGTTGCTATTATAGACAAAGGAAATGCAAGTACATTGTTATTGTATGTAACGATGTTACTATGGTTTGTAACAAAATGCAAAAATGTTATGTTATGTTGCTGTTATTGGTAAATGTGTGAAATATGTTCATATCTTGATCAATTGTCCCTATTTGTTGTTGTTTTCTCCCTGTAACCATTAAGCTTTTATTTCACTAAGTGGCATTTTCTAAGGTTAAAACTTAAAAGCATGGCCTTATAACAGTTGGTTTTGGGTTCACAGATTGGCCAGCAAAATCTGGCATTTGGATTGAAATTCAATGCTAAAGGCGTTGTTGATTGCTTTGAAAAAGATTTTGAAGTTCTTCCATATGGCCAAAGGCGTGATATAGACTTCAAGATGATTGAGGGTGATTTTGATCTCTTTGAAGGAACATGGTCTATAGAGCAGGTCAGCCATCTCTGTGTATCATTATTATCTTCGAGGTTTCCTGTTATGAATTTTCGCAGCACAGTTATGTTTTTTATATGCTTGCACTTGCACACGTTAGTACTTATATTTACATATATCCCATATATTCTGAAATTAGGTTGGTATAATTGCATTGCTTGTCAACGTCAATTGTTTAATACTTCATCTTTGCCATAGAACATTATTTGCATTTTATGCTGTAACCGAGAAAGGCTTGTATTTTCTATGTGTTTATAGTTGCAAATAAGACTGATAAAGACCAACAAACATCGAGATAAATGCACAAACTAGGCCCTAACTAAC